>CM028361.1:36392813-36964475 GCA_016624345.1 Platycodon grandiflorus | reverse complement strand
GTTAGGTCCAAGGTTGCTCTATATAGGCTAGAAGGGGGTTGAATAGCCTATGTCCATTTTTGAAATTGATTCAAAAATCTTACTTCACTAGGGTTTAAAAATTTTGCGGCGGAAGTCTTGTGAAGCACGAGGACAAGTTGAGAATGGGCGATCTTGGCGAGGACAAGATCGGCGGTTCTTAACAGTTGGAAATCGGAAATTTAAAGCAACACAATCAAATCACAATCACACAAAAAGAGACGAGAATATTTAATATGGTTCACACTTATAAATAAGTGCTACGTCCACAACCAAAGTGGTCAACTTTGGATTTGAAAATCGTGTACTAAGTTTTCCACTAGATATTTTACAAACTAAATCTCTAATGGATTGTGTACAAAAATTTTGTTGACCAAGTGTTTGTGTGGGAGAATTGATATCAATAAGATACAATTCTCGTGAGCTATGAAAAGCTAGGTGTTGCAATCAATGAAGAGCTTTAATGGACTGATCGTCTTAGAGTGAGCTCTTCAAAGAAGGAAATACGAATGGGACGTTTAAGCTTTAATGCACTTGAAGAAGATGAAGAAGATTCGAGTTGTAGTTGTTGAAGTGTATTGAATGCGCAATGGAGTCTCCTTTTATATGCGGGAGGAAGCTTGGAGCCGTTGGAGGTCTTCTAATTTGAATTTAAGAGCAATTAATGCTCTAATCAGTTGTTGACTCTGATAGGGTGGCACGTAGCTTGCGATCTGTCTCGACACTTTGCTAAAAATAGGCGATGCATTGCTTGCGGGAGGAATGTCCTTTTAGAGTGTATGCCAAGAATGGAAACCTTCATTGAATGTGATTTGCGAGGTTAACGTTGCATCGAAGTCAATGAAGCTTCAAATCGGGACATGTCTTGGCGGTTCTCATCGGACGTTCTTGAGTTCTTGACATTGCGATGAGGCTTGGCGATATGAGCTTGTCAGATATTCAGAAGAACTCTGGCGATGCATGTTTGCCTATGTAGGAGGAGGGCCGATGTCCTATAGGCTATCTTCTTCAAGACTTATACAATAAGCAACCTAAGCTATTCAAGCTATGCCTAAGTACAAGTTGCCACTTATGGACACGCGAGGCCCATTAGTCACCTTGACTTAGACTTAGGTTATGGATTCAAGCAAATCTAGGCTAAGATGCAACAATCTCCTCCTATTTGCTTGAGTCCATGACCTACTGAATACAATATCGGTGACCATGTTCAAGTCTAGTAATAACATGCTTGTAAGATTGATATATTAAATAAGCATACTAGATGAACTTACATAAAGGTCATTGTATTCAAGAATTACAAAGTGTTTACAAACAGGAAATTAAGCATCGGACACTTGTAATGAGGCGAATTTAAAGACATGCGGATAGAGCGAGAATAGGCAATATAGGACATGTCTTTAAACCGGTGGTTTAAATTTCATGCAATCACATAATAAGCGGTTCATAATAAACATGAAAGTTTTAAAACATAGACATTGTTAATTAAACAAGTTGTTTAATTACAAAGTTTAGCAAAAAGATTATACAAAATATTATCGGGTTCGAGAGGATGACTAGATGATGCACGACCTTTGCCTTTGCACGATGAAGATTGCCCATAGCCTCTTGATGCCCATTTAGAGTCAACGGCAGCCTTAAGTCTTGCAATTTCTTTTTCTTTGCTTTGCTAGCTCTTCTTTAGTATCGGCCAATTCGAGCTCTTTGTTCTTACGCGAGCGAGCATTATGCTCAATGAGCTTGGTCTGCGATCATTGTTGAGTCGAGCCATCTCCTCCTTCATGGGCGCATGCGAGGCATCAATAGCAGGCGGTGCTCGGTATATTTGCGCTCCTTGCGATAGAAGCCAAGTGCTTGGATGTGAGATTACGCGTCGCTCGCACGGAGGAGTGAACGGGAGCGATGGCTGGCGTTGGGAGTGAAGCACAAGCTTGTAGCCGGCTTCAACCATGTCGACGACTGCATCATCTTAGTGGCGAGGTTGTCCCGATTGGTTTCGAAGATGGCGAGATGTCTTGGAGGAAGAGAATGAGATACATTTGGCAAGGGCGGCAACTAAGATGGATCGTGGCGGCATCAAGGCGGCACACCCTTTGAAATCTCCATCACTTGGGTCATGCGTCGGCTGCTGCATGGGTGATGTGAGGCGATCTGCGAGAGGGTTGGTGCGGGGCCTTGGTCGAGGTCAACGAGAGATGACCTCAAAATCTTTCAAAAATTTATGTCGGCCTCGGCGGGATAGGTATCGGACGAGTCGGGATGACTCGGCGGAGGAGGATGGTCTGTTGAGGGAAAAGATGGTGGTGGCTTGGGTAGGGAGGGTGGAGGATGGTGGTGGGAGGCAGGGATTGGCTATGGAGAAGATGGAGAATGGTGGTAGAGGGTGAAGGAAGGCTAGGGAAGATGCGAGGAGCAGGAGAAGAGCCTTTCATGTAGATGACATAGGAAAGGGGGTGAATGAAGAAGGGAGGAGGAGAAAGAAAGGGGAAAGGCTAGGAGAAAGGGAAGAATAGGGATGAGAGGGTTGAAGCCAAGGTAAGTGGTGACTACATCAATGAAGGTGTAGACCACGGGGTGAAAAAGGATGGAAGGATGGCAGATAATGGTGAAGGCGGGGGTTTAGGCGAGAGAGGAAGGGAGATGTCAGATTTGGTTGGAAGGAAGGCCTAGGTCCTTATGGATTGCAACCCATTGGTTGAAGATCATAAGATCTTGAACCGAGTTGTGGGAGAAAAGAGTTGTGACCGGCGGGAAGGGAGGCGTAGGCACCCCATTGAAAGATGATTTCACTGAGGACATAGGTGACGGGGGAATTCTCTTGGGGTAGTCAAGGTGGCTAAGAAAGGGTCGAGAATCGGCATGGTTGGGTTTAGGCTGCTTTCTCGAAGGACGGCGAGCACTGCACCGGGTGTAGGTGGTTATAGGGATTGGTTTTGAGGCGTTTGGGAGTAGGCGGGTCGGAAGAGGGAGAGATAGGGCGTTTGGAGGATGGTGGTTGAGAAGAGGTGGCGAGGTGAGATATATGGCTCTTGTGTGGTGGTTGTTTGGATGGGAGCGAGATGGAGGAGGTGAGGAAGCGGTGAGGTGGTAGTGGTAGTAGGCATAGGTGGTGAAGGTGGAGAAGTGGTTGGATCAGCGGTCCACGAGAAGTGCACCCTTCTTTGCACTCTTCTTATAACGTTTGCCATGTTTGGACTTAGTAAGTGGAAGAGGCGGAAGGTGGTGGAGATGATTTGGTGAGGCTGCTGGTGGAAAGCAGTGATGGAGAAAGCAGGCCGGTGGAGACGGCCGGTGCGGTCTGACTGGTGTGGATGAGACCTTAGGAAGGCCAAATGATTCGTCGTGGGTAGGAGGGTTTGTTTGGTTTTGGGTTTGGAGGATTGGGAGGTAGGTTTAGAGGGTTTGGAGAGGTCGTGGTTGGAAGGATGATGTGTCCTTCAGCAGTGCCTTTAGCGGCGAGCTTCGTTGCTTGAGTTTGGGAGTGAGAGAGGGAGAGTGTTTAGGCTTTTGGTAGGAGGCTCGGCGGGCTCATAGGGATCATGGTCTAGCTGTTGAGGTCAAAATGTTCGGGCGGCTCGGCCCGATGGGTGTAGGCTCCTCCTCGGTAGTAACCCGGCGGTGTAGGTGACTTTCCTCTTACCCTTCTTGGCTTGGGTAGAGGGCCACCGATAGATAGCAGCGGCGGCGGGTGCGGCGGCGGCGGCACCGGTAGCGTGCGACGGCGGCGGCGGCGGCCTCGGCCGCGTTGGTTGTCCTTTTGGCCATATCATCCTATAGCGGGTGATGTTGTTGGCCGTGAAAGCGTAGGTGTTGGACACCTTGATGAGGTCGTCGATGGCGACCGGCTCATCAATCTCCTCATAACGTCGGAGGATGACATTAACCCTTACAAAGGGCCTCTTCATGGAAGGGTGAGCTTGGACTTCGGCAACGCTGCAGGATAGCATTGAGAAGATGATCTTTGCCCGGTTGAGTTGCTTGCGAAGGACACGGCTTTGGTCCACACGGGTCTTGGGAGGTGAAGATGTCCCTCGAGCCATTTTTGAATAAGATGCTCTTGTCGAGCGGATGGCGATATGATAGGGGTTTTACGGGAAGAGGTTCTGGACATCTCGGAGAACCTCTCGGTTGGGCGGACCCTCATCATTTCCCAAGCAAGTGCGTTCGGCATCGGTCAAGTCAATTTGCCTTCAACGGGCGGTCAAGGATTTCTCCAACATCCTTGTAGGTCAACTTGATGTAGTGGCCTCGATGTAGCCCTTGATAGCTTAAGTTGGTGGCTCGGAGGCATTAGTTGGAGGAGGAGCGGAATCATCCTTGTATAAAATTCCTCGGCTAGATATTCTTTGTAGTGGGTGTCGTTGAGTTGGAACAAGGGAAGAAGTCCACACTCGGCCAAATCTTTTAGAAGGGCATCACCGGATGTGCTAATGATGGAGTCTCGTCGATAGTCATCCCGGGATGATAGCTTGACTGGGAAGGATCTTATTGGGAGCTCGGCGATGCAGCCCTGGTTGGCTTAGCGAGCGAGAGGATGAAGTGGTGGCGGCCTTTGAGGATTTAGACTTTCCCTACATGATCGGCGGATGTGAGAACAGCATATATAGAAATCGGCGGATATGCAAGAAACAGGAGATAATCATGCAATCGGATAATAACATAAACAGTCTTATTCGATCAAAACCCAAAATATAGACAATTTAAAGCATAATATAAGAACAGTTCATCATCGGGTTTTCAAATATCGACGAGTTTGTCGATTCAAGCAAACAAACGATATAAATTGAAAACATAGTACCACAGAATCTCTACAACACATTTTACACCACGAAGCATGATTCAAGCAACAATCGCAATATAGCACGGTTCATCAATGGCGGACGGTTTAAAAGCTCAAATTAGGTCAAAACAAGACCCTAAACTGGATTTAAATGAATCGAAGGTGTAGAAATCCTTACCATTGATGATTTTAAGCTTGAAAACTTGAGAAATTTGAGGTTTAAGAAGATTTGAGAGGATTACGATTGGAAGCTTGAAAGGTTTTGAAAGTTGAAAATGGCGGTTGTTGAGAGTTGTGAAGAGTCACGTACATTTTGCCCTTTTATACCTCACGGCCAATAAATGAATTTGATAAAATTTGAAGTCCGCATTTATTACACGATGAGTCCATGCGTATGGCGCTTAAGTCGCTTATTTAATCAAGGTCGCCTATTTTATCGAAGTGCCTATTTTATAGAGAATTTGCCGATATGAATATAGATCTGCCGAGTTTATAAAATGACTTAAAGAATTTGCTAGAAAGGATTAAGGATTGAGGTCAAGCATACCAAGCTCTCCTCTTAAATAAGCAAACCTGGTTGAATCAAGTGGTTTTGTGAAGATGTCGCTACACGATTCTCTGTAGGCACATATTGCATCTTGATGTTACCTTTTTCAACATGATCTTTAAGAAAGTGATATCTCACATCAATGTGCTTTGTTTTGGAGTGCATGAGGATTTTGAGAGAGATTGTGATGTGTTGTCACACATTATAGGACAATCATCGGTTTTGATCTCATAGTCAACTAGTTCTTGTTTGATCCACAGCAATTGTGAGCAGCATTCTAGCGGCTATGTATTCCGGTTGTTGAAGTTGAAACGAGGTTTGCTTCTTCGCGGCCCATGAGACAAGTCTATTTCCTAAGAATTGACATGTCCCACTTGTGCTTTTCTGTCAACTTTACATGCGGCAAAATCGGCATCGAATAGCCTATAAGATTAAAAGATGAATCTCTAGGATACCGATTCCCAAATTGGGAGTATCTATCGAGATATCGATGATTCTTTTGGCGCTTGTAGGTGAGACTCCTTTGGATCAGCTTGAAACCTAGCACAAACACAAACAGCAAACATGATATCGGGCCTACTAGCGATTAAGTATAAAAGTGAACCAATCATGCCTCGTAGAGAGTCATGTCCACTTTCTTGCCCTTCTCATCTTTGTCAAGATGGCGGTTAGTAGCCATAGGAGTCTTTGTTTGTTTGCATTCTCAAGACCAAATTTCTTGATAACATCCTTTGCATATTTGGCTTGATTGATGAAGATACCATTTGAACTTTGTTGAATTTGAAGACCAAGGAAAAGTTGAGCTCTCCCATCATGCTCATCTCAAATTTACTGCATAAGCTTTTCAAACCTTTTGCAAAGATTTTCATTAGTAGAACCAAAGATAATATCATCAACATATATTTGAACAAGTAAGGAATGACCTTTATGTTTCATAATGAAAAGAGTAGTGTCAATTTGACCTCTTACAAAGCCTTGAGATATCAAGAACTTTGAAAGGGTCTCATACCGAGCTCTTGGAGCTTGTTTAAGTCCATAAAGGGCTTTCCTCGGCTTGTAGACATCTTCTCTCCTTGAGCAGTCTATGAACCCGGTGGTTGCTCAACATAGACTTCTTCTTGAAGTTCTCCATTCGAAATGCACTCTTTACATCCATTTGATAAACTTTGAAGTCTTTGTAAGAGGCATAGGCCAAGAATAATCGATAGCCTCTAATCTTGCAACGGGGCAAATGTCTCATCATAGTCAATACCCTCCTCTGTCTATATCCTTGGGCTACCGTCTTGCCTTGTTTCTTGTAATGTTGCCGTTTTCATCCATTTTGTTTGAAAACCCACTTTGTGCCAATGCGCTTGTCCTTTAGGCCTAGGGACTAGTGACCGGACTTGGCATCTGTCAAATTGGTTTAGCTCTTCTTGCATAGCTTCCACCCGCTTGGATCTTCGAGCTTCATCAATCTTTTTGGGTTCAATGTTAGATACAAATGCGGTAGAATACATGCATTCATTCCTTGAAGCTTGTCTAGTTTGAACACCGGCATTAAGATCTCCAATGATTTGAGTGATAGGATGATCTTTTACTTCCCTAACTTGCAGGTTGAACTTGTCCTATTGCATCGGCGAGTTGGATTCTTGAGAAGTAGAAGTAATGAAGCTTGGTTTTCTAAGGGTAGGTTAATTCCAAGGTAGGTTGTATGACTTGGTGTGGAAGGCAAAGGGGATTCGGGGTTTTCGAGTGTTCATTTGTTGGTTCGTTTGAGGATTCTAACAGGTTGACTCTTGGAAGATCTTGTGAAGAAGGAGGATCGGCAGATCGGGACTTGGGCATTACATACTGTCTCATATTCATCGAATCATTAGTAACCTTAGGAGCCAAATGTGGCCCAATGAAATCAAATTCATCAAAAGAAACATGTCGATTCAACAACTTTAAGTGAAGTTTTATTATAAACTCTATATGCTTTTGAAAACTTGGCATATCCCGAAAAATTCCTTCATCACTTTTGGATTCAAACTTACCTCTATGTTCTCTACCATTGTAAAGAACATAGCATTTACAACCAAATATTTTAAAGAATCCAATGTTGGGAGCTCGCCTCTCCATATTTCATATGGAGTTTTGTTATGAAATTTATTTATGATGGACTGTTTTGTGTGAAGCGGGCGGTGTTCACGCCGCCCGAAATACATGGCGGTTTGGCTTCAGCAATCATTGTCTTTCTGCTTCAATGAGAGTTACGTTCTTCCTTTCAGCAACTCCATTTTGTTGAGGTGTGCCAGCTAGGAGAAATTGTGACCAATTCCATGGTCATCACAATATTTGGCTACACCATTGTTCTTGAACTCTGTTCCATTGTACGATCGACATCGGAGATATCATCCGGCTTGAGTGTAGTCTTCGAAGAGTTCGTAATGATGTCATATGCTTCATCTTTGGAGGACATCATTTCTACCCAAGTAAATCTTGAGTAATCATCAACTACCACAAGAGTATACTTGCCCACCAAGACTTGTAGTAGTTACGGGTCCAAACAGATCCATGTGCAAGAGCCGTAGAGTGCAGTTGTTGATAGGCAAGGCTTGCTTTTGAAGGAAGATTTGTGTAGTTTGCCTAGTTGACATGCTCTGCGAGAGCGTGTGATTCAGTGATATTTTAGGCAAACCAACAACTAGATTGTCTTTTATAGCTTCTCCGGTATTTGAAATTGAGATGACTAAGCCTTTATGCCACAACCATTTGTTGTCGGTTGATGACCTAGCAACCAAGCATAGATTTGATTTTCTTCCAACGGCATTTAGGTCAACGGCATAGACATTCCCTTTTGAATCCGTCGGGATAGTTGAACATGTCTCATTGTCCTTTATGAGACATTGACTTGAAAACGACGGAGTTAGACCTTTATCACGGAATTGTGATATGCTTAGCGGTGTGCTTTAAACCTTCAACTAGAGAGACTTTGTTGATGGAGAGATTGCCTCGATTATACTTCCATAACCAATGGTCTTCCCTTTTGAGTTATCTCCAAATATGGTGAGGACCCTTTGCTTCAACAATGCTTGAGAGAAGATTTGGATCACCGGTCATATGCTTTGAGCATCCACTGTCTAGATACCATAGATCTTTCTCTTCTTCATTGGCACCATAAAGCATTCTGAAATATAGACATTTAAGAATATGGTCCCCTTTTATTTTGGGTCCTCAAGGTTAGCAACCTTTTGGGATCCACACTGTTTAACCTTTGGAGGAGTAAATCCTCTAGATTTAGGTGTGAATCTCGAAGGCATTCATGAATCTCATGACCATGGCATTTGCGAGAAGAGCATTTGTGAAATCCTTCAACATGAGTAATGATTTCTTTTTGAGGCTTCTTAATATCGGAGTCTTTGGAATGATCTTTCTGGCGATAATTGGCCTATAGGACTTAGGCGATAATGCCTTTTCTTGTTGATGTTAGGTTTACCATAGGTAGACCTCTTATCAAAAGATTTTGTATTTACGAGCACATGTCCTTTAAGCTTTTTACGCGAGAATTCACTTCTTTTACCCTTTTATAGGCGGTGTTGGGATCGCGGTCTTGCCTTTGACAAATTTAATAGGTTTGAGTGAGAATTCCTAGACTTGCTATTAGTCATCCTGTTTTCTTAGGGTGACTAATGGCGGGTTTAGTTGCTCGAGACTCACTATTAGCGAGTCATTCTTTGGCGGTGCTTTCTTTTGGACTTGTCTTTTGTGTTCTTGGGATAAACAAAGGAACTTTGTTAAAGCCAAGTCCTTGCCTTTTGGGAGGCTAGCTGGTCATAAGAAACTTCTGACCAATTCTTGGCAATCACTTCGAGATGTCTCATCCTTTTGAGAACTAGAAGAACTACCTACTTTGAACTCACTTTGGAAACCAATGCCGGTTTGTCATCTAAAGTTTTCGGTTTGAGAGAATGGCATCAAAGTTTCCTTTAGAGTTATTCCAAGTATTGACAACCTTTTGAAGGTCATCTTTCTCGAATTTATCTTCTTGATGTGTTCAAGTAGGAAATCCACTTTTTCGGTCAAAGCTTTGTTCTCTTTTTGCAATTTGATACTTTCGACTTTGTCTATCAAGATCTTTGATCTTAGACATCAAGGTTGATTTCTCGAGACGGCTAGTTCATGCTTCTTGGCTAATTTCACATAGGCGACTTTGAATTTTGAAAACTCTTCCGGCATGTCTTTGTTAGCTTTGATGAGCTCTCCCTTTGATGGTTCATTGAGCTCATCATCATCATCACTGTCATCTTGTTGAAATGGTAGTGACCTCCTTGAATCATGTGGTGACTCCACGGCCATAAGGCATATGTTGGCTTCTTGGCAAAGTCACAAGAGTCATCCTCATCGTGTCGGTGTCACACCATGTAGGCGGTTGCTTTCATCAATGTCTTCACCACCATCCCTTTTTGTTTTTGAAATTTAGTTTCGGGACGTTTCTTATAAAATTCATATTTTGGCTTTGGACATTTAGAGGCAAAATGGCCTGGTTTCCTACGTTAAAACAAACTAGCTCATTATCCTTTTGATGGTCTGATTTATAAGGAGCGAATTTTTGGTTGGCGGTTGTTTTATAAGGAACGGCGGTTTTGTGAGAAGCGCCTATGTGATGATGGTTTATTAAACCTTTTGAAACGTTGATATTTCTTTACAAACATAGCAAAGGCTTCGTCGAAAGAATATCATCATCTTCACTGGATGTAGAAGGTGTTTCATCGGGTTTTGAACAGAAGGTTCAGAGACATGGTGGTAAGGACAAGTTTTTAAAACTCTTTTCCATTTCTTGAGCTTGTTGGATCTCAAGCTCATAAACCGAAAGACTAGCATAAAGGTTTCTAAGAGTCAATTTGTTTAAATCTTTTGACTCTTTCATGGCATGATTTTAACATGCCATAGACGCCTAGTGCATTTAGAAATCTCATGTTTATTTCTTTCTTTTCATACTTCTTTCCTAATGAATAGCAAGAGTTGACTACCTCATAGAATCTGTCATAGGCACTTCGCGAGACTCTTTGGGATCCTTTTGAAGGAGTCAAACTTCGGATGCGGTATATAATTTGTTGTTCTTTGTCTCGCCATCACCTTCAAGATATTCAAGGATGGCTTCCCACATCTCCTTTCTTTGTGTCCAAGTTGATAATCTGCGATAAGGTGCTTATATCAACACAACTGGTAATGATGTTGATGGCCTTTCCATCCGAGCATCATTCTTTGTCTTCATCATCCCACTCTTCTTCGGCTTTGGTACTTCAGGTGCAGCGGTTGGATCTACCGCGGCCGGTGTATTAGGCTTCATTGGAATTCGGGTCCATCGTGACACATTTCCACAAACGTTTATCAATTGAATTCATATGTCTTTTGACTTTATCTTTCCAGATGTCAAAGTGAACTTCATCCAAGACAGGACAATGGTTCACGTTTGAGGTTTCCAACATTTGGTGAGCAGCCATGATCTTTAATCTCTCAAGAGGTTAATCTCGGAAAAACTAGTTTTCAAAGAGTTAAGCTCTGATACCAATTGTTAGGTCCAAGGTTGCTCTATATAGGCTAGAAGGGGGGGTTGAATAGCCTATGTCCAATTTTTGAAATTGATTCAAAAATCTTACTTCACTAGGAATTTAAAAAATTTTGCGCGGAAGTCTTGTGAAGCACGGGACAAGTTGAGAATGGCGATCTTGGCAGACAAGATCGCGGTTCTTAATGATTGGAAATCTGGAAATTTAAAGCAACACAATCAAATCACAATCACACAAAAGAGACAGAATATTTAATATGGTTCACACTTATAAATAAGTGCTACGTCCACAACCAAAGTGGTCAACTTTGGATTTGAAAATCGTGTACTAAGTTTTTCCACTAGATATTTTACAAACTAAATCTCTAATGGATTGTGTACAAAAATTTTGTTGACCAAGTGTTTGTGTGGGAGAATTGATATCTATAAGATACAATTCTAGTGAGCTATGAAAAGCTAGGTGTTGCAATCAATGAAGAGCTTTAGTGGACTGATCGTCTTAGATTGAAGCTCTTCAAAGAAGGAAGTACAGATAGGACGTTTAAGCTTTTAATGCACTTGAAGAAGATGAAGAAGATTCAGAGTTGTAGTTGTTGAAGAGTATTGAATGCAGCAATGGAGTCTCCTTTTATATGCAGGAGGAAGCTTGGAGCCGTTGGAGGACTTCTAATTTGAATTTAAGAGCAATTAATGCTCTAATCGGTTGTTGACTCGATAGGGGCCTGTAGCTTGCGCTGTCTCCGACACTTTGCTAAAAATAGGCGGTGTGCTTGCGGGAGGAATGTCCTTTTCGAGTTGTATGCCAAGAATGGAAAGCTTCATTGAATGCTCTTTGCGGGTTAACGTTGCATCGAAGTCAATGAAAGCTTCAAATCGGACATGTCTTCGGCGGTTCTATATCGGACAATCTTGGAGTCTTCAACTTGCGATGAGGCTTGGCTTAGATGAACTTGTTCGATATTTTGAAGAACTCGCGATGCACACTTCGCCTATGTAGGGAGGATGGCCGATGTCCTATAGGCTATCTTCTTCAAGACTTATACAATTAGCAACCCTAAGCTATTCAAGCTATGCCTAAGTACAAGTTGCCACACACAGACACGCAGCCCATTAGTCACCTTGACTTAGACTTAGGTTATGGATTCAAGCAAATCTAGGCTAAGATGCAACATAACTTCATTCATAAATTCATCGTGGGCTACACCTAATCCTAGAAATAGGAAACTACTCACACATGATTGAAGAAATCAACAAGAACATCATGGGAAACATTATAAAACAACGAAATGAAAATAATAAAATTAAAGAGAGGGAAAGAGAAAGAACTTGTCTCCAAAATGATTCCAAATGATGAAGTCTTCAATCTTCAACTTACAATCCAAAATCTACCCTAAAATTGTGTAGAAAAAGATATGAAAAATCCTAGCTTTTTGTAGAGAATGAGAGAGTGTCCCTAAAGAGAAGCGCTCCCTTTTTAATCTAGAGGGAGACGAAACTGAAAAGGGGAAACTCAAGAGTTTCTTTCTAATTTAGACTTAAAATTACACTTGATACTAATATAGGGCGAAACAAAAATCTGCCCAAAATCTGCCGATCGCGGGTGCGAAAGAAATCACAGCTAGGTGCGAACAAACGCCTTCAACTAGAACAGTGCCTTCAAATTCCACTGCGAAATAAATCGCAGCACGCCCACGAACAATGCGATGGCACGAACCTCTTCCTTTCAGCTTTAAATCACCACCCAAGCTTAAACTTTGATCCAAAATGCTCCAAGTCTGCACAATTAAGCTCAAAGATAGTGAAATGAACTAAAACAACTAATTTTACTTTGAAATACACATTATTGAAAAGAAAACAAGTCTAAAAACATCCTAAAATATAGACATTTTGTATATTTATCACTCCCCAAGCTTAAGCTTTGATCGTCCCGAGCAAAGAAATAGATTTCAAAACGAGATAGCCGGGACCAAAAACTAGAAAGGACACAATCTCAAGAATGCAAATGCATTACATCATGGAATTATCACTCAAAACCATCAACACACTAGCAGTTCTCATGATTTCCAAGCTAATAAAGTCTCAAACGCTCAATGCAACCCATGAGTCACTTAAGCAAAGAAATGCCTAGCACCCATCTAGCTCGGATTATGCCACCTCATGAATATTAAAGCTGAAATTATCAGGTCAAGGGACACTCTCCATTCAAGCTATCAACTCAATCGACAAGGCACGAGGCAAAGCGGCAACAAGATCATTAGGGCTTTATTTAAGCTTGTAACGTTAGGCCAAGGTGAGGGATACAAATGAAGGAATGGATAAATCAAAGCAAGAGAGCATTAAATAAACATGTTAAATACAAACTTGCTCACGAGAAAGTGCATCACTTTTTCCCAATCCACTCACCAATTTCAACAATCCCCAAACTGAATTTCTTGAATAGCTCACCACCAAACAGAAACATTCCCTTATTTCCTCGTGAGAGATTTGAAGAGCACATGCATAACTTTTTCTTCCTTCTTTTTTTTTTTTTCATTCTTTTTGGTTCTTTTTCATGATTTTTTTTTCAAGGCATGCTAACTTCATTTTTCTCTTTTTTTCTCCTTTTTTTTTTCTCTTTGATTTTCTTTTTGAGAAATCACCCACCAATTTACATTTTTCAACAATCACCAACATTTTTTTCAACACCCCTTTCTTCTTTCTCTCATTCCACCACAATAGTGTAAACATAACACATGAAGCATCAACTCGACAAAAGCACACAATACACATGATTTCATTTAAAGCTCTCTTGAAGGGTAGGATAAAGTGTTTAGGCTAAATGGGTAGGTAAATGCAGGTTAATGAAACGAACATCGAATGGGGGACATTTGTGTGCTGAGCACACACCATTCTTCAATTAGGCTCAAGGGGGATACTAGGGATACAATCTTTGCAATGGGTAGGCAAGAAAAGGCTCAAATGGTCAAAAAAAATGGCCTAAATCATGTCCTTATCACCACAATGCCCATGCCTAGCTTCAATCATCATCAAGCAAAAACTTTAAGAAAAATCCCAAGATATCAAAACTCAACTAAAATATTCACAAGGTAAACATAATACTTCGCTAGATAGCACCAAGAACAATACTAAGACTTTGTGAACAACACGAGCATACAAATTACGCCCAAGATAGAATTAACAAGGGAATCGCTACTTTCTATCAACTAGCATGCAAATGACTCCAAAATTACTCCACCAATGCAATAAACATGCATACTCTACAAATACCTTCCAAGAACAAAAATGACCAAAACTAGAAGCTTAGGTGTTTCAAAAGCTCAAAATGTCAAAGTTCCACACCCAAACAAACTGAAATTACCATCTCCCCCAAGCTTAAAAATCACATTGCCCTAAATGTACAGAAACAGAAGAGATTACCAACAGGGGAAATGGAACGAACTCACCAAATTAGAAACTGACCGAATCGCTGGAACCTGAAGACTGTTGGTTGGCTTGTAGAGCAGCTAAAATGTCAGATTGGCCCTTTTGCTCTTCCTGAATTGACTCAATTGATGCAAACAGCTCCCGAATCGAAGATTAGCTAGAGCACTTATTGATTTTGCAGCCACCATGATGAAAAGAGGTGTCAATTAATTTTAAAATCACCAAAAATCCCTAATTTCCCACCTTTCTCGCGCCTTGAATCTCCCTAGAAATCCTAATTCCCAAATCCTCTTAATTGATGGGTAGATGGGAGTAAACCCTAGGTTTAATGTATAAAGAGATGAGGGAGAATGAACGTTTTTGATTCTTAGGTTTTGATTTGGAGATTGGGACGGTTATACAAGAGAGGAAGATGAGAGAGCGTGGCTTGATTTGGGTGATGAATGTGGGAAGAGAGAGAGAGCGACGTTTAGTTTTGGGCAAGGGTTATTGACGGTTTTTTTTTTTTTGGTTTCATGGGTGCGAAAAATTCCCACCTTAGGTGCGAGCAGCTGAGCAACTTCCTCATTCTTTACTTCAATTTCACGGGCACGAAAATTTTGCACCATGGGTGCAAGCTGTCTTTGTGAGAATTCATATTTTCCACTGTTTCAACTTCATGGGTGCGAAACTTTTCCCACCTTAGGTGCGAACAAATCTGCGAGAACTTTAATTCCCCATGTTGTAAAATTGCCCCCCAAATATAATTCCCAACCTGGGCATGACCAATCCTGCTCAATAAATTTTCTACTCTCAATTCCACAATGAGGCTTCATCAAGTCGAGCCTTCCCAAACAAAAACCTTTCTTCCAATCAAACGAGTTCATCTTTGGTCAAGCCTTCACACTGATCTTGCGATGCAACACAAAAAAAACTACAAAACAAAGTTAAAACAAAACAAAACAAATACTACAAGCATGATAAAAAAAAAAAAGAACTAAAAGAGAGAAAAAAAAATGAAATGAAAATGAAGAAAAAAAAAACACACTTGGGTTGCCTCCCAAGAAGCGCTTGTTTAAGGTCATTAGCTCGACCCCTGTTTTGAATTCAATCCGGAAGTCGTGGTTTGTAAGAAGAGGTATTTGTGGTACCCTTCTTGTTTTCGTATTTATCAGCATGCTTCCTTAATCTCCATCCATTTACCTCAACAACCTTAGGTGCATCTCGCCAATTCTCAACATCTTCTTTACGAAACCTCCTTTGAAAAGTACGCTTATCTTGCAACCGTTTGTGTTTGAGTTCTACTCCTGGAGCTTGCTCTTTCTTGAAAGTTTGGGCCATGGAAACAAGATCATTCTTTTCAACTTCTACTTTTTGAAGTGGAGGATTAAAGTTTGCCTCGAGCAAGTGTGAATGTGCAACAACATCAGCATTCCCATTGCTCTTGAGCTCATCTTTCACACAGAAACTATCCAAAGGATCATTAAAGAAATGTTGTTCATGTTCATTTTTCTTTGTTTGATCCACAGAATAAATCCTGCCACAATAATTCTCAAGAGAAAAACATTTAGAAGCATTTGACAATTCAAATTCAACTTTTTCCTCCTCAATATTCAAAGAAAGCTTTTTATTTTTAACATTCACAATCACCCCAGCAGTGGCAAGGAAAGGCCTTCCAAGAATTATGGGGATTCGAGCATCCTCATCCATTTCTAACACAACGAAATCGGAAGGAATAAAGAACTTACCCACCTTGATAGGTACATCTTCCACTATACCTACCGGATACTTAACAAAACGATCTGCCAATTGTAAATCACCTAAGACCAACTTCTTAAACACAGACAAAGGCATAAGAGAAACACTGGCACCGAGGTCACATAAAGCATGATCAAAATGCACATTGCCAATAACACAAGGAATTGAAAAGCTGCCTGGATCTTTAAGTTTTTGAGGTATCTTATTTTGAACCATGGCACTAGACTCCTCCGTCAAAGCAATAGTTTCATATTCCTCAAGTTTTCTTTTATTAGACAAGATTTCTTTCAAAAATTTGGCATAAGTGGGCATTTATGACAAAACTTCTGTAAAAGGCACATTGATGTACAACTTTTTAAGAACCTCTAGAAACTTCCCAAACTGTTTATCAAGTTTCGCTTTAGCCAATCTTTGTGGGAAAGGCATAGGCGGCTTATAGGGCGGTGGGGGAATGTATTTATGTTCTTCCTCATCCTCAGTTCCATTTTCATCCTCTTTACCTTTCACTTGTTGTACTATCGGTTTAACCTTCTCATGTTTCTCAAGTTCACTATTTGTAGCCTTCTCTTCTATCACCTTAGGGACATCTAATTCTTTCCCACTTCTCAAGATCACAGCATTACAATGTTCCCTAGGATTGACCTCGGGCTTACCTGGTAACATTCCTGGAACTTCAGAAGATGAAGCAGCTAATTGTGCAATTTGGGTTTCTAACATCTTGTTATAAGTAGCCAAATTATCTACTTTAGATGTTAAATTCCTAATTGCATCATTCACCACTTGACCCTGTTGTCTAAACTCTTCATTTTGTTTCTGTTGGGTAACCACAAAATTCTCTAACAAACTCTCCAAGTTTGATTTTTGAGGGGGAGGGTTAAAAGGTCTAGCTTGAAAGCCGGAGGGCTAAAATTATTTTGAGGTCTTTGGGTTGGGATTGTTCCTATATGAAATGTTGGGGTGATTCTTCCAACCTGGATTGTAAGTGTTTGACATTGGATCATTGAGAGGCCTTTGGTTGAAGTTGTTCAAAGCATTGACTTGTTCTTGAGGTGCAATTTGAAGAAATGAATTTCCTACTTGAGAGTCAATTGCTAAATGACCTAAAACACCACAAATTTCGCAAGGAAAATTATTACTACTCACAGCACTCACATTCATCTTTTCAATTTTTGAATTCAATGCATCAAATTTAGCAGCAAGCATATCAAGAGTATTAACCTCGTACTTACCTGGCACTTTGTTCGATGAAGTAGCACCTCGATCCTTGGACCATTGATGATGATTGGTCGCCATATCTTCGATTAAAGTGTAGGCATTATCTACACTTTTGTTCATAAGTGCACCACCCTGCGTCCATAGAGGTTCTATCATTATATGTGAGCCCGTTGTAGAAAGTCTGAACAATCAACCACTTCTCTAGGCCATGATGGGGGCACTGCCTAAGCATCTCCTTGAATCTCTCCCATGCTTCATATAGAGACTCGTCTGACTGTTGCATGAAGCTGGTAATTTGGTTCCTCATCTGAGCCGTCTTGCTAGGTGGAAAGTACTTCGCAAGAAAAGCTTGAGTTAATTGATCCCAAGTGGTGATGGAACCTGGTGGAAGAGAATGCAACCACGCTCTAGCTCGATCCCTTAGAGAGAAAGGGAATAATCTCAGCCTTATTGCATCTGTAGAAGCTCCATTGATCTTGAGTGTATCACAATACTCGAGGAAAATTTTGAGATGTAAGTTAGGTTCCTCCATGGGCATTCCTCCAAACGATTTTGTTGTAACATGGAGATCAAGGAGGGTTTGAGTTCGAAGTTGTTCGCCTCAACATTGGGTCTTGTAATACCCGTCTGCAAGCCTTGGGCATTGGGAGCATAATCTTTCAAAGTCCTATTATCTTCAGCCATCTTAGCTTCAAAGAGATCCTCGTCGGTTTATGACTCCTTTTGAAAAAGCCTCCTCCGCCTGTGGAAAGTTCTCTCAATTTCTGGATCTGGCTTAAAGAGAATGTCAGCAATTTGAGTTTTTCGCATAAGAGAGAGAATTAAACAAATAGTAAAAGCCAACAACTGAGCACACTAAAACAAATAAGAAAAATAAAACAAAATAAAAGAGTGTCTAGTCTAATCGAATTGCAAATTGGCTCGATATTGATTACCGAAGTCCCCGGTAACGGCGCCAAAAACTTGATGTGTGATTTTCAAATTAATCACTAAATCCTACCGCAAGCGCACGGCTTATTGTATAGTATTTAGGATGTCGATCCCACAGGGACTTTGAATCAAGTACCGAAGAATTCGCAACTTAAATTATCTAGACAGATTGATTTCAAGGTTTTTGTAGAAATGAACTAAAATTAAACTAATCAGACTAAATTAACTAAGTAAACACAAAATTGGATTTTTGATTGAAAACAGTAAATAAAAGCTTCTAGGATTTCGGTTTACCACAACGACGAATTTATAAACTCCGCAACGATCTTCCCTTTACGATGAATGTCAAGTTTTGAAGGCGAATTGCATCAATATAGTTGATTGTATTCTCTCGAACTACTCTCAACCGTGCCTAGCTTAATTCAAATCCGATGTCTCGCTCAATGAATTAAACTAAACCCATTATGTCCTACAATTCAATTAGCCTCTAGAAACTCAATTAACCGTTGTTCTCATGAATTTCTAGTTCGATTTTAGGGTTCCATTACCTACACTTCACCTTTCGGTCCTTCGCTTTGGTAATTGAGATTATCGCATAAACGTAGGAGTTTCACCTCTCGGTTCTTCGCTTGCACATATTCATGCAATTATTAACGAAACTAAAATCGAATCAAAACGGGTAACATTTATATAGTAAACAGAAAGATCGTAACTTCATTCATAAATTCATCGTGGGCTACACCTAATCCTAGAAATAGGAAACTACTCACACATGATTGAAGAAATCAACAAGAACATCATGGGAAACATTATAAAAAAACGAAATGAAAATAATAAAATTAAAGAGAGGGAAAGAGAAAGAACTTGTCTCCAAAATGATTCCAAATGATGAAGTCTTCAATCTTCAACTTACAATCCAAAATCTACCCTAAAAATTGTGTAGAAAAAGATATGAAAAATCCTAGCTTTTTGTAGAGAATGAGAGAGTGTCCCTAAAGAGAGAATGCGCTCCTTTTTAATCTAGAGGGAGACGAAACGAAAAGGGGAAACTCAAGAGTTTCTTTCTAATTTAGACTTAAAATTACACTTGATACTAATATAGGGCGAAACAGTAAATCTGCCCAAAATCTGCCGATTCGCGGGTGCGAAAGAAATCGCAGCTAGGGTGCAAACAAAACGCCTTCAACTGGAACAGTGCCTTCAAATTCCACTGCGAAATAAATCGCAACTTGCCCACGAACAATGCCGATGGCACGAACCTCTTCCTTTCAGCTTTAAATCACCACCCAAGCTTAAACTTTGATCCAAAATGCTCCAAGTCTGCACAATTAAGCTCAAAGATAGTGAAATGAACTAAAACAACTAATTTTACTTTGAAATACACATTATTGAAAAGAAAACAAGCCTAAAAACATCCTAAAATATAGACATTTTGTATATTTATCATTTGCAACAAAGTACTCAGAAAGTGATTATTTTCAAATTCGAAAATATTCACCCGAACATACTTGCCCCCTGAATCAGTCCATGGCTGATCATAGACAAACAACATCGCGTATCATTGGATACATATCTCGCCAAGGTTTGAGGACCGCAACACTACGTATAGACCTGCTGACGTCATGTCCGACGTTAGATGATCATTGGGCGTAGAACTAAGTTATCAAAAAGCGAGGAGGTGTAGAGAAGAGGCCTTAAGACACCTAAGGGGTTCAACCGAGGATAGTTACACTAATTTGGCCGCATATGCCCATAACTTGAAATTGGCTAATCCAGGAACAGTCTTCTCTTTAGAGCGTGATAATGAAAATCTATTCAAATACTTCTTTTTGGCGTACGGGGCTTGCATTCTTAGATTCCCCTCTTCAATGCATCCCGTAGTCATTGTGGATGAGACATTCTTAACTTCCAAAAATAAAGGTACGTTGATTATTGTTACTTGTCAGGATGGAAATATGTAGATATATCCTCTTGCATGGGCTATTGTTGATTCGAGAATGATGCATCGTGGAATTGGTTTTTATTAAGTTGAAAGAAATAACAGTGACCATGAAGGACTTGTTGTGATATCCGACCGACATAAGAGTCTTAATAGTGCTGTCCAAGTTATTTTTCAAAATACACGTCATGCACATTGTATCTATCATATAAAAGGCAACTTAAGGACCGTAACTCGTAAGGCTGACACTATCTTACTTTTTAAGAGAACGATAGAGGCATATACCAGAGAAGAGTTTTGCAAACATATGTCCGAAATTGAGAAAACTGATGAGAATGGTTGGAAGTATCTTAGTGAAACAAATTTTAAAACTTGGGCTAGGTCACATTTCAAAGGAGACCGTTACAATATCATGACTTCAAACAATGCAGAGTCTCTGAACTCAGTTTTTAAGAGAGCCCGACAAACTCCTATACTTTTGCTGCTTGAAAGTATTGGTAGAAAGTTGCAGGCTTGGTTTTGTGAGAGGCGTGAGGCAGCACAAAGTTGTACAAGTTTCTTAACCCCAGAAATGGAAGAAAAATTAAGCAAGTTGATTGAAAAGTCCAAGAAGTTTACGATTATTGAACCCATTGATCCATCCAAGTATGTGGTGAGGAGCGGTACCACGAATCACACTGTTAACTTTGATGGAAATACTTGTACTTGCCGAAAATTTCAATTGGACCACAAACCATGCAAGCATGCAATAGCGGTGAATAAGAGAGGATTTTCGGTGTTCCCGATGTTCTCGGCATTCTATGCGGCTCGGTGTTGGAGAGACTCCTATTCGCAAAACATCTTTTCAGTTCC
Organism: Platycodon grandiflorus; assembly: GCA_016624345.1. NCBI lineage: Eukaryota > Viridiplantae > Streptophyta > Magnoliopsida > Asterales > Campanulaceae > Platycodon > Platycodon grandiflorus. Next base: position 36,943,504 of record CM028361.1, on the reverse strand, counting down.
CAATGAAGATGAATGGGACATTCCAGATAATATTAAGAATTTGACTATCTCCCCACCTTTAGTCCGACCACGAGCTAGACGTCGTAGAACATCGAGAATTTCTTTAACAGGAGAGTTTCCCGAAGACAAAAATGCACTAGGTGTCGAGAAGTAAGGCACAACCGACTTTCGTGTCGTGATCAAACACCGATGAGTGATAGACAATCATAAATTTAGTTTATGTTGCATTAAGTTTTGTATTGTATTTAATTTCATATTTCTATGTATTTCAGATTTCTATGTTTTGTATTGTTTGTAACATTAATCTCAAATTTCTACGTATTGTATTGTAACGTTAATCTTAGATTTCTATATTTTGTATTGCTACGTTAATCTATGATTTTTATGTTTTGTTTTGTAACATTAATCTCAGATTTTTATGTTATGATATGATATGATATAACGTTACGTTACGTTATGTTATGTTATGATATGACGTTACGTTACATTATGATATGATATAACGTTATGTTAAGATATAACGTTACGTTACGTTATGTTATGATATAACGTTACGTTACGTTATGTTATGATATAACATTACGTTACGTTACGTTATGTTATGATATAATGTTACGTTACGTTATGTTAGATATAACGTTACATTACGTTATATTATGATATAATGTTACGTTACATTATGTTATGTTATGATATAACGTTACGTTACGTTATGATATGATATAACGTTACGTTACGTTATGTTATGATATAACGTTACGTTACGTTATGTTATGTTATGAGATAACGTTACGTTACGTTATGATATAATATAACGTTACGTTACGTTACATTACGTCATGTTATGATATTACGTTACGTTACGTTATGGTATGTTATGATATAACGTTACGTTACGTTATGATATGATATAACGTTACGTTATGTTATGTTATGATACAACGTTACGTTACGTTATGTTATAATATAACGTTACGTTACGTTATGTTATGATATAGCGTTACGTTACGTTATGTTATGATAGAACGTTACGTTACGTTATGTTTGATAGAACGTTACGTTACGTTATGATATGGTAGAACGTTATGTTACGTTATGATATGATATAACGTTACGTTACATTATGATATGATATAACATTACGTCACGTTACGTTATGTTATGATCAGGGCCGGTCCTGAACTATTGGGGGCCCAGGGCAAAAAAAAAAAGGGCCTTTGTTGAAATATAAAAATAATAATTTTACGCAAATATTTTTTCACTTTTTATTATTCAAAGTATTGAAAAAGTGCAACATCTACAAACATACAACAAAAAATAGTATCAACTAATTATTAAAAATTACTATTCTGCACCGATTTACACAATTTACAACAAAAACACTATATTTGTTTGCATCTTTTGACTATAATATCAATAGAACCTGATTTTTACTTGAAATATTGTTATAATCTACCTAATTATTATTATAATTGAATTTGTATTTCAATCTAAGCAATTTTTACTTTTTTAATGACTCTGTTAAAAAAATGTTAATCGTCAACTAACATTTTTTTTATTAAGAATATTCAGTGGATCCAAAATAAAATAAAGGTTGGATGACTCCGCTATGGTCGAACCCAAAATCTCTAATTTTATATAACAACACCTTATTCATTGAGTAATAGAGTCAATTACAAAATTATACTAATACATTATCTATTATACATAAATAAGGTTTGTTAATTAAATTCAAAGAACCCAAAATAAAACAAAGAGTCAATTACAAAATTATACTAATACATTATCTATTATACATAAATAAGGCTTGTTAATTAAATTCAAAGAACCCAAAATAAAACAAAAGGTTGGATGACTTTGCTAGGTATTGAACTCAAAACCTCTAGTTTCATAGACAACTACCTTATCTATTAAACCACATCAATTGCAAAGATTTTTATATAATATATTATACTACATATTAAGGTTGTATACATCAATTTGGGGCCACAAAAATTGGGGGCCCATGGCGATTGCCCCCAAGACATTGTTCGTGGGCTGGTTATGATATAACGTTACGTTACGTTATGTTATGATATATCGTTACGTTACGTTATGTTATGATATAACGTTACATTTCGTTATGTTATGATATAACGTTACGTTACGTTATGTTATGTTATGATATAACGTTACGTTACATTATCTTATGATATAACGTTACGTTACGTTACGTTATGATATTACGTTACGTTACGTTATATTATGATATAACGCTACGTTACATTATGATATGATCTATAACTTTACGTTACGTTATGTTATGATATAACGTTACGTTACGTTATGTTATGATATGTTATGATATAACGTTATGTTTCGATATGTTACGATGTGCTATAACGTTAAAAAAAGTCGTTTAAATTAAAATAAAATAAAAATATAAAATTTAAAATTAAAATATCGTAATTAAAATTAAAATTCATTTGAATTAAAATTAAAATATATAAAAAAATTCGCTTGCTCCAACCCAAAAATTTGAAACTCCCTCCCACCTTTTTTTTGTTTTTCAAAAGCTTATTATATAAAGCAAGTTAGCAACTCCCTCCACCAACCCCCATATTTTCTTCCTTCATTTCTGACTTAGGGCTCAAACCAACTTCATTCCCCAAAACTAAAAACCCTAATTTTTGAAGACAAGCAATTCGAATCATCACATGACTGCAATAGGGTTTGTAATTGTGGTGTTTGAGCACCTATGTGGACATCTTGGAGTGACGAAAACCCAAGTAGAAGGTTCATCGGATGTGCAAACTATAAGGTTCTCTTTCTTCTTTTTTAATTAATTATGTGTATGTTACATTAATAATTTGTCATTTTTTCGGATGTGCAAACTATAAGGATCGAGCTAAGAACTGTCATTTTTTCGCTTGGATTGACCCACCACTGCCTGAGAGATCGAAAAAAATAATCATTTGTGGACGTCTAAGATCCCAAATAGTGGAATTGAAGCAACAACTTGAGAAAATTGAAATGCAACTCAGAGAAATGGTTGAACAAGTTAAAAAGTTGAAGAAAATGAAGGCAAAGTTGAAGTTACATGAATAAAAATTGAAAGAACAATTGACGAAGGCAAAAGAGAGAAAGAGAGAGAGCAATGGTATTTTTTTGTTTTGTTGATAACTTGGATAGTGGTTGCTGGCCTGGTTATGGAAATGTTCAAAGACAACACAATTTCCAGCAATATGTTGCTTCCTTAGTGTATTGATGAATCTTGTATATTGATGTATATTACTCTGTTCAAAGGCAACACTTTTGATTTGGTCATGTAATGAACTTTTGTTTAAGTCGATTAATAAACTTTTGTTCACCTCTGGCTATGGTCTATTTTTTGGATATGTATTGCTCTGTTTGTTGCAATTGTCATGCTCTTTAAGTTGCAAATGTTATGCTCTGGTTATGGCAATGTTGTTGTTTAAATGTGGTCATGTAATCAACTTTTGATTTGGTCATGTAATCAACTTTTGTTTAATTCGATTAGGGTCGAGTAATCTACCATGTGAAATTCAATTGTACACAAGGGTCGGTTAATGGTCGATTAGGGTCGAGTAATCTACCATGTGAAATTAAATTGCACACAAGGTTCGGGTAATGGTCGATTAGGGTCGCGTAATCTACCATGTGAAATTCAATTGTACACAAGGGTCGGTTAATGGTCTATTAGGGTCGCGTAATCTACCATGTGTATTTTCAAAATGTACACAAGGGTCGGTGAATGGTCGATTAGGGTCGAGTAATCTACCATGTGTATGTACACAATGGTCAGTTAATGGTCAATTATGGTCGAGTAATCTATCATGTGTATGTACACAAGACGGTTAATTGTCGAGTAATCAACCCACATTAGCTAAGGAAACTTTAATCGACTCACATGTGTAAAAATAGGTTGATTAATCGACCAATTTAAAATTTAATCGACCCTTTTTGAAAACTGAAACTGCAACATAGTTCAATTGAAAACTGAAATATCCAAAGCAACTGAAACTGCCATATCAAGATAACTGATTACAAAAGCAACATATCTGTACACAACAAATCTGTTTACAAATCTGAAATAAATTAAGGATCAAAGTTATTACAAAATACATCAACAGCGTACTTTTCCCTCCAATTTGCAATATGTTCTTTTTTTTTTACGAGATATGGGGACTCATCAATGCTCAGACACTCAATGTACTTTAGTGCATAAATCCCACAGTCACCCCTGTGACACATTCAATCAAAGCACAAATTAGCTCTTACGGTCAATAAACAATTTCAGCATACGTCAATTCAAAAAAAAAAAAAGTAATAAAATAGATAACTCACGTCTTCTCCAGTTTTTCTGTTTGTAGATCCCTATGATAATCAATGGGAGCTATCTGAATTCAGCGCTTTTGCAATTTCGGAATGAACTTCAAAAAGGGAGAGCTCCATGTAGTTGACTTAGAGTCAACACACTTCGTCGAGGTCGTATATGATCAACTTTTCACTATGAAACTCAAGGTCAGCCATAATCCGGTGTTGATTGCAGAAGATAGGAAAGTAAATATGAGTACTTTCAGACTATGGTTTCCTAAATATCTCCATATTTTTTTCCATGTTCCATGGGCAAAGTCGACACAACCTTCTGACATAATATGGTACGGGTCATGTTCAGATATTCGAAACTTGGTATCAAGTACATTGAAGAATGCGGTATTAAGTATCACTCGATCTTTATTTCTGCCAAACGATAATGGATACATCCGTCTCTCCCGCATCATAAGAACGGATATATCCATATCTTTGAAATTAATAGAATAACTTATCTCATCGAATCAAACAATAATGTAAGGTTAGAATGCCATTAATTAATAGAATAAATTACCTCATCTAAAAGATATAGCTTAGACATGCAAAATGTTCTGAACCACTCAACGTTCATCTTGACTCCACATCTTACAACAAAATCACTGTGGAAAGAAATAAATCCAAGTAATTAAAAAAAAAAAACTAATAAAAACGATAACGATAAAGAAAAAGTTTTTATGTATTCAAAGCATTAAGAAAGGAGTCTTACTCTTCAGTCGCATTTGTTAACCAACTTCTCATCACTCCGACCTTTGACTCATCCAAAACCTGGAATAGATCAGGTTTCGAGCCATCTACAAAAATTCTTTGCCATATTTGACCATCAAATATGGGGTCAGCTAGCTTCAACTTTTCTTTGGGCTTTTCAGTGGTGAAGGGAGTTATTGTTTGGGCCGATGGTTTTTTAATTCTCTTTGTTCCCGTCGGCAAAATATTTTCCCTTTCGACGCTATGTTTTTTTTTCCTTTTATTTGCCCTTTTTATTGCCATTTCATTCTCTATTCTTTTCTGCGTAATGATGTCAATGAGAACGCTAATGGGAGTGGTATCAAGAGTGGGAGTGGGAGTGGGAGCAGGAGTGGGAGTGCCGGTGATAGTGGGAGCGGGAGTAAGAGTGGGAGTGGGAGTGGAAGTGCCAGTCATCCCTGTCATCACCCTGCTAGTAGGAATGAGAGCGAGAGTGGTAGCAGGAGCAGGTGTAATAACCGAGCATATCATTAGCATGTTAATCATATAATTATGTGCATGCATTGTTAATGTGATTATCGTGGTTCATGGTATTGATTTGATCAGTCGTAAACTCATGATTTCATGTTTCGGTACTTTACTTTCTTGCATTGTTTCGTAGTGTAAATTGAACCGAAATGGAAGAGATGAACGATGATACTTTGAACCTAGATATACTTGATGTTATATAGGTTTCATGTTGTTAAATCATGTTTTGAAAAAGTGAAATACGTTGTGTTAATTTGAAGTTACAAAACGAAGAAGTTGTCAACATTATTTTCGGTTTCGTGAACTTTCTCGTGACTTTAAATTGATCCTAGGATGATAACGAACCTTTGGGGACATCCTTTGATGTGTTATAAGTGTTGTACAATCATACCTAGGAGTGCACGAGCGATCAAATTGAGGAAATGGAGCGAAACATAAAAATTGCGCAGGCTGGATAAACAGTGCGTGCCTTAGCGCGCACAGTGCTTGCGCGCTGGTGGGATAGAATTGGGACAGCTGGGTTTTGGCTTGTTTCCTTGCTTCCACCTCCTTCTAAACCCTTCCAAATCTGGCCTAGCTCATGGGTAATCCTTGGGAGACCATTTTCAGCACTTAACACTCACGAAAATACCCAATTCTCTCACTCAAATCTTCCAAATTTCACCAAATTCAACCTAGGGTTTGTAGGGTTTGTGCATGAGTTCTTGTACTATCACCAAGGCAGTAACATAGGGGTGCTTTAACTGAGTTCTTGGCTGGCTTGAGGGCTAGATTTTAGCACTTATTCAGGGGTTTAGCTCTTTGATTTGGTAAGGGACCTCTAACTTGTTCATGTTTGTGGTTTACTTGGTTAATTTTGGTTATAATCATGTTGTAGTGTTACTATGTTGAATTTGCTAAATTTTAGCCATGGTGTGATGTTTATTAGACTGATAAAAATATGATTATGTGTTAATAAAGTGTATTGATGTTCATAGAAGCCTTAGAATTGTTCTAATTCGATTATATACGCAAATTGGTGAAATCGGTAAGAACTTGACTTAAGAAAAGTATGTAACATGGCTGTGATTTAGGGTTTATGACTTAGTATTGAATGATTTGAGATGGTTAAAGTGTTTAGTATGTTGATTTATGCATCTAGAACTCGAATTGATCCTTGGAGGATAACCGAAATGTCGAAATTGTAAACGAATATGGAATAAAGTGTGAACGTGAACTTGACTAACCGGGTGTGCACATTCGAATACTAATTTTTAGGGGGTTTTGGTTGACTACCAATTGTTATGGGGTGGAGTGCAGTGATAATCGGGTTGTGGTGACCTTGATCCGGCCTGTCTCCATATTTCTGGCCAAAGTAGGGTTTACACTACGTAGATTGTTGGACAAGAGTGGTGTTGTCACATGGATGCCAAGGTTGTAGGGACTTGGGGCATGTTGACTTGTTCCGCGGAATATTTGATATATGAATTATATGATTACGATGATTTGATATGAACTTCAAAGCTGAATGGTGTATAAGGGGAGCTGGTTAGTCGGAGGTGTACGTCGACTATTATATCCTGATATATGTGATCCCTACTTGTTTAATATGTGATATGAACTGTTGTTAGCTCATTACTTTGTATGTTGGTCATTATTTCCAACTGGTATGGGACAATTGGCAGTCGTGATCCTTCTTACGCTGGTAATGAGACTTAGTTGATCATTGATTATGCTGATTACGTGCTGCTATGTGTTAGCATCCTATTACTGTTGCATACATGCATAACATGCATAAGTTTAGTGAAATCTTACTGGGTCATAGGTGACTCACCCCTTCATTATTGTTTTTCCTTAAATCGGAGCGAGGCGAAGGGTTCACGTGCGTAAGGCTGTGCAGCTTGTCGCGAGATTAGAAGGTGGTTATTCTTTTGGGGTAGACTTTATTGTGTATATATTAGACAGTGGTTGTGATGCTGTCTAGGTTTTAAACACTGTTCTGTTGTATTATATGTAAAGGCTGGATGGCTTCTATGTTGGTCTGTATATCGGTTGGATGAGTTGAGTAAACTCAGTTGTGTATTTGTAGTTATGAGCCCGTATATTGATAGACCCAGGATCATCTCATTCCTATGTGGCATCTCATTTTGTTATGAATTTGCATGTGCAACCGCATGTATTGCCTTATATGCTGGAGGTGTCAACCCCGATGAGGGAATGTGTTGTTGCGGGGAATGTGTTGTTGCTAGCGTGATTTATAAGGCTTGTGATGTGTTTGTGGGTAATTGTAATTTGCCTGCTGATTTAATTGTACTACCTATTCAAGATTTCGATATTATATTGGGTATGGATTGGTTGTGTGCATATCATAGTCATGTAGACTGTTATCATAAGCTGTTTACTTTTAAAATCCCGAATCAGCCTGAATTATAATTTTTGGGGGAAAAAGGGGGTAGTAGATTACATATTATTTTTGCATTATAGGCTGGTAAATTGATGACTAGTGGTTGTACTGGGTATTTGGCACATGTGTATGATAAACAGAAGGCCACACCTAAGCTTGAAGAGGTACTAGTAATATATGAATATCCTGATGATTTCTCGTTGCCACCTGAACGGGAAATAAAGTTCTGTATTGAATTGTTGCCTGGCACTACTCCAATTTCGAAAGCACCTTACAGAATGACACCTACTGAATTAAAGGAGTTGAAGATTCAGTTGCAAGAATTGCTTGATAGAGGTTTCATTAAACCAAGTGTTTCACCTTGGGGTGCAGCAGTTTTGTTTGTGAGAAGAAAGATGGGACTCTGAGATTATGCATTGATTATCGACAACTGAATCAGGTGACTGTAAAGAACAAATATCCATTACTGCATATTGATGATTTGTTTGATCAGTTGCATGGGGCTATTGTATTTTCAAAATTTGATTTGAGAAGTGGGTATCATCATTTGAGAATTCGAGCAGGAGATATTCTAAAGACTGCTTTCAGAACAAGATATGGGCATTTCAAGTTCATTGTTATGCCATTCGGGTTGACTAATGCACCTGCAGTTTTCATGGACTTGATGAATAGAATTTTCCAACCTTATGTGGATAGCTTTGTGGTGGTGTTTATTGATGACATACTTGTTTATTCCAAGTCTAAGAAAGAACATGAATATCATTTAAGGTTGGTGTTGGACTTACTACGAGAGAAGAAATTGTATGCAAAGTTCAGCAAATGTGCATTCTGGTTGAAGGAGGTTACTTTTCTGGGGCACGTTGTGTCACAAGTAGGTATTGCTGTTGATCCTACGAAAGTGGAGGCAGTTGTTGACCGAAAGAGACCCAAGACAGCTTACAAAGATCCGTAGTTTTCTAGGCTTAGCCGGTATTAGGAGGTTTATACCAGGATTTTCAAAGATTGCTACTCCATTGACCAATTTGACTCGAAAGAAGATTATATATATATATATATATATATATATATATATGCAGGTTCTTAAAAAGGTGGATCACTGGATCTACCATAGATGAAAACAGATGCTGAAAAAACCATTCAGCAGATGGTATGACAACTATTTAAGGCTTATTGATATATCTCCACTTACAATTAGTAATGTTATTTACACTAAGACAACAAATAACAGTTGATGTTATATTTGATAGGAATACACACTATCCTATTATAAGAAGGATTAGGTACATATAGTGGAAAACAGTAATAGCTAAAAGAAGAAAGTTACAGATTTGTAACATACCTCAGCATTATCAAATACGCATTCTGCACTGTTGATAATTGAGCTATTTCCATATGCTCAACCGGGTTAATCTCAACTTCAATGCACATTCCACCTTCGTTGGGTTGATATATCAGTGATCAAACAGAAAGGGGGGGGGCATTGTGCCAAGCTTGCTTTTTCGATGTCAGATGATACTTGATTGATATTAATTTGGACTAAGTCGCAAAGAGATTGATCTAAATTTATAATGCTTTCAGAATTTGTAACTGATGTTAAATGAATGGTCTATAAACTGTCGAACTCTCCAAGGATTACATATACATTTTACTTGGTTAATTTTACAAATAATAAACGACGTATATGTCTTACATAAATAATATCTCATATATTTTCGAATCTGTTTATATTAAATCTAGAAGGCCATAATTCCGGATAGTAAAAATTATTAATGTCATAAACTAATATAGATTTAATTTGGAAGACCATAATCTCATATCTCAGTTTACTGTCATAAACTATTACAGATTTAATTTGGAAGGTCATAATTTTGAATCTGTTTATATTACTGTCATAAACTAATACAAATTACTTTTTTACTAATCTCGAAATTAGCAAGAATATGAAGAGTTTCTATAATTATTTATCAATCAATCAATTGCAATAAGGATAGATCCAGATTTTAAGTTTCCAAAGCTTAAGTGAAGAGGTTCCGAATCTGGAAAGTGCATTTTCGCGGGAACTTTCCAGATTTGATGAACCTCTCTTTATATATATAGATTTTTACTAATCTCGAAATTAGCAAGAATGTGAAGAGTTTTTATAATTATTTATCAATCAATCAATTGCAATAAAGACAGATCTAGATTTTCAGTTTTCAAAGCTTAAGCGAAGATGTTCCAAAACTGAAATGTGCATTTTGGCAGGAACTTTTCAGATTTGGTGCACCTCTCTTTATATATATATATATATATATATATATATATAGATATGAGTTAATGATTAATATTTTGTATAAAATAATATTATATAATAATAATTACAAAAACAATACTACTAATAATAATATCAATAATTACAGTAATAATAATAACTGACATAATAAATTAATTAATAATTTAATACTATAATAAGTTGATTTTATGAACTATTTTGGACAAAATTCGGGCCGGTCCCTTTTAAACAATTTTTATTCGCTAAAGTCTACTATAATTGTTTTCAATCACCATAGGACACTTTTTTTTTTTTGCAAAATGTCATCTATACCTTTTAAAAACACGAAATAGTGCACATTGTGCATCGCAAAAGCACAAAATGATGCATCGTAACATAATACGATGTACATAAAACACGGAAAGGCAAACTGTGCATCACAAAGCAAAAAACTATGCATCGCAATACAAGACGATGCACAAATTTTGTGCATCGCGATGAACAAATTTTTATGATACACAAATTTTGTGCATCGCAATTTTTACGATGCACAAATTATGAGCATCACGATTTTTACAATGCCCAAATTTTGTGCATCGCAATTTTTGCGATTTTGCGATGCACAAATTTTGTGCATCGTAATCAATCACCCAGAAAGAAGAAGAAGAAGATGGGTAAGCAAACATTCCAACAACCAAAAGACCAACTTGAAATAGCATCATGTCAGGCAGGACTTGTTATACCTTGACAAAAAAAACATGTAATATGCCGTCCTGGAAATTTGAATTAGAGGGACCTGCACCATGATGACTCCAGCTTCTGTTCTTTTCTTCGAGGTGAGAAGCAAGCAATGACGTTGGACCAAAAAGTGTCCTCCCTTTAGTAGTACAACAACGCTGTGTATGAATCCATGTTTGACCAGAAAAGATGACGCATTTCACTAGTAGTTAAGAGATGGGTTGGTAGCATTCAATAATTCAGAAGAAGAGAAAAAGTCTCGTGAAATGAAGGGGTTTCTTGGCAAGTGAAGGGGTTTCTTGAGAAGTGAAGGGGCGGGGGTAGTTTTGAAACAAATAACGAATTTATCACTTAACACTACAACAAAACTGATTCACAACGTTTTGGAGAAAACGTTGTTAAAAAGCCTATTTAGACAACGTTTTTTAAATAAACGTTGTGGTATTTTTATAATACAACGTTTTTAGAAATAAACGTTGTTATTAATATTTAATGAGAACATTTTTAATGAAACCGTTGTAAAAGGAATTAACAACGTTTGTTAGTAAAACGCTGTCTAAGAATTGTATTTTAACAATGTATCTTTGAAAACGTTGTAAAGCTAATGTTTACCCACTATTTTTTAACAAGCATTGTAAACCAAGGGACGAAATTTTTCGGTTTTCCCTCTTCTCCGGCCTTGTAGCCTTTTGCGCGGTTAGCTTAATAGTTAAAACCCCCAAATCAAAATCCCCTCATCGTTGCCCTCTCTCCCATAGCCAGCAAAAATCCAATATTCATCACTGCTCTTCTATGTAAGAATCGACCCACACTAACATAGTCAATTCAGAGCTAAGTGGTCCGTCTCCGTCTCCGTCTCCGGCTCAGACTCCGGCTTCGTCTCCGTCTCAGTCTCCGGCTTCGTCTCTGTCTCAGTCTCCCGCTCTTGATTTCTCTCCACTGCCGGAATCTCCCTCCGGCAAAATAAAGTCGTGCAAATTCGCATTGCCTCATCTCTCGCTCTCGCTCTCGATTTCTCTCTACTATCGGTGTCTCCCTCTAACAAAATAAAGTTGTGGTGTCGGCGTCTCTTTTCGACGGCCACAGGCAGTTAAGAGTTTTATGCTATCTCTCTCCACAGAACAAGGTATTTTCTGTTTTCTCTCTCTCTCTCTCTCCCTAACACTGTGACGGCCATACCTTCAATGTGATGAAAGTTCATGCATGTTCTTCAACTTCCTGTGTCCTGTATTTTAGTGGTATATATATCTCTTGAAACTTAATTTTGCATCAGATTTTCGTTTTATATTTTTTTTATGTATTTCTTCATGTGTAGTGCAGTTACAAATTATTTATTTTTTGGGGTTTTGTGGGGGGAGGGGTGAGCTTCCTGATTGATACTATTGGTGCTGGGTCAGCTAACTAATTTTATCAATTATGTCACTTTCTTTTGAAGATGGAGACTGATATTGGAAAACTTACTAGTAGTTAGTACCTTATCCATGAGTTTAAAAGAATCGATTTGGAAGTTACTATATGCTGGTGCAACGGGAGAAACAGTTGGTGGCTGATAAATGAAATGCTAAGATATTAGAATCAGAAATTCACAATCATCTATATTGCAGCTACCTTCATGTGCCAGAACTACCTCTTCTTCTAATTATACCTTGTATTGTACTATAATGGTATATGGATATTATCCTACAATCACCTTTCATTGATACACAAGTTTTAAAAAAAAAATTGAGATGTAATCGGTTACTATAAAGTTCAATCTAATTTTCAAACTTCCAACGGCATTTTCCCATTTCCAGTGTACAGCTTAAGATTGCACTAACATCTCATGCTTTCTACTCAAGAATAGTTCAAACATTTTCCCAAATTGAAAATTTTGAACTTCCTTACCATATTATGGTACACCACAAGCGGTAAAATAACAAAGCAAGAAAGAGCATATTCTCATAAAAAATGAGTGTCTTCATAATGTTTTGTGAAGGATGAGACTTAATGCAACCTTAGTGATTCTCCAACCTAGTTCCCCCATCCAACCCCCCAAAAAAGGCGAAGGCAAACTAAAGATGTTATCTTTCAACTCTAAATGGATTTTCTTCCCGAGTTCGTAATGTTTGGTACATCTTATAAGTTCTTCCTTTGAAAATGAGGTATTTGTTTCATTGACAAATGAGTACTAAGGATAAAGAATAGGTGAATTTGGATCCATCTAGTGACAAATGATGAGATGTCATAGAAGATTTGATTTGCTCAAAGATCTTTTGTTGGGATTCAACTCATCCCAATTAAAGGTCTACAGTCAAGCCTCACGCTATCCTATTATTCTTAATTGATGTTATCATACTTCCTAATTGGTGCACTTGGTCTACTTCTTACGTGACCAAACCATCTCAAGTGTGTTTCTCTCTTTTAGCTCCTTCTGGGGGTTGCTTTACGGGTTCATGGATATGTTCATTTTTTATTTTTATCTTCTCTAGTTTTACCACTTATTACCTTTCCCATTTCATTTCGCTCGTTGTATTAATATGTTGTTTCTTAGTTACCCAACATTAAGTTTCGAAGTATAGTATAGTGGGTTTATAGGCGGCTTGCAAAACTTCCCTTTCAACTTTAGGGGTGATATGGTATACACTATTCACATGACAACCAACCTAATTTTACTCTATTACTTGTATCATCTCCCACATTTTTTTATTACTAGTTGATCCCTTTGTGGTATTTGTTGGTTGTCTGACCTCTCTCTGTCTCCATTAGTATAGTTCTGCTGCTAAATTTACATTCCAGTCTTCAGTTAGGAGTCTCTGCCTTAAAAAACGGTACAAAAATTTTAAAGATCAATGATCTTGTAGTTGAGGTGTTCTTTTCAGTTGAAAGCGTGCCAAAAAAGCACATGTGAGTTTAGATTTTAATTTAGTTCTACTTGAAAACACAGATTATATCTATAAGAGCAGGGTGCAGATAAGGAGAAATATCGCTCCTATGAGGCGTTACGTTTATTACGCTTCATAATAATCTAGGAGTGCTATCACTAATTTTCTCCAGTTTTATGGAATGTAACCTTTATAACTAGTTGGAGTCTTCCAATTCAATGATCCGTCGGTTAATTGTTGGTTTTAGGTAGCAAGGGTGAGGAATGCTCGGCTTATGCTACGCACAAGTTTTTCAAGAAAATGGCTTTGTTTGGGTCTCAAGCCCTATCATCACCTGCCAGATGTGAAGGAGTCGGCGAACGTTACGTGTGACCACTTTGGTATGCTTTTTTGAAGTATGTTTCTTTTTCATATATGGATATTATCTCCGTCATCTCTCATGTTTTGGACCCCAATTACGAGGATTGCTAATCTGCCGCACACACAGCTCAATTTTTTAGGCTATGCCGATTGATGTCCAAGCACCGTACCATTCTTTTTTCCCCCTTGTTTTCTTAACATTAGCATCTTGATTGGTTTAATTGAAGAAGTCTGTCATACTCTGTTGTTTCTCCTTTGGGCTTTTTGCTATATACTTTCTTCCTCACTTTTTGACTCTCTCTTTTCCTTTTCATGAGTGGGGTGGGGAGGAAATGAACCCATGATCTTGAGAAAAAGTTGAAGCGGTTGACGATTGCTTTGTGATTTAGTATTAGGTCCTTTATTTTCTTCTTAGAATTTGTAGCGATTGGTGCACTTTTGCTTGAAACTTGGTTAAAGTAATTTTTCATTCAAAACTGTAAGTGTGATTATTGTAATATTATTGTGTTTAAGATGATCCGTTATTTTGCAAGCGGAAAAAGTGTGATTTAGTATTAGGTCCTTTCATCGATCATTATCCGCCAAATTACTTGAGGGTGCTTCTTGTGCCTCTTATGGTTGATCTGTTTTGCAAAGGTTGGGACTATATTAGCAAATGGAGAAAGAGAAATTGGGGAACTTATTGCCAAGGCAATGGAGAAAGTTGGTTGAGCGCAAATGAGGAGCGAGAATTAGGGCACATTTCTCCGATCCCCCCTTGCTGCATTCGCCATTGCATCCTTGCAGGCTTTTAGCAAGAGATGGATGGCAATGCAATGCTGTCTCCAAAACTAAGGTACCCTCTTGACAGTGCTGATGCAGACAATGTCTTGGGAAATAGTGCCTTACTAGTTGCCACAATTCAGGATACTAAAGATAGGATTTCTCAGATCGAGGATATATTCTGCAAGCGGCTCTATCCAAGTTTTCAGTCAAAGTCTAAAAGCTTGCGGTATTCTGATGCCAAAAAAGCTGCAGAAGAAGTATGGAAGGAGAAGGAAAAAGATCTTTTACTTCAAATAGAAGCACTTCAATTTGAAAAGCAACATATTTTGGAGGAAAACGAGTACCTAAAATTGGCTCAATCACCAAAATGTGTTAATAAGCTTCAGGAGGAGCTAAAACAGAAAACTAGAGAGATAGCTGAAAGAGGGGAATTAGAACAGGACTTACGGAAACTTCTTGAGTCAAAAACGTCTATGATACTTTATAATTGTTGGGCCTACATTTTTAGTCAAGCTGTTTACAACTTGCGCATATCATCTTGGTACTAACAACTTGAGTTCTCCTATTGCATCTTGACTATTTTTGCAGGTTGAATTATTGTTACATTACAACCTATTTTTCAGGAAAAGTGTCAACGGATAAGAAGACTGATTCAAACAACGTTTCTTCATCAACAAAGCCAGCAATGGATCCTTATCTCTTCCACCAACATTGTGGCGAGAATATCTCAACGAGTTCAACCGATTTCCTATATTCTAGGCTTATTCTTCTCTTTGCAATTCGAGGTATAAAAGGGGAGAAACACTTGTATTTTACACACACTCTCACTAGTTTAAGCTCCCTGGCATACGCTCATAGTCTTGTATTCAACCTGATTAATAAATCATTTGGTCAAGGCAGTTCCTAAACCTCCCGGTTTTGTGCGGCGAACAAGTTGTTCAAGGGCTTTCCCTAGTTAACAAAATTCTTTGTGGCCATTTCATTACCATCTTATAGTCATTGTACCCTGATTCAAACCATTGTTGTCATTTTTCTTGTCATTTATATCCCTTGTTGAAATTTGACCAAAACAATTTGGCGCCATCCGTGGGACCACTTTGATTATTTATATAGAAATGGCCAATCCGTCGTCTGGTGGTCAAGGTGAAAGGAATCAGCCGCTTCCTAGTTCCGGTACCTCAGGCAATCCATCTTCAAATCCAGAAGCTGTCAATATGGAGCTAATATCTAACATGGTCACAATATTGAAAAAGTGATCGACAATTGGATGCTCGGGAGCATACAAACACTATGATACTCAATGCCATTGATACCATGCGTAAAGGGAAGCAAAGAAACTCGCATCTACTCCATTTTCACCTTTGCATCCTAGATCTTTGTTTGGTGCGTACAGGACCAAGCCATGTTGGAGATATCCCTATGTCTAGTACCTTACCGTGAAAGCACAATCATGACATCCATTAGGTCCAAGGTTGCTCTATATAGGCTAGAAGGGGTTGAATAGCCTATGTCCAATTTTGAAATTAATTCAAAAATCTTACTTCACTAGGGATTTAAAACGGGCGGAAGTCTTGTGAAGCACGACAAGTTGAGAATGGCTGATCTTGGCAACAAGATCCTTCTTCGATTGGAAATCTAGAAATTTTAAAGCAACACAATCAAATCACAATCACACAACGAGAATATTTAATATGGTTCACACTTATAAATAAGTGCTACGTCCACAACCAAAGTGGTCAACTTTGGATTTGAAAATCGTGTACTAAGTTTTTCCACTAGATATTTTACAAACTAAATCTCTAATGGATTGTGTACAAAAATTTTGTTGACCAAGTGTTTGTGTGGGAGAATTGATATCTATAAGATACAATTCTAGTGAGCTATGAAAAGCTAGGTGTTGCAATCAATGAAGAGCTTTGGTGATCGTCTTAGATTGAAGCTCTTCAAGAAGGTACGAATAGGACGTTTAAGCTTTAATGCACTTGAAGAAGATGAAGAAGATTCAGTTGTAGTTGTTGAAGTGTGGAATGCAGCAATGGATTCTCCTTTTATATGTAGGAGGAAGCTTGGAGCCGTTGGAGGTCTTCTAATTTGAATTTAAGAGCAATTAATGCTCTAATCAGTTGTTGACTCTGATAGGCGGCTGTAGCTTGCGATGGTCTCGACACTTTGCTAAAAATAGGCGGTGATGGGGAGGAATGTCCTTTTCGAGTGTATGCTAAGAATGAAACCTTCATTGAATGTGATTTGCAGTTAACGTTGCATCGAAGTCAATGAAGTCCAAATGGACATGTCTTGGCGCTCTTATCGGACGTTTTAAGGTTCATCGACATTGCGATGAAGCTTGGCCGATATGAGCTTGTCCGATATTCAAAGAAAGATGCTTATGCATGTTTGCCTATGGTGCGAAGGACGTCCGATGTCCTATAGGCTATCTTCTTCAAGGCTACTTACAATAAGCAATCCTAGGCTATTCAAGCTATGTCTAAGTACAAGTTGCCACTCTAACAACACGCAGCCCATTAGTCACCTTGTCTTAGACTTAGGTTATGGATTCAAGCAAATCTAGGCTAAGATGAACAATCTCCTCATTTGCTTGAGTCCATGACCCTACGAATACAATATCGGTGACCATTTCAAGTCTAGTAATAACATGCTTAAGATTGATATATTAAATAAGCATGCCCTAGATGAACTTACATAAAGGTCATTGTATTCAAGAATTACAAAGTGTTTACAAACATGAAATTAAGCATCGGACACTTGTAATGAAGCTGAATTTAAAGACATGCGGATAGGAGAATAGGCAAAATAGGACATGTCTTTAAACCGATGGTTTAAATTTCATGCAATCACATAATAAGCATTCATAATAAACATGAAAGTTTTAAAACATAGACATTGTTAATTAAACAAGTTGTTTAATTACAAAGTTTAGCAAAAAGATTATACAAAATATTATCTTTGAGAAGATCCGAGATGATGCACGACCTTTGCCTTTGTGATGAAGATTGCCCATCGCTTGATGCCCATTTAGAGTCAAAGCACCTTAACTTGAAATCCTTCGTTTCTATTTGCTAGGTATTCTTTAGTATCCCAATTCGGTGAGCTTTTGTTCTTCGCGAGCGAGCATTATGGAAGAGCTTGGTCCACAACATTGTTGAGTCCCCTCCTTTCATGGACGCAAGCGAGGCATCTTAAAGCGGTGCTCGGTGTTCGCTCCTTGCGAGTAAGCCAAGTGCTTGGTCGTGAGATTCAGCGTCGCTCGCAGGAGGAATGAAAGAGCGGCTGGCGTTGGAGTGAAGCAAAGCTTGAGCCGAAGATGTCGACGATAAATCAAAGAGGCGAGGTGCAAGTTGGTACAGATCTTCCACCCGAAATTGAGGAAGAGGCTGAGATTTGCCCAAAGCGGCATTGGAAACATGGAGATAGGGAGGAATCAAGCGCCTGACACAAGTTAAACATTCCAACTATTCACTGTCCACGAAAAGGAGAAAGTTTGCCCTGAAGAGAGTTATGAAGGAGGACTTGGAAGGCCGAGATGATCAAGGAAGTTCAATATCCAAGGTGGCTAATGTTGTGGGGTAGAGAAGAAGAATGGCAGTGATGATGCGTGGACTTCACGACTTGAACAAGGATTGGAACCATTTCCTCTTCCTCATATGATTCTCTAGTTGATGAGACAGTGGCCACGATATCTTGACATTCATGGATGCGTCCTCGGGATTTCAACAAATTCAAATGGAGCCCTAAAGAAGGCTAGGAGACTCGAAGGTATATATTGTTATATTGCTATGCCATTTGGTCTTAAAAATGCAGGGCAACTTATCAAAGACTGGTAAACAAGATGTTCAAAGATCAACTTGGCAAGACGATGGAAGTCTACATAGATGATATGGTAGTAAAATCCAAGCATATTGAAGATCATGTGGAGCATCTTGTGAGAATTCAACATCTTGAAAGCTTTCAACATGAAACTCAATCCAAAGTGCAACTTTGGTGTTAAAGCAGGAAGTTCCTGGCTATATGGTGACTAAGAGAGGAATTGAAGCTAGTCCCGAACAAATCAAAGCTATTCTCAACTTGGAATCTCCCAAGAATATCAAAGACGTCCAAAGGTTAACGGTAGAGTAGCTGCCCTAAATAGATTTATATCTAAATCATCGACAAGTGCAGGTTATTCTACGAAGTGTTAAGAAAGAATAAACTCTTCCAATGGACTGATCAACATGAGGCAGCCTTCAAACAACTTAAGGAATACTTGATGACGTCACCCTACTTGCCAAACCGCGTGGTGAGCGCCTCTACTTATATTTAGCCGTATCGAGAATGCAGTTAGTGCAGTATTAGTGAAAGAAATCCAAGGTGAACAGCATCTGTGTATTATGTAAGTAAGTCTCTACTAGATCTGAAACAAGGTACTCTCATCTTGAAAAGTTAATTTTAGCTTTAACTACTGCCGCTACAAAATTGCGTCATTATTTTGAAACACATCCCATTACTGTTAGAACTAATTATCCTGTAAGAAGTGTGTTGAGAACTCCAGAAATGTCAGGAAGATTAGCCAAGTGGTTGGTCAAGTTGAGCACGTATGACATTTCATATGAGCCCAGAACAGCTATCAAATCTCAAGCTCTAGCTGATTTCGTAGCAGATTTTAGTCCAAGTCTGCAACCTGAGGTAGAACAAGAGGTACAACAGCTTGAAGGTAAAACAACTCCTAGATTTTGGACACTTTATACAGATGGAGCTTCAAATTCCAAAGGAATTGGCTTGGGAATAGTTCTGAAGTCCCCCCAAGGTGATATCATACCTCAAGCTGTATCTTGTGAATTCAATGCGACGAATAATGAAGCTGAGTATGAGGCTTTAATCATGGGTTTAACTACTGCTTTAAGTTTAAATATTACTCATATAAATGTATATGTTGATTCTCAATTGCTCGCTAACCATTTCAATGGCAGCTACATGGCAAAGCATTCCAAAATGACTCTATATCTTCAACATGTTAAAGCTTTGGCTTCAAAATTTCTGTCATTCTCATTGGAGCAGGTCCCTAGAGAAGAGAATACGAAGCGGATGCAGCCAACTTGGGATCAACTTGCAAATCTATGTTGCATACTAATATCCCCATTATTTATGTTAAGTACCCAGTTATAGACCAAGTGGAAGAAACTCAAGAAGTGACTCAGTCTAATGGGGCACAAGTTACGAGTCCATCTTGGACCCAACCTATAATTGAGTTCCTTCAACTTGGAACTATACCACCTGATATTAAGAATGCTAGATCTTTTAAAATGCGTAGTTCAACTTTTGTTTTAATAGATAATGTCTTGTTCAAGA
Organism: Platycodon grandiflorus; assembly: GCA_016624345.1. Classification (NCBI taxonomy): domain Eukaryota; kingdom Viridiplantae; phylum Streptophyta; class Magnoliopsida; order Asterales; family Campanulaceae; genus Platycodon; species Platycodon grandiflorus. The sequence continues at coordinate 36,923,217 of CM028361.1, read as the reverse complement.
AATCTTTCGCAGGACACTATTTGAGATGTGTTGACAATAATCAAGTTGAGCTCGTGCTTAGAGAGATCCATGAAGGAACATGTGGAAATCATTCCGGTGGGAAAGCATTGGCGTCAAAGGCTCTTAGGACTGGTTATTACTGGCCAACAATGCGTCAAGATGCCATGAGCTACGTGCAGAAATGTGATGCCTGCCAAAGGCACAGTAACATCTTGCATCAACCTGCTGAACCTCTACATTCTATTGTTTCATCTTGGCACTTCATGAAGTGGGGCATGGATATTGTGGGCAAGTTGCCTAAGGCTCCTGGAGGCAAAGTGTTCATGTTAGCAATGACTGACTATTTCTCAAAATGGATCGAGGCAGAGGCCTATGTGCAAGTAAGAGACAAAGAGGTAGTTTCATTTTTAAAAAAGAATATTATTAGCAGGTTTGGCGTACCATCAGAGATCATATGTGATAATGGATCCCAATTCATAAGTAAAAAGACTGGAGATTTTTGTGCTCGTTGGGGCATCAAGCTGATCACATCCACACCAGTCCATCCTCAAGCCAATGGTCAAGCTGAGTCAAGCAACAAGTTGATTGTCAACAACTTGAAGAAACGCCTAGATCAAAAGAAAGGTAAGTGGGCTGAAGAATTACCACTTGTACTTTGGGCAGACAGAACAACTACAAAAGGGGCCACAGGTAGAACTCCATATTCTTTGGTGTTTGGAGCGAAGTGTAATTCCGTCGAGTAACAATCCCAACAGCGAGGTATGGTTTATTAACTCAAGATGAAAATAACCTCTTGTTAACCCAAGATTTAGATACAATTGATGAGATCAGGGATTTAGCCAAGATAAGGATGGCGGCTTATCAACAAAGGATTACTAGATCCTACAACAAGAATGTCAGAATAAGAAGATTCCAGGTTGGTGATTTAGTTTTAAGGAAAGTATTTCAAAATACCAGAGAACTGAATGCAGGTAAATTGGCTCCCAAGTGGGAGGGACCATATCTCATTGATGCTGAAGCTGGCAAAGGGGCATACTGGTTGTCAACCCCAAATGGAGACAGGATCCCTAGGAGTTGGAATGCCATTCATTTAAAGCTCTATTTTATGTAAGTCAAGTAGTTAACAACTAGACTTGTCAGGTATGAGTTAGTTTATGTTAACTTCATTTATGTATTTCAATTCTCAATTTTATTGGAAACCCTTACTAACTTAAGCATCGGAGGGGTGTTGGCTATGCTAACACCCAATCCTAACGTGAATTTGTTTTGCAAGGTATACAAGCGGAGTAGGATCAACATGTTAATACGCCAGTACGGCTCCAACATGTTGAGACCTAACCTGGAGCAGGTTGAACATGTTAACACGCCAGTACGGCTCCAACATGTTCAGACCTGAGATGAAGAAGTTCAACATGTTAACACGCCAGTACGGCTCCAACATGTTGAGACTTTAGGAGAGAGGATGGAACATGTTGACACGCCGGACGGGCGATACTTGTTCTATCTCTTCAAACGACTTACCTCTGATCAAAGGTACATTTCGGTTAAAAGATTTACATCTTTTCTAAAGAGTTAAGGTTTTTACACCTTCGCCCGTGCGCACGATTTCACATCTATTCAAGATGTGACTATTGGTTGTAACATTAACATGTTACCTATTGCTTAAATCATTAATGTTTTATCTACTAAACAAAGCAAGTGTTTCTAAAAGAAACCTGGATTACTTCAGCAAAACTTCGGAATATTCCCAAGGTTAGTGGATGAGTTGGTTAAGCCAACAAATCCTATCAACCTATGAAAAGCATGGAGTACTAGACCAATCTAGTACCCCCAAATAGATTGTTTGCGCTCTTATGAGCTGATTACATGACCAAATGAATAAAACAGAAATTGTTTGTGTTACCCTCCAAACCTCCTGAAAACATTCAAACTTTCTCGACATTTTGGCCTGCTGCCGCCGGTGTTACTTCTACTTCCTTTTCTTGATTATCACCCTCGACTTGGGTTCCTACCATGCTGCTCAACACTTTATTTGCATCCTCAATCAATTCCTCCAGGGCTGGAGAATTTACCTCTTCTGCATCCGTTGGTTCACCGATAAAATCTTCCAGGGTCCTTCTTTCTTCTTCAAGGTCCCAGTGCGCAGCTTGTCCACTCTTCAATTCCTCCATCATTTGGATCCTGGTCTCAAGCAGTGCTTTGGTGGCGTTGAACTTGAAATCCTCTCTAGCAGCTTCAAGTTCCTTGATATGAGCCTCGTTCTCCTTCATCCTATCGGCATAGACATCTGCTAGTTCCTTCCTTAGCTTCACTACTTCGGCACTATGCACCTTGACTTCTTTCTTCAATTTGCTTATTTCCCCAGCACTCTTTTTCAGCTTTTCTTGCTTCTTCGGCCTCAACACTGTATTTAGTCGCCTTGATTTTTAAAATAGCGACTTGATCCAACATAGGACTCACAATGTCCGAGACCTATGTGATAGAGGTGTTAGTACTCTGTGAATTTCTTAGTACAAAGATCAAAGGTTTCACCATTTTACCTTGTCAGCAAAGTCCTTCATCACAACGACAAATTTTTCCCTTGTCGTATCAACGTCCAGAACATCACTTGCATCTATGGATGAAGCATCCACCAGCTTTCTCTTTTTGAATCATCCTGGAGACATTCACCTCGAACTAGAGGCCATGGATTGTGGGGTCGGGGAGGCTTACTATCCTTTCTCGAGATCTTCTTGCTTTCGCACCGGCAAATCGCAGTCTTGACGAGGGCTTTGAGCGAGTGGTGGGCTGTGATAAAGGACATAGAATTAGGACATGGAGTTAGGAAGACTTAGAAGAACAGAACAAATTGCATATGGGCAAGGACTTGGACCAAACCTGTGGACATCTTGACAGGTTTAGACGGAGATTCGTCTTCAATTCTTTCGGGAAAACAGGTGGAACGCCTTGAAAGACCGATGACGGGTCTAACTCAAATATTCTCTTCACGTTTGCCTCAATGCACTTTGCGGGAATAGAACACTAAGTTTGGCGAGTTCTACAAAGGAAATTCAAATTGTTAAGGATTAAGATGTACAAAAAACTTTTGTAAATGAGTAAAGTCAGAGGAAAAATTTCCTCTACCTTGAGACCTCCATTTTGAGACTACACCAGCCTCTTGACTCAGGCTGTCTTTCCTAACAAAGAAGAATCGATTTCTCCACCCCCGGTCAGCAGGGTCATTGTTAGAGATCAGAATGGGCTCACCTCCACTTTTTACCCTAAAACAAAATCTTCCCAGACCGAAACCCCTTATCTCAGTAGTATATGCAAATTCCTCTAGGTCTACAGCCAAACCTATTTCATCCCGCAATCTAACTAGGGTTTGAAGACATCTCCAACCCTGTGGCATGAGTTGGGCGTAGTTCAACTTTGTGGAAGCAAAGAACCTAGTGATTAAGACAGGGAATGGGAATTTAAGGCCGATAGTGAAAGGGTATTCGGGAAAGCATACCCACTCAGGGGAGTAACATTCAGAGGTGAGGGAAGGATGGATGAAGAAAACGGTTTCAAAGGGCAATGCGGAATTTTTCTTTACTTGGTTTTTCTTCTCCACACGGTCTTTACTGGTATCTCTCCGGAAGGAAACCTTTTTGGTATGTGACTCTGAGAGAGGAAGAGTTGGGGAAGGTTCTGGTTTGTTCACGAGGGAAGTTGTGAGCAGTTGTACATTTGAAAACACAAGAGTAACCTTTTTGCTTTTGCATTAATAACCGCCGTACGTTGTCGATTTTTGGCAAACTTTTTAAATTTTTGTCTCTTTATATTCTTTTGAAATTTAAAAAGTTTGGGGGCAATTGTTGGGCCTACATTTTTAGTCAAGCTGTTTACAACTTGCGCATATCATCTTGGTACTAACAACTTGAGTTCTCCTATTGCATCTTGACTATTTTTGCAGGTTGAATTATTGTTACATTACAACCTATTTTTCAGGAAAAGTGTCAACGGATAAGAAGACTGATTAAAACAACGTTTCTTCATCAACAAAGCCAGCAATGGATCCTTATCTCTTCCACCAACATTGTGGCGAGAATATCTCAACGAGTTCAACCGATTTCCTATATTCTAGGCTTATTCTTCTCTTTGCAATTCGAGGTATAAAAGGGGAGAAACACTTGTATTTTACACACACTCTCACAAGTTTAAGCTCCCTGGCATACGCTCATAGTCTTGTATTCAACCTGATTAATAAATCATTTGGTCAAGGCAGGTTCCTAAACCTCCCGGGGTTTTGTGCCGGCGAACAAGTTGTTCAAGGGCTTTTCCTAGTTAACAAAATTCTTTGTGGCCATTTCATTACCATCTTATAGTCATTGTACCCTGATTCAAACCATTGTTGTCATTTTTCTTGTCATTTATATCCCTTGTTGAAATTTGACCAAAACAATAATGAAAAGAGAGTGAAGGAGCTTGAAGAGGAAAATTATCTGATTCAAAAGAAAAAACTTAGTCTAGACCTTGAAGCTGAGGAGTTGCGGTGGGATCTCATGAAGAAGTCTAAGGAAGTTGATGAGGGAATGGAATTGCAGAGCCAGTTAGTCCAATTAGTTCAGTTGAAGGCTTCATTGATATTGCAGAAAGAATAGAAATTGAGAGATAATGAAGAAAAGACTACCGAGCTTTTAGCAAAACTTAGAGGTTTAGAGATAGAAGTTCAAGTGCTCCAAAAGGGGCTCAAAGAGAATTTGTGTCAAGATAACTTGGAGGAAAACAAGGGCGTTAAATCAATTCAAAGGCAAGCTCTGGATCGCCATGTATTTCAAGTCCTTCTGTTGCACCAAAAACCACCAGTAACGTAAAGTCTAGCTCACTAGCAGGAACAAAGCGTCCGGTTTCTCATTGGAGAAATACAAGGTCCCACCAGAATCGAAGTGGGCCAGACCCCATGATGATTTTCTTGATACTCCATTGGAAAACATCGAGGAAACTTCAAGAAGGGCATGAAGAAAGAAGAAATTCATCAACTTCGGGCCGGTTCCCAAAGACATGAATTTTGACGGCTCGATGATGAAACCCGGGACCTAAGTGCTAATCCTGGTGTAACAAAGCGGCAAAAGCCACCTCAAGTGATCAAACAAAAGGGTTCAAGTATGTGGAACCAAGGAAGAAAGCGGAGAGAAAACTTGAAAAGAGTCGAGTGCAAGCGGTGCAAGAAGTTCTATGATGTCGTTCTTCCCGGTGGTGGCATTGACACGAGGGTAATAAGCCGAATTTACGTTGTGAGCATCATGAGGGAGTTTCTAGGCATCGGTATAGGTATGTACCTCCTTTAACTCCTTAAGGGTTTTGGAATATTGGATTTGAATCTGAAATGTGATCTAGTTCTCCTGAGTTGGAGATTAATTTCATTGGCTATTATTTTAATTAGTCTTCTATGCATTTTTCGATCTAATTTTCCTTCCATTTTGGAAAGTGAAACATTCTAAACAATAACTTTTCGCATTTAAGCTATAACTTGAGAAGTGAGTTGATATCTTGGTTAAAAAAAAAAAAAAGAAAGTTGGTGTCATCACCATTCTTTGTAAGTGGCTTTTCTAATATATTCTTTATCGACGTGATTGGTGTTAGATGCTTGTGTCAAAGTATGAGTTAAAGGGTGTAGATTTAAGGATTTTCTGATTTTGCATTCTTTCCTTGGTTCTTACTTCTTTTACTCTCGTACGGGTATGTATACCCAATGGGTAGCATGTAACTGCTGAATAAAGATCTTGAATGTTTGTATTCAATTTTGTCTTGTTAGTTGCTGAGGTATATCTTCATTTGTTGATTTTTCATGTAACTGCTGAATAAAGATCTTGAATGTTTGTATTCAATTTTGTCTTGTTAGTTGCTGAGGTATATCTTCATTTGTTGATTTTTCATTTGATCTGCTTTGTACTATGGCATTGGTTTTCGTTCTCATGTGTTGATCTATTTAGGATCCTTGGTGAGCACCGTTTTTACACTATTTAGGTTCTTTTTTCTTGAGTGTGGATGTGGAGGTATGGATGTGCTGGGAGGGAATCGGGATTGGGAATTGGATAGGAACGGGAACGAGACCAAATCAGAGCCAGGAAATAAAAAAAAAAATATTAACAACGTTTTTCAAAAATGTTGTGTTATACCCATATACAACGTTTTAAAAACGTTATGCTAATTTTACAACATTTTAGAAACGTTGTAAAACAATTCACAACATTTTTAAAACGTTGTAAAAAACCGAATTCACAACATTTTTACAATGTTGTAAAAAACAGAATTCACAACATTTTTAAAACGTTGTAAAAACCGAATTCACAACATTTTTAAAACGTTGTAAAAAGAAGAATTCACAGCATTTTTAAAATGTTGTAAAAAACAGAATTCACTACATATTTAAAACGTTGTAAAAAATAGAATTCACAACATTTTTAAAACGTTGTAAAAAGAAGAATTCACAACATATTTAAAACGTTGTAAAAACGAAATTCACAACATTTTTAAAACATTGTAAAAGAAGAATTCACAACATTTTTAAAACGTTGTAAAACAAATTCACAACGTTTAAAACGTTGTAAAAATGCAATTGACAACGGGTTTTTTAAGAAAACGTTGTAATAAGTAGAATTTAACAACGTTTATAAAACGTTGTCTAATAGAGTCAAAGAATTCAATTTAATTGTAAATGACAAAAAGACAACGTTTTTAGGCAACGTTTAGTGAAACGTTGTAAAAAAAGGAACCTACCACAACGTTTTAAAAAACGTTGTAAAAACTCTATTACAACGATTTTAAAACGTTGACAAAGCCCTGTTTTGTTGTAGTGAAATTGAACTTAAGCGATTGAAAACAATTATTGTGTTCTTAAGGGGTTGAAAATCTCATAAAGTGGACTGGCCCGCAATTATTCCAACTGTTTTCTTATTACCATGGTTGCAGTTTTGCAGGAGCCACATTCGGTTAGGGAAATATATCCAAGCCCAAAGCAATGGCGTGATGAGCTAGCCCATTGGGTATAGGTCAACAATCAATCTGGGGTTTGTAGCTCTTTCAGCTAGCCGCCTCAACATTGTAGAAGTCATGTAACCCAGTTGTTGTTGGGCTTTTCAAATTTGATAATTGGTCAAAATTCGAGCGGTGCTTTTTAGACAATTTTTAACCACTTAAATTTCTTATAATTGTTTTAAATCGAAAGATGACACTTTTGTTGCGAAATGCAGTGTTCTAAAAATTGCTAGGCAGACGCTAGGTACCAGAGCAGGGTCTAGTGCCTAGGGGCCTAGACGCTAGGTACTGAGCAGGTCTAGTGCTAGGGGCCTAGTCGGGTCTAAGAGAGGTTTAGAAATCAAGACATAATTACATCATAGATTCATACCAAACCTGCTGCAACAATAACAAATAACTAAATATAACCAAATAAACTAAAAATAATGATCACATTACGAGATTAAAAGTTAAAAGTTAAAAATTAAAATCAAATTCACTATAATTTCAAAGTAGAGGGGAGAAAGGGAAAAATTTTAATAATTTGAGGGGAGGAGAAATACTTAGAAAAATATTTTAATAACTTGAGAAAAAGAGGAAATACTTCAATAATTTGAGGAGGGAGATTGTCATTTTAAAAAGTGAAAATTTAAAACCTAAAGCTAAAACCTAAAGTCACACGCATCTTTCTTTTACTCAAAGTCAGACGCGTCTTTCTTTCACAGTCTCTCACAGACGACGGCAAGCATCACGGGCCTCCCTCACGACGGCAATCTGTGGGTCTGCTACACTCGTGCGGGCTCTGTGCTCACACGAGTGTTACTGGGTCTGCTACACTCGTGCGGCTTTGTGGTCGCCGCAGCAGAGGAAGATGATCGGAGTTGGTGAAGTCGTTCGCCGGAGTTGGAGATGGCGGCCGGAGTGAAGGATTGCCAGGATGAGGCTGCTGCGTTCGCCATATTTGGAGAGGACGGGAGGCGGAGGTAGGAGGACGACAACTGGAGGGATGGAGAGGACCTTGGCGTTAGGCCGGCGCCTAGGCCGCCTAGGCACCGATTTTTCTCTTTGAAATTTTTTTATCCGATTTAGTCCTAATCACGGTGTTTTGGGAGCGCCTAGCCCGATTTTTCAAATACTGGCAAAATGTCGTCTATGCCTTAAAAAACATGGAACAGCACGCTCTGCATCGAGATGCACAAATTTGACCACTCAAACTTTCGTACTTTTTGGATAGCAAACAAAAGTGCTACAACGAAATACCGAATGAGATTGAGGCCTACACTCTGCGCACAAATTCATGGAGGAGGATTGATGCTACTGCTTTGTGCAAGGCTCAGAGATCATCCAAAGGCGTTAGTGAATGGATCTGTTCATTGGATTGCAAGCAAGCCGAAGGGCCCCGATTATCATTTGATCTTGACATTTGATTCCAAGTTTGTTTGTTGTAAATTTCTTTCTTTCATTCTTTATAGTAGTAGACAAAGAGAAGGAGAATGCCCCTGCATCGATCTCTCCTACCAAAGAAGACAATCTCAATTTCTTTGGAGTTGCTTTTGTTGTTGCCCTAGTTTGGTGAAGAGGGAAATGTCTTTAGGTTGTTGGGAGGCATTTTAGGAATAATTTATTCATTTATTCACCAAAGTAGACTTTAGCGATTTGAAACAAATATAGTTGATTTTAGCGGTTGAAAATCTCAAAAAGGGACCGCCCGCAATGTTTGCTTAATTATTTGGATCTCTTCCAGGTTGCGTGAGTCTGACTGGAATATTTCATCAATGCGCCTTGGTATGGTTGGAATATCCATGTCATCATCCATTCATTTGCAAATCTCACTATCAATTTCTCATTTTCCTTTTTATTCTTTCCCTTTTTGGATATAAAATGTTGCCATGGTAAGATTTCACTTTGTCTAAGCAAAGTATAACATTGTGCACAACAAGGTACAATATCATAACAAAGTTCAATAGTGATTACTCTAGCAAAATGATTTTCTTTCCGCTGTTGTCAGCTGTCACTATCCAGTATCCATGTAATTCAGCTAGATAATGTATGCAAGTTGTAACTGTTTAAATACCGAGGTATTCATAATTTCATATATATGCACGAAATGTCATTGTTTTACGTGTCATATACTCGTATTAACTATCGTAGAATGAAAATCACATACAAATAAAACAAGCGACAACGAGCATTAATGAGCCTGAAGCGAATCTTGTACAATTTTCGGTTAGCTGGTGCAGATTAGTGAGCACAAACCACACAAGCCTTTTTCACTATTCTTCTCATTTCGGATAGCCGCCTTCAAGGTCTTATACTATGTATGTTTGTACGTGTATACATCTAGTGGGAATCCTTAGCAAGGCCCAGGAAAGGAAATATGTACAGTAGAATACATTTCATGAAAACGTTGCAGCGTGGAGCTATTATTAATTAGTGGTCACGACACACCTCCCACTTGAGCTTCCTGGGGTACGCCCCTTGTGTTACTTCTCATTCAATGAATGCTTTTTTAGCCTTAAACAATATCCCACTTGATACCTCCAAAAATATTGGAAACAAATATCATCATTCAAGCTTCTATTTAAAGTCAGTTGCTTAGGCTCAAAATATTCACTTACAAGCACAACACACATATAGTTTCTTTTTTAATTTTACTAGCTTAGCCATGCTTCAGATTGTTAAGACTGAGGCAAAGGCAGAAATCAAATCCTCTCCTGATAAGTTCTATGGGTTCTTCAAGAACAATATGAAGCAACTCACCAGTATCCACCCCAACAGTTTCAAAAGTGCTCAACTAATCCAAGGACAGGAGAATTGTGTTGGCTCTGTCACGCTTTGGAAATATGTTCTTGGTAAGATGTGTAGTAATTGATAACCCTCCACCCCCTAAAAGATAGTCCCATTTGACAGATTAAAGACAAACTAAAGAAAAAAGAGGGATTATTTTCTTGGAACAAATGGAGTATTACAACTTTTTTTTATTAGAAATGCATGTTTTTTAAAAGAAATAAAAAAAATTGAAATATAATGAAAGTTTGTAGGTTAAAATATAGTGATGAGACCTTTATTTGGGGCAAACAAAATTAAAAAGTTATTTTTTTTAGAACGGAGGGAGTATTCAACTAAACACGCGCACACATAGGCACATCTTTCTGAGCTAGCTTCTGGCTTTGGCACCAGAAATTTGGATAATTCACATTCTACCCTATACTATGCGAGTAAGAAAGCTCTCTTAACAATCAGTATAAAATTACGAAAAATGCTTCTTTTCTATCTCTCTAACCGTGCATTACGAAAAGTGCTTATCTTTAGGGTATTGAGTTTGAGTTTTTGGGGTCAATTTTTGGAATTCAGGGAGCCCAATGTCAGTAAAAGTCAAGATCGAGGCAATAGATGAAAGAAACAGATCAATAACTTACAATATTCTTGAAGGAGAAATCATGCAGCTATACAGGAGTGTCATGGTCACGCTTAAGATCAGCCATGGCTTTGCAAAATGGACGTTTGAGTATGAGAAAGCTCATGAGGGAGCCCCCAGTATGGATGACTATGCTAACTTTGCAGAGTTGGTGTCGAAAGGCTTGGATGCTTACCTTCTTAGCCATTAATTATCAATATGTGCCAATCGCCGGCTAGCAGTAGTCGGAACCGATGTCCCGTAATATTATGTAATGCATAAGGGAATCTGGATACACAAAACAGACTCGTATGTATGATATATCTGTAATAGTGGAATCAAGTGTGCTGAATAATATTTTAATTTTGCTTCTGGTATGATCGACAAAAAAAAAAAAAAAGTTTGATCTCGTGGTGAAAAAATATTTAGTGAGCTCATGTTATGAACTGTTAAATTTAGATTTTAATCTTTTAGCCCATGGCTCGGGTTTGTAACGCTAATGTACAAGTATATATATTGCGCTCACAATTTGATTGTTCTATTTTCTCATTTTTAAGGGTATAGACGACATTTCGCAATTGTCTTTTTCTGGTTTGAAATAAGTATAGGGGTTTAAACTGATTGAAAATTCATCAAAGGAGACCGGCTGAAGTTCACCCATTTTATTTTCGGGTTAACCCATATACTCAAACATGGACAACTTAATGTCTTTGAGGGTTCAAATTATTTGTATTTCAGTTTTGACTAGCAAAATGTAATTAGAAAATTTTAACTAATCTATGGCTAACTATTTTTGCCAAAATTTTAAATATCTACATCCAGAAAATTAATACTCCCTCAGTCTAAAAAAAGTTGTCTTATTTGATAAGTCAATTTTTTAAAAACTTATAGTTTTACTTGCTTGTGTCTTTTTTTGTTTTGTTTTGTTTTTTGAAACCAAACCAACAGATTTATTAATCACAGTCACCGGAGCAAACAAAGAAGAGTCAACCATCCACAAAGTCAGGAGGTTCAACCCAGGATGAAGGACTAGGAAAATTGATCGCAGCCTTAGCAATAACATGCGCAATAGTGTTAGACTCACGACTAACATGGCATAAAGAAAATGATGAATTTTTAGCAAAGAAGCTCCGACAACACGAAATTATACCACCAAATTCAGAAAAATCAGCACTTGATAATCTCAGCACATCGCACACACGTTTAGGATCTGATTCGAACACCACCTTCTCCAAACCAAGAGCCTTGATCCAAGAAAGTGCTTCCAAGAGACACATTGCTTCCCCTTCATGAACATGAACCAAACCTGGCAAAAGCACTGATTTACTAGCAATGAGGTTACCTTGGTCATCATGGACTGAAATACCCAAACCGACCTGTCTTTTGTTGTTGAGCTAAGAAAGCTGCATCCATATTACACTTGACAAATGTGGGCGGAGGAAGATGCTAGCGATTACGACCAGAAGAGCGCATTCTATATTGACTGAGATTATGAACTGCCATCAAATCAAAGAGAACCCCCAGCCTGATGTGAAATGTTGTCTAGGGGTCGAAGTGTGACTGGCCGGTTTCAATACTCAGTATTACGTTGCTTCCAAATATGCCATGCGATGGTAGCAAACTTAGCAGCCTCAAAATCATCCAATATGTCAAGGATCCGGAACACCCATTCGGAAATAGGCACAGCTTCCAAAGAAGCCTTTTGAATACATTCAAAGATATTGTACTAAAATTATTACTATTTTTAGAAATTAGACTTTTTTTGTTTTTTAAACAAATCAAAGAGAAATGTTAGACTATTTTCTTAGAACAGAGTGAGTATATATCAACTTACTTTAATCTTTGCAGACATTTTCCCTTTAGAGATAAAAGAAAGGTGATCCAGTGTCGGAGATGCGTTGGCAACGGCAATAATAGGTGCGGCGGCTAGGGTTGCTTGACTCGTTTCTCTCACAAAACATGCATTCACTTCAAAAGTAGACCTACTTTTACTTTAATTTTAGCTATTTAATTTTTGTTTTGATTTTGTTTACTTATATAAAATAATTTATTTTCCTAGCATGATTAAATATAATTTATGTGAAAAGTCAAAAAAATTACAAATTGGAAACAAAATTTAGTTAATTTTGAAAAATTATTTTCATTTTTAAAAAACATACAGTTGAAGGACACGTGTCAAGTTTGTCGTTATAACCAAATGGATTTAAATACCAACTTACAATAATTTATACCAACGAGCTCTATCTCAATTGGTACTGCTCACTTCTCTTAACGGAGAGGTTGGGTGTTCAAATCTCACTAGAGACACCTCGGTACTTAAAAATGACGGTATTCAAGTCTCACCAGAGGCACCGTTGTTGTTCAAGCCTCACCAAAGGCCCATTTAATACTGCAAGTAGCACCCAACTAAATTCTTTTTTTCAAATTCAGTCTGCAAATTTTACTAAAAATTAATTTACCCCTCTCAAGTTTTGGAACTATTGTTGACCCCCTAAACTATAACAAAATATGCTTTGTATTTGTCTCAACTTGGAAAAAAGGAAGGCAAAATACACACCTAGGTCACCCAACTTTTCCACATATTGCAATTTGGCCACCGAAACTTTAAAACTACAGGTTGAGCCACTGTACATCAGTTATGATCCAACCAAGCCTATTTTATGAACGAACGCTAGTTCAATCGTTAAATTCACATAAAATACTCATTTTACTCTTATCTCACCCGAACACGTGAACTTCTTCTACAGTTCATGATGGGAATATTAAAAATTATTCCTATGACAAAACAAAAGTCTGACCCATTTCATTAATTAAACCCACCAAAAAAAAAACGAGAACGAGTGGTATATATCAAGTACAGCCTTTTGACCCGATAAAACAACTTATATGGCATTTGACTAAAAATTAAGACAAACTTCCTATAATACCCCAAAGCCCTTAAAACCTAACTCAGTTTCACTCTCTCTCAAATCTCGACTTCCTCTCTCAAACCACAGCCGTCTTCCTCCCATCGTCGTCGTCTCCCCCTCCCATCTCCAACCACATTGTAGCTGTCTTCCTCCTCTCTGACCACATCGTCTCCCTCTACTGCCATGAATCTTGTAAGTCTTCCTCCGTCTTCCTCCCATCTACTACCATGAAGCCCTATCTTTGTCTTCCTCCATCTTCCTCTAATCGTTTCCCTTTGAATCGTTTAAACGAATCCGTTAATCGTTTAAACGAATCCGTGAATCATTTAAACTAATCCGTGAATCGTTTAAACGAATCCGTAAATCGTTTAAACGACTCCGTGAATTGTTTAAACGATTCGGTTAAACGACTCCATGAATCGTTTGAACTATGTTTAAGTCATTCAAAAAAGAGGGTATTTTGGGGTTTTTAAATAAAAAGAGGCCATATAAGTTGTTTTGGAATAAGTTAGGCCAAATAAGATGTTGGAGAGTTTGACTAGGCCATTTGTGAATTGCCAAAATTCAAAAGGTAATGCTGGGAAAGAAAGTGAATCCAAACAAACAAACAAAATATTAAGGGCTCCAATTTCATATAGGTGTGGGTGAGAAACATAATCATACAACTCATTGAACTACAAAAACAGTTAAAAATAAACAAACAAACAAAAATTTGGGGCTCCAATTTCTTACTAGAACAAAGTTGTTCATCCTGGTGAACTATGTCGCTAACGAACACCAAATTAACACAACAGAGTACAACTACTACAATAAACACAACAACAATTACAACGGCTTTCATTGGAAATTTTGACCCGTAAAGTCAATTTCTAGGGCTAAAAATTAGTTTGATTCATTTAGCTCGCCTTTTCTCTCTCCATCAGTCCACCTAAAAACAAAGTACGAAATTAAGGTAATAGGCTTGCCAGTTTGCTTATCAAACCCCAAAGAACCGTCTTCAATGATCACTACTGGAAAAAATGGATTTAGTGACGGAAATTTTTGTAGCTAAATCCAAGTATCCTTCGCTAAATTAAATCCATATTAGGGACGGACGTCTGTAGGAAAAAAAAAATAGATGCTGATTTGAGACGGTGCCATTTTCGTTTCCCTTGCTAATTAGTGACGGAAATGATTTCTGTCACTAAATTAGCGACGGTAATTACCAACGGTAATTAAACGTCGCTAATTAGAAATGGAAATTAGAGATGAAAAATCCGTGGCTAATTAGAAACAGAATTTTTCGTCTCTAATTTACGTTTCTAATTAGCGACGGAATTAGGTCAGTGTAATTAGCGACAGAAATATTAATGACGAACATTTCCGTCGATAAAATAAAAAATAATTAAAAATGATTGTTTTTGAATTTTTTTTTGTACCTGATAATATTAATAAAAACACTCCAAAAATTAAAACATACCACAAATTAATTACAAAATTACCATAAATCAATACAAATTAGTTACAAAATTACTACAAATCCATTACAAAATTATTACATAAATTAAAACTAAGTGTCGACAAATAAATTGTTCAAACGAATTGTCACCAAATAAATTTTAGGGAATGATCAGGAGATGGGTGATCAGACATACGAGCTTGATTCTGCATAAATCGGTCTTATAATACCCTGACCTCACTTCATTCCTAGTTAACTCATAATCACTTCGTGTTGACCTTGAAACCCTCGGTGAGTGAGGTGTCATGCTTGTTAAGCGTGACGTGTTGGGTTGAGAATTGTATTTGACACGTAATTGAGCTACGTTGTGTCGTGCGTTATTTCTGTATTCGTTCGAGACTATTCTCGACATAGATTATCATTTGTATACCTTGTATATTCCCCACATTTAAGTTGTCCAGCCTTGGTCTAGACTCACCCTCGAATAACAAGCATGTTATTCTTATCGTTAAACCGTACGTCGAGTTGATTCGTGTGTCGTTTCGCATGTTTATCTTCGCGTACGAGTGAGACTTGTGTTGTTCATCCTTCAAGCCTCATTGGGGAATGATTTGGTTGAGTTTTGAGTATGTTTTGACCTTTGTTTGATGTTAGAATCAACCCAGGATCACTTCGGGACATTTCGGGATCCATCGAGGGCATTTTCGGAAAAATTGCCCAGTGCTTTAATTCTATGCGGCCGTACTATGTTAGCTCGCATAGAAAACCAAACCTTTCTGGAATCTATGTGGCCGCACTATGCCTTGGCATAGGTGCCTATGCGGTCGTACTATGCGTCCGCATAGCCGCGATCTCAGTTTTGCCGATTTTCGTTCTTTCTCGATTTTTAACATTTTGAAGTGGTTTAAAATACTTAAACAAGTCTGGGATTGGACCAAACACTTACCCATGGTATTAATAATATAACCCAACCTTATTTCCCCTCATTATTCTCTTCCAAACCCAAATTTTAGAGAGAGAGAGAAAGAAGAGAGAGAGAGAGGAAAGAGAGTAGAGAGCATAATCGTGATATCTTGAGCTCCGTTGGTCAGATCGACTAGCCGTCTTCGCTGTAGCGTAGAGGGAGACGAGGAGCACGTTTCTAACTAAAGGTATCATCTGATCCATTGAGGAATCACCACCCCACCTCTTCTCCCACATTTAGAGAGAGAAGGTGGTGTTTTGAGAGAGAGAAAGCTTGATTCGGGCTTGGATCGAGCTTGGGAGTGACATGTGGACGCCGTAGTGACGTAGAGGTCGTGGAGGAGTAAATTTCCACCCAAAGCCCTTTGATTTCGTGGAGAACTTGCATTGTGTTATAAGTTACTAATCCCTTTCTTAGATTTTGAGCATCGTAGTGTAATATCGCGATGATTACATGTTATACATGTTGTATATGGAATCTCTACATGCTATATATGTTCAAGATGATTTTTTAGCTTATTTTTTGTAGGGAATTGATGATTTGTCATTGATTTTGTAGTCTCCGAACGTTGGAGACATGTGAATGATATTGTTTTACATGTTGTGTTGACGTCTCCTAGTGTTAGAGACTCATTAAAATTATATTGGGAATACCGTCATTATAGTGATTGTATTTGAGTGCACATACTCGTCGAAGGTTATCGTGATCATTGTAGTCATTATTCTTAGACTTTGATGTTATTAAATTATTGGGGCATTTGTTGTTTATAAAATCGCGTTGAACTCGCGAGATTGTTATGAGTATAGACTTTCAGTACGTTGACTATTGTGATCAAGATGGGTATGTAGGGATGATGCTGTGGCTTGTCCCGACATTTTGAATATTGGTAAGACACGAGCGGAGTCGAATAGGACATTAAGAATATACGTCGTGTAATGAGTTAACGAGTGGTAAAAATACGTATTAGTGGTATTTTAGTCTCCTACGGGGTGGGATGACGAATTGATGAGATCGCAACCCAATAGAACTCGACTTGGGTTGACTTAGTTAAACATTAGTGGATCATGAAGTACATTGAATCGTTTACTTAAACCTTATGCCTTAGCAAGGGTTAATTATCTATATTAGTCTGTTCATGAGCTTTATCGAATAGTCATGCCCCTTAGTGCACGACATTTTACATGAGACTTATAGTCTCAATCTTCGATTAATGAGTTAGGTATATTTTAAGTAGACAATGTACACCTTGATTATCGTTTCAATACGGACGATGTGACTTGTACGAAGTCGTGATATGTATAATACATGACAAAAATGAGATGGAATAGATATACATGAGATGGAGTGTATTGTCATCATAGGATACTGTAGAGATCCTAAGTTGAGCGTGTTAGTGATGCATTGATTATGATTATAAGTACGAATAGGCTTACATTTGTTGTGATTATAAAGTCTAGCATTCGCAGGCTTAAATGATTTAGTGATAGTGTGTTTAGTATTTACAAGAATATTATGTTAATTTAGTATAGAACACATCATGATTTGATTTGGTAGGTTGTGATTCAATAGAACACACCATGGTTTGATTTCGTTAAGTTGTGATTCAATAGAACACACTTTGATTAGTTTAGCATAAGTAAACATCAACTTGGGCATTGCATCGAGTCCAGCTGGCATATGTGCATTGGAGGTGTATTGACGCTCGGTAATTGCGGAGCAGGAGCTTTGTAATAGCCAAAGGCCAATACACTGGGCCTCTCCCTACTGTTGGCCACAATATGGGTTTTTTCTAGCCTCACAGTTGAACGGAATAAACGGCGACTGTGTATTTTCGACATCTTTTATCGTATGCATTAGGATACGAACACCGGTCCCTTGTGATACTTGTAAGTGGTGTCTCGGGTCGTAGGGGATCGAGCGATACGTCGATGTGGATACAGAAAATGGTCCACAACGGGTACTTGTAGATCGTGCTTGACGCAGTCGGGTATATTATTTGTTGGGTACTTGTAGATTGTGCTTGACGTGATCGGGTACCTATATTTGTTTGGGGATACGAGCACCTGTTTCTCTGTGATTTGTGTACGGCAGTAGCAGCACAATCATCTATTTATGTTCGTTGGTCGATATTGAGAAATGTGTCCAGCATTAGCGATATAGTTGTTCATTTTGGTTCTCTGAAACAGAAGCGCAGGAATCTATTATTATTATTATTTTGTTGGATAGCAGCAGAGGCATCCTTTATAGTTCTGTGGTGCGGTTGTACGATCGTTTACTACGGCTTCATGGAGCGATAAGGTCGGAAGTGTTTCAAGGGATTTCGGAGGTGTACCTCGAATCCACCGTATCCACCTTTATGTGTTTACATTACATTTTACGTGCTTCCTATACGAGCGAATGTTGGTCGTGGTCTTCAACCAGTGTATGACGGTTGGCGGCTACTGAGCCTCTCGTGAATATAGGGTTGGTTGTCCTATGTGCTACAACCTGTTTATTATCCTGCTATATATATTATGTGCATAATGCCATGCCATATTGTTACATTAGAAACTTACTGGGTCTTCGACTCATCCCTTCTATATTTGTTTTTCTTAGTTTGCAGGACTCGATCCAGCGTAGTGAAGCTTTGGTCCGAGGTTGTACTTAGATTATTACTTTATTTCTATCACCTGTATTTGTGAGATCGTGGGTTAAACTAAGTTATGTAAACTTAGTATGTCGGGTAGAAAAATTTGTATTTTATAGACTTGTATTTGGTGCCGACTTGTGGAGTCGTGCCGATTGTTCTATTTTATACCTTCAGTTTTCTTGGTACTTGTGGCCGTGTGCCCGCTGGTATTCTACTTTTGGTTTTCCCGAGCGTATTGTCTCGTGGTATTTTATATATTGTTGTTCTCCGACGCTTGTTTAGCCGTGGAGATTTTATTTTGTTGGGATATTATTATTGTTCGAGCTTTGAAGCTCGTGTTCTTTTAGTATTCCTCAGCTTGGTTTTTTTTTTTTTTTTTGGTTTTGAGCTTTTGTGACTCACTTTATTTAGTTTATCTTCGGTTTGGCGCTCTGTGTTGGGGTTCAACACCGAATCTCGAACTCGGGTCGTCAAAGTTTGTATTAGAGCTTAAGTTAGCTGTCCGCCAGGAAAGGATCCTCGGCTTAAGTAGTTTGGTTATTGGGTTGAGCGTTTAACGTCGAGTTTTGTGTTAAGTGTACCTTGGATATTGGTAAGTTGTGGAGATAGTCCATGTAAGACTGAAATAGTTAGGTTCTTATGCTCATGAGAGCGGAGACTTATGGCTTGGAGCCGGTTGTTTCTCTTGTGGAATTAGTGAGTGCTCTTTAAGTCCTCGCTAGGATGTTGACGACTAAGTGTGAGTCACTTGATAAGTTTAATAGCAAGATTTGACCATTATAGGCTGTCTTGTTAATTTTGTCAAAATGTTTTAAGGAACGTCTTAGGCTTGAGATTGATGATCATTTGAGGAAATAGAGGTGGAAGACCCAAGATTCTGGGTCACGAGTCTACTAGTGTTATCGTAGAGTGTCGAGTTACGATAGTGCGAGTATATGAGTCCGTACTAACTTAGACGCTTTACTTTTGCATATCACATCATGGAATGTGACACTTGTACATACTAGAGACATTGTGTCACACAGGTACATTTGCTTGTATTTGATACTTATGTGCATGAGACCGACTCTAAGGACATATTTGTAATCACTTGTCCCTAACGCCCTGTGACGGTAGCTTTTGAAGCCACTTCAGAAAGGCCCCTGATTTGGTTGTCAAGAGATATTCGTCAAGACTAAGTTGGTAGCATGATAGATAGAAATTGTCTAACCTTATTACCAACTGGAAAGGATAAGCAAATGGAATAACGTACTTGAACAAGTTTGTGCATCTTGTGTGGATCGTGTATTATTCCCCATGAAATGGTTTGATGTGTGTTAGTATTGTGTGAGCTGTTATGCTTGGTTGAACAGGAGTATTTTTAGGCATGCGATTAGCCATTTGTGACTTGTATATCGTCACGTGTGTTATATGTTTGCTTAACGTTAGAGATATCGAATTGATTTGCCAACCCGGCAGTGAGCATGTGGTTGTTATATTGTATGTGACGTGTTGTAAACTGGATATATTATATAAATTCAGTCTTGCCTTATAGAATTTGCGATATGGATAGATCGTGTCACCTTGTGCGTATGCCCCTTGGCATAATAAGGTGGTTGTCCTTAGAACCCGATGTGCTTGTTAATTATGTTGGGTTGAGAATCAAGAATATTATGTTGATAAGTATACATTAGTCGAATCACTTAATGAGTTTCACTTTTCTTTAGAGATTTAATGTCTCTGTTGTATGCCTATAACAGGATGGCATGAACTAGGAAGACTGCAAGGATGTCAGTCATGCACCCGACCGTATTTCAACTCAGACACGCATTGCGAGAACTGAGAGAATTTGAGGACTAACAGAATGTGGTCCTAGGTGAGATACCTCGAGTGGAGCAAGTGACCCCACCGAACCCTCCTGCACCGACCCAAGACTCCAATAGAGCGAGTCAAGGTTAAAAGGTGAGACCTTGTGATTGAAATCCGTAAGGGTCATGTTCATCGTGACTTATTCTATTATTTATTCGTTTTCCTGTTATTGGACGACCTTGTGTACTCTGATTGGGTACTCATTCGTTAGGATATTATATCTTGTAGTTAACTTGATAATGCTATCATTACGGGTGTGAGACACCCTATGTTTCGGGTAGCGTGCATGGTATCTGACATTGGTATTCGATGATACCGATCCTTCCTGTCGAACGTATTAGAGTTTGAAACTCTTGCTATTATTTATGTTGACCTTGTGGTTATTGACATTAGTATTCGTGGAACGAGCATGTTAGCTCGTGATCCCATTGACATTTCATTTCGTCGACTGGTGTTGTAACTAGTCATGTTATTATTCACGCGGTAGAGTCAGTATGACTCGCGTGACTTTGAGGTGTTACATGTGTTGCACCATTTGATTCAAGCCTATTTCCTTGATGATGGGATGTAGTCGTATAACCTTATGAACCTTTGGGATGTATTAACCTGGACCCTTTTTGATCACAGGTTTTCCCTTGACCAATTGTTGAAGAGTTGTACCACAGGAAGTGGAGATTTGTTAGTGCCTCGAAAGCGTGGCGTTGAATTGTGTTCGAAGGTGTTAGCATGACATTTTAAAGTGTACTATGAACTCAGACTTGACTAGAGACTGTAGTTAGTCTCATAACCAAACTCCGAGATTTCTTACGTCTCAAAATTTCATCTGTTCGTTAGAAACCTTGCGCGTGAGCCATACTTGAGGTTGATGGCTATAACTTGGACCAACTCGCCTTATTTGTTAGACTTCCATTCACTATCAGTAGTGGTTTGATGGAGTAGGCTATGGTACGTATAGCCTTGTTGTGATGTATGTTTTCCCATGGACGTTTGATCCTTGAATTCGCGGTCGAATTCTTTTAAGGGGAGGATGTAACACCCGACCTCACTTCATTCCTAGTTAACTCATAATCACTTCGTGTTGACCTAGAAACCCTCGGTGAGTGAGGTGTCATGCTTGTTAAGCATGACGTGTTGGCGAAACCGTATTTGACACATAACTGAGCTATGTTGTGTCGTGCGTTATTTTTGTATTCGTTCGAGACTATTCTCGACATAGATTATCATTTTCATACCTGGTATATTCCCCAAGTCTAAGTTGTCTAGCCTTGGTCTAGACTCACCCTCGAATAACAAGCATGTTATTCTTATCGTTAAACTGTACGTCGAGTTGATTCGTGTGTCGTTTCGCAGGTTTATCTTCGCGTCGAGTGAGACTTTGTTGTTCATCCTTCAAGCCTCATTGGGGAATGATTTGGTTGAGTTTTGAGTATGTTTTGACCTTTGTTTGATGTTAGAATCAACCTAGGATCACTTCGGGACATTTCGGGATCCATCGAGGGCATTTTTGGAAAAACCACCCAGTGCTTTAATTCTATGCGACCGCACAATGCTAGCTCACATAGAAAACCCAACCTTTCTGGAATCTATGCAACCGCAATATGCCTTGGCATAGGTGCCTATACGGCCGCACTATGCGTCCGCATAGCCGCGATCTGTTTTGGCGGTTTTCATTCTTTCTCGATTTTTAACATTTTTAAGTGGTTTAAAATGCTCAAATAAGCCCGGGATTGGACCAAACACTTACCCATGGTATTAATAATATAACCAAACCTTATTTCCCCTCACTATTCTCTTCCAACCAAAGATTTTAGAGAGAGAGAAAGAAGAGAGAGAGGAGAGAGAGTAGAGAGTATAATCGCGATATCTTGAGCATCGTTGGTCGGATCGATGAGCCGTCTTTCCCGTAGTGTAGAGGGCGATGAGGAGCACGTTTCTAACCAAAGGGATCATCCGATCCGTTGAGGAATCACTACTCCCACCTCTTCTCCCACGTTTAGAGAGAAATGTCTGTTTTGAGAGAGAAAGCTTGATTCGGGCTTGGATCGATCTTGGGAGCGACGTGTGGAATCCATAGCAGCGTAGAGGTCACGGAGGAGTAAATTTCCACCCGAAGCCCTTTGATTTCGTGGAGGACTTGAATTGTGTTGTAAGTTACTAATCTCTTTCTTAGATTTTGAGCATCGTAGTGTAATATCGCGATGATTACATGTTATACATGTTGTATATGGAATCTCAACATGCTATACATGTTCAAGATGATTTGTTAGCATATTGTTTGTTGGGAATTGATGATTTTTCATTAATTTTGTAGTCTCCGAACATTGGAGACATGTGAATGATATTGTTTTACATGTTGTGTTGACGTCTCCTAGTGTTAGAGACTCATTGGAATTATATTAGGAATACCATCATTATAGTGATTGTATTTGAGTGCACATACTCGTCGAAGGAATACCATCATTATAGTGTCCAGCATCAGCGGCACAGTTGTTCATTTTGGTTCTTTGAAGCAGAAGCGTAGGAATCTATTATTATTATTATCTTGTTGGATAGCAGCAGAGGCATCCTCTATAGTTCTGTGGAGTGGCAGTACGATCGTTTACTACGGCTTCATGGAGCGATAATGTCGGAAGTGTTTCAGGGGATTTCAGAGGTGTACCTCGAATCCACCGTATCCACCTTTATGTGTTTACATTACATTTTACGTGCTTTCTATACGAGCGAATGTTGGTCGTGGTCTCCAACCAGTGCATGACGGTTGGCGGCTACTGAGCCTCTCGTGAATATAGGGTTGGTTGTTTTATGTGCTATAACCTCTTTATTATCCTGCTATATTATGTGCATAATGCCAGGCTATATTGTTACATTAGTAACTTCTTGGGTCTTCGACTCATCCCTTCCATATTTATTTTCCTTAGTTTGCAGGACTCGATCCAGCGCAGTGATGCTTTGGTTCGAGGTTGTACTTAGATTATTACTTTATTTCTATCACCTGTATTTGTGAGATCGTGGGTTAAACTGAGTTATGTAAACATAGTATGTCGGGTAGAAACATTTGTATTTTATAGACTTGTATTTTATAGACTTGTGGAGTCGTGCCGATTGTTCTATTTTATACCTTCAGTTTTCTTGGTACTTGTGGCCGTGTGCCTTGGGTATTTTACTTTTGGTTTTCGAGTGTGTTGTCTCGTGGTGTTTTATATATTGTTGTTCTCGGGCACTTGTTTAGCCGTGGAGGTTTTATTTTGTTGGGATATTATTATTGTTCGAGCTTTGAAGCTCATATATTATGTTTAGCCGTGGAGGTTTTATTTTGTGGCTCGCTTTATTTAGTTCATCTTCGGTTTGGCGCTCCGTGTTGGGGTTCAACACCGAATCTCGGACTCGGGTCGTCACAGGTCTAGGGTGGCCTGCATCTGGGACAAGGACGCCGGGTGTTAGCGAGCTCGTTTCGGGTTTGAGTGTGATCGGTCTTCAACCTCGAAATCATGACACGCTCTGGTCAACGTTTAGGGGCACGTGATCTTCTTTGTCGATCCAAAAACACGCGATTGTTGGCACGTGCGAGGATTCCTGTGCGCGCCCATCCCGTCACTACAACAAAAATGGGCTTTAACAACGTTTAAAAAACGTTGTAATAGAGTTTTCACAACGTTTTGCAAAACGTTGTGGAAACCAACGTTGTAATAGGTCCTTGTTTTTTTCAAAGTTTTGGTAAACGTTGCATAAAACGTTGTGCTCTGTCCTTCCACAATAGCGTATTATTCCTTGAATTCTATTAGACAACCTTTACACAAACATTGTAATAGGTCTTTGTTTTTGTAAAATGTTGTAAAAGTCTACGACAACGTTCTTGTGGAAATTTGTAAAAGTGTAATACAACGTTCTTTGAAAACGTTGTATTAAATAGTAAGACAACGTTTTTGAAATATGTTGTAAAGTCTAAGACAACGTTTACTTTGAAAACGTTGTAAAAGTGTAATACAATGTTCTTTGAAAAACATTGTAATAGCTATTTTCAAAAAAAAAAAAAAAAGCAATCGGTTCCAAATAGCCAATATTTCCAAACAGCCAAAATTACGATCCAAGAAGACATTTATTAAGACGGGGTCTTCGCTCGATTGAGGCAATAGAGTCTCCCCTATGACCTCATCCGGTTGATACGGAGAAGATCCAACAATGACACTTTTGATGGATTTGGTTCGGCACATCTCATGCATATAGACACTATGTTTCACTTAGGAGACACTTTTTATAAATTTCACACTATCAAAATGACTTAGACTCCAATATATCTATACAGAAAGTGTTACTTAGACTCCACAGCCAACAACTAAAAGCATGTATAGCTGATCTTTGCTATTTCAACATTGTAGACACCCAAGATTTGTACACCAACATTATACGAATTGTCCTATAAATAATTGTTTATTTATAATTAAATGGACTAACATTTGTTTCTATGATTATTTTAGGAAACAAATTATCCAACATGACTAACGACGTCCAACAAACATAACAACTTCAGTTAAATCAACATAAAACTTAAGATACAAAGCATGAAGGGTGCAAATTGCAAAGGAAATAATTTTAGGGTCAAAGCACAAAAGGAACAACTTCAACGCACAAAAATTAAATAAAATTGACAGGGGACCTGAAGCATAAAGAAGGAAAAATGAAGATTCTAAGTGTAAATTTAGGCTTTTGGTGTGCTGTGTCCTTGCTTGGTGCATGGATACACCAAAAACAGGCTTTGGTGCGGGGGCACCATGTCAAGTGCGCCGCGTACCAAACCAAGCTTTGCTTCACAAGTTAAGCCGCTGGCTTTGAAGACTTTAGCGATCGAACGAAGCTTCCTACAAACTTGGGCCTGAGAGTAACACACAAATCTCTCTCACACTCCCTCCTATAAATACACTCACTCTCCCTCAAAGCAAAACACATGATCAACAATCCATCTCTCTCACAACACACACTCTCAGCTCCCTCTCTCATTGAAAAAAAGAAAAAGAAAAAAAAGAAAAGTTCTCTATTCTCTCTCTTACTCTCCCTCAGCCCGAGAAAACAAACCATTCTCTCCCTGGGAAAATTTCACACGCACACACACATACACATACACAACAAACACAAACACAGTGTTCTTTGAACACACCCAATATCAAAACGTAATTCTTTCTTTTTTCGTATCGGTAGCAGTGGAAGCACAACGGTCAGGCTACGAGCTAACTTGATCCAATATAACACAACGACCTAGAATTTGGCCTGAATTCTGTAAAACGACAGAAGGTAACCCTTTTCGTTCGTTACTTTATTTATCTATTTTAATATGTAAATAAATATATTTAATTTGTAAATGTGTATATATTCAATTCTGAACATTTGATATGTAAATACATGTATTATACTTATTAAATTTAAGTTTAAGTATATATTATAGTCATTTTATTTTGTAATAAATAAAGCATGTATACACTTTATAACATAAACAGAGATATAAATCTCCGTGATCCGTTTTCCTCCCAGTCACATAGTATAATAAACTTGTAACATTTAAACTTGAGCATGTAATCATAAGAGATCGAAATGGCGAGTTGGGTGCGTAAAACCTTCCCAACTCATACCTTAGCCTCCGAACCCACAATCTCAGTTTTTCTCTCGTTTTTATATAAAAGAGGCGGCGACTCTGTTTTCAATATAAATGTGTTGTGCACATTTATTACACATTTATTTCGGGAGTCGAGCAAAAGGCCAAAACAATCGGGCATCGAGGTGCTCAAGCGATTCTGTGAGGAAAATTATTTAAAAAAAGTGGGCTAGACTCATGCATTTATGCTTTGCATGCTCTTTTATTTTATTTTTATAACATGTTTATATGTTATCGGTTTATTTTATGTTTGTGACATATTTAAATGTTACATATTTTATTACATTTTTCTTTCATAAACATGATTAAAGTGGTATTTGTTTATTTCATTTTTTTCATTTTATTTTTGTGACATATTTAAATGTTAGATGTTTATTTTATTACACATTTCTTTCATAACATGATTAAAGCGTTATTTGTTTATTCTATTTTGTTCACTTTATTTTTTGTAACATGTTTAGTGTTACATGTTTTATTTTTTGTGTTTTATTTTTTGTAACATGATTATCTTGTTACGTAATTATTTTATCTTAGTTACATGTTAAAAAATAGTACGTGTTTTATTTTTGTTACGTGCTTTTATAACATGTTCATATGATATGTGTATTTTATTTATAACATGTATAAATTGTACGTGTTTTATCATGTTACGTAATTATGTGTTACGTGTATATCTTGCTCGTACTAACACTTGCAGGTACAAATATATTCATTTGTTTGGGCGATATCGCCAAAATTTATTATTTATAATATTTATTTATTTATTTATTTTATTTATTTATTCTTTGTACTCTCGGGGCTTAAGTCCCACCTTTTATCGCTTTCCTTAAATCAAACAAAAGAAGAAAAGAAATTCTTTTCAAAAATTTAAAAAAATAAATGTTTTCAAAAGGGAGATATTATTTGCAATCCATTGAGTATTTTTAAATACAAAAAGAAAATTTATCAGCTTTTATAGAGTTGAAAAGCGTGACTGAGCCTCGTTTTGAGGGACGTAGACGCCTTCGAATGCGGTTATATTTTCAAAAAAATTGGAAAAAAAAGTTTCAAAAAAAAACTTAATTTACAGTTTTCATTTTCCTTTTAATCTTCGTAAATCCGTACTACTTTATTTTCTGTAATTCATTCATTTGTTGGTTTGTACTTTTCTCGGGGCTCCAAACCCTCGAGTTGTGGTTTTGTTTCTTTTCCTGCAATTTTCAACTGCTAATAAACATCAACCCTCATAACATGAATAAAAAAAATGGACATTAATTCTTTTAATTGTATATACTTGTTTCACTTTTTCATTTAATATAATTGTAAAAGAGATTATTAGCTACGGTGCACACACGCGTACTTCAGTTATTCCAAATTGTTACCAACCTTCAAACCCTAATATAGCCACGTTGGAGTGAAACGGGTAAGTCATGCGCCCGGCATTTCTCCGCCGACACCATCCCTTTCCGCGTCATTCGATCGTCTCCGGGAAGTAAGTCATCCTAACCCTGTATAGCCACACGTAATTCATATAGTTTTTTAGGACACTCAAAGACCGGTTGGTTTTTATTGTCACAAACATACTTTGTCAATCCTGTGCATAAAGACAAGAGAAATCAAATTAAAAAATAGTCATACTCTCACAAAAGAGAATCATATTGATCAAAAGGTCGACAAACAAGCAACATCTTTATGCACAGGATTGACAAAAGAATTGATGACATATGCCTAAAAAATTCGAGTGGTAGATTCTGAAGAGAATATAATCCCTTCGCTGAGATCGTCCAATTATGGGAGTCAAAATACGGTGGAATGCGAAGGTCCTATATTTTGGCGAGAGAATCCAAATGAAAAGAGAAACAGTTGTGTTGTACCCGAAACACTTTCAGAACCTAACTTCTACCCATACCCCTAACCTTTCAGAAATCTGGCCTTAAATTAGAGGAGGGCAAGCAATGGGAGATTCACAAGCGTACAAAGTTTAAATTCAGAGTCAAGTACTAAAAGTTTGTGTTTGAATCAGATGGCCGATCAGGAAGGGAATACCTCTACGGGACATGATACGGGGCTCCGGATATACTCCAACCCCAATGCAACGGTGGATGGATCGAACATGGAAACCATAATATCTAGGTTTTCACCCTTATACAAGGTCAAGGAGCGATAATAGGACTACACTGTCTCTATGGGAGCTGTTGACCCATCACCCTCAAGTATGAATGCAAGTTTGTCCAATCCAAACACCCACTCCACATACCTACATCCCGACTCTCCATATCCATATTTTCTATATCCAAACACTTACCCATCTTACCCAAACACATTCCCTCCTCAGCCAAATGTCAATTCATCAAACCCAAACATACATCATCACTACCACTTGTTCCAATCCCAAACATGTCTCCTTATCCAAATACCAACACCTTATCTCCATATACCAACATTCCCTTTTCAAACCCAAATGCCTTCCCTTTTTACATGATAAATCCAATTCAGGGTAGTCCATGCTTGAATCCAAAGAGTCATATCCCGCAGGATCCAACTGGCCTGTCTACCCATTTGCTGTTTATGCACCTCAGACTGGAGTGATAAACATTGCCCCTTGATGTGATTTGAGCAAGCTCAAGTCCATTGTTGATGCACGTGTCAAGTGGTTCGAAGGCAAGAGATTGGGCATGGAAGTTCAAGCAAGGTTTGTTCGTGATGTTCATGATTATTCAAATATTCAAGAATCAACGGAAGTCTTTGATATGCATGGAAGTACTTTGAAGGCTTCAAAATGCATGAAAAAATGCTTGAAGACTCAAGAGACGTCCGTTAAAATCATCCTAGGCATGATGGATGACTTTGGGAGCTTTTAACGCTAAATGAATAACTTTAGGGGGGCCAAAGTGCACTTTTTAAAATTAGGCCTTTAGAAAAACGGGATTGATAAGTGTTTTTCTTTATTTTGGTTTGTTATTGTTTCCTAATTAGCGTAGGTAACTTACTTAGTTGTTTCCTACATAGTTTAGGTAATTATTAATTGTTTCCTTTTTATTTTAGATTCTATTTCTTTCAAGTATTAGGATTAAGATTTTAGGCCTATATAAAGGCTTCTCTTTATGTATTTTAAAGATAGACAACTTTGAGACTAAATTAAATTGAGAGAATTCTTCAATTCTTCTTGTTCTTTGCGAACTATTAGAACTTATCAAGATTGTCCTGTGGCGTTCACCCTTTCCAACTTATCAATTGGGATCTCATACCAATTGTGGCGTTAATCCTTATACCAAGGTTCGTGGTCGTCTCCATTATCGGGTCGCGGTGTACATGCTAAGGTTCGTATTTGGGTGATTTATCGGGTTAAGGTGTCACCTTCCATCAAATTTCCTTGATCTTAGCTTCCGTTCCGCGTGAAAACGTGATTCATCGAGAATCCTTAGCGAAGATTGTATCATTTGGTATCAGAGCAAAGGTTCTTTCCATACTCTATCTTGTTAATTGTTTCGTTTTAGCTATCAATTATTTTTCAATTTTAGGTTGTTGATTTCGTTCCCTAATTATTTTTGTAGTATCATAAACTTGGGTCATAAACCATAGTTTATTTGCAAATTTTTCGTTCCTAGTATTCTTGCTTGTTTCAAACCCTAAAATTTTCTTGGGTTATAAATTTCCAAAAAAAAAAGAAAAAAAAGTTTGTTGTCCCTAAAAAGTCTGAATTAGGGACGACCTGACTTAAGCCTTTAAACCGTGCCTAAAAGTTGTTCTCGCCGTCCCAAATAGTCTGGGAAAAATTCCAGATTTGATTTCAATTTGTGCCTAAAATTCAGGCCGTCCCTAAAGGTGGGTGAATTTCCAGAATTAAATTCTCCCTTGATAAAGCTCAAAATTCAAATTTTTTTGTTCTTAATTATTATTTGTCCTTTCTTAATTATTGTTGAATTGCCACTTGAATTTGATAGTGATTTAGTTAGTTCAATAAGAACCCTAAAAGAATTATTTGAGTGGAAAAAAGACAAGAGTGTGTGAGAGTATTTAGGGGTAAAAGCCTAATTGTGTGATACACGAGTGTGAGTGATCATAACTCGAGTGAAACACGTAAGGGAGTGTGATGAGGTTCAAGTTAGAGGAAGTGCACATGATGATGGATAAGATAAGGGGAGCGATAAGGTTAGAATTTGAAGAATTACATCAACGATTAGATCGGATAAAGAACGCACATGCAAAGCTCCAACATGTTCCAAACGTGCGTAGGAGGGATGGAATAAAAGATGAAGAGGTGGGGCAGGAAGATGACAATTTACGCAGTATCATAGCACAATGGTACCATGGTTATGAAGACAAAATGAGATTGCAAAAATAGAAGAGCGAAAGAGAGGAAAGTGAAAGAGGGGAAAATGAGAGAGAGAAAAAAAAGAGCAAAAGAAAATTGAGAGAGAAAGAATTGAGAGAGAGGAAAAAGAAAAAGAAATTGAGCGAGAAAGGATAGAGTGGGACAGAATTGAGCAAGAAAAGTTTGAGCGAGAAAGGGTGGAGAAAGAGGAAAATGAGAGGGAGTTAAAAGCAGTTCGAGAAGAGCTGAAGATGTTGCATGCCTATGAAGATCCGTTTGACTTCGAAGTTCCATAGTTTGTATCTTTGTTCATCATGCAACTTATCAACAACCACTTCTTCTCAACTCAATGGGAAGATTGGATGGATATTGTCTTGAGAGCAGTTTATCGAGTTGCACGTAAAGATTTGAGGATAAATTCTCTTCAAGAGGAGGGGAATGATGTGATTTGAGCAAGCTCAAGTCCATTGTTGATGCACGTGTCAAGTGGTTCGAGGGCAAGAGATTGGGCATGGAAGTTCAAGCAAGGTTTGTTCGCGATGTTCGTGATTATTCAAATAAACAAGAATCAACGGAAGTCTTTGATATGCATGGAAGGACTTTGAAGGCATCAAAATGCATGAAAAAAGAATTGAAGACTCAAGAGACGTCCGTTAAAATCATCCTAGGCATGATGGATGACTTTGGGAGCTTTTAACGCTAAATGGATGACTTTAGGGGGTCAAAGTGCACTTTTCAAAATTAGACCTTTAGAAAAAAGGGATTGATAAGTGTTTTTCTTTATTTTGGTTTGTTATTGTTTCCTAATTAGCCTAGGTAACTTAGTTGTTTCCTACATAGTTTAGGTAATTATTAATTGTTTCCTTTTTATTTTAGGATTCTATTTCTTTCAAGTACTAGGATTCAGATTTTAGGCCTATATAAAGGCTTCTCTTTATGTATTTTAAAGATAGACAACTTTGAGATTAAATTGAATTGAGAGAATTCTTCAATTCTTCTTGTTCTTTGCAAACTATTCGAACTTATTAGGATTGTCCTGTAGCGTTCACCCTTTCCAACTTATCAATTGGGATCTCATACCAATTAATCCTTATACCAAGGTTCGTGGTCGTCTCAATTATCGGGTCGCGGCTCTACATGCCAAGGTTCGTATTTGGACTGATTTATCGGGTTGAGGTGTCACCTTCCATCAAATTTCCTTGATCTTAGCTTCCGTTCCGCGTGAAAACGTGATTCGTCGAGAATTCTTGGCGAAGATCGTATCACCCTCCTTACAATGCTCTTGAAGTAGGACAACCTCCCGCGGCCAGTTGATATCACGATACGGGGCGTAAGTAAGGCGAAGTCAGAGAATTGAAAGACATGGTTTTGAAAGTCTTAAACAAAGGCGAGCTTACCGCACAAGCAATGACATTGCAGCATGCTACTATCCTACCACCAAAATTCAAAATGCCTGATATTGAGAAATTTGATGGGACAGGTTGCCCTATTTCCTACCCGAGGTCTTATGCTCATACTATGCGAGAGAAGTGTAAGCTTTGAGGCAATGACTTCCAATTTTCACTTGACTCGATTGGGGCTGCGAAATAGTGGTTGATGTCAGTTCATATCACCACAATTGCTACCTGGTACAAGCTCGCTGATGAGTTTCAGAAGAGGTACAAAGACAACAACAATTGGGGAAAGAACAGCGAGACCTTGAGTCATGCACCCAACAGGAAAATGAAACTTTCGACTTCGCGAAAGATGAAAGAAGAAAGTGGTGCAATCTCTTGAAAAGCGACCCGGTCGGCGATTGCGCATCCTTTTGAATAATCTTCGATTTATTTTCTATAAACGAATGCGGTTCTTATCATATGTCGATTTCTCTGCCATCCTTGACGTTGGGTTTCGCATCAATGAAGAAATCCCGGCCGACCTCATACAGGCTCGTTCAAGTAGCTATGAACATTTTGATATGAGCGATTCAGATCACGAGACCTACGATCACATTGTCGATGATGATGCAGTTGTCGAAGAAGACTCTTCTGAAAGTGATGACTGAGATCCCAGGAATCAGTGAGCAATGGTTGGGAATGATAGACCCCCAAGAACATATCCCTTTTTGCCTGTAATGTCAATATTCCTTGTGAAGTACTCACACGTCTTTTATATATAATCTTTTGTTCTCAAGTCAATTGAGTCTTTAAATTGAACCTTCCGAGTCTGTCTTAGATATCGAGTCCAGGTCGAATCCTTGTGTGATTTCTTGACCCTTGAGTCTAGCTTATCGCTGAATATCCTTTGGATGTCAAGTCTTCCCAAATGATGAATTAACTCACTCAAAAATATGATAACTTTACACGAGTCAATGATGAATCATTTCAAAGTCATGGGCCTGCTAATAATTAAACACACAAATAAACATAAAGTGAGTCGAGTGTCTTGACAAAGATCGTCTTTGACCTATTGCAATTGGTACATTACCGGCCGGTGTCACCACACCCAAAACCTCACATTTAAACCCATCCAAGTCCCGAGCCTTACTCAAAGGCCACACCTACATTAAACTCCATCCAAATTCCATGCCGGATCAAACACCCATTAACCATACACAACACATAGGACTTACTAACACCAAAATACCCTTTCAACCCTCGCTTGCTCGAGAGATCATCTTCTTGAATTTACGCCTTCCAAAGCAGGGGCTGCTCCATCCTTATATTTACAAGGAATGACCATACACCCGCTTCACAATGAGAGAGAGAACTTTCTTTCTTCTTTCTCCATTCTATTCCATATGCTCAAAAACAAAAGTTGAAAGGACTCCTTAGGTGAATCCCGAAGGGCAACCTATGCAACCTCTTGTGAGCAATCTTTCTCTATCTCCATTAATCTATCTCTTTCTATATCTCTCTCAAATAATTGGAGCCTCTCTCTCGAAAAAGCCAAACAACAAAAAAAAATAGCTAACAACTTCAAAAACCTACATCCAATCTTGACCATTCTAATCGCCATCAATAGCTTTGTTTCGATCGGTTATAACATGATCCGAGTCAGGCTGATTGCCAACTATACACATAAAATATATTAAAATACAATAAATCTCAAGGAGGGTCCATAACCCACCAATCAAGGGATGTTCAGCAATATAGTGAACTCAGGTTCTCGAATCCTCTTGGAGTCGTCTCTTTATTTCTTTGAGCATACTCTTTATGTCCCTTCTTTCATTGAGTCTCCCTAGGGCTTTTTTTTATCTATCTCACCTAAACTCATCAAATTGAGTCTCCCTAGGGCATGTCCATCAATCTCAACATCTTTCTTCTGAGTCTTCTAATCAAACACCAAAACTCGAGTCACTATCACAACTTCTCAATCGAGTCTTCTAGGGCTTCAACCATTTGATCAAGGATCATTGTTTCATAACGGCAAGCAAGGGGGCTGCACCCCTTTTGATCTTCAGATTTAGGATCTTTATCACCGACGACATAACTTGTTCATCTTGTCAAAAACAAGAGCATGAGACTGCACCCGTTTGATCTTCGAAGACATGATCTTTAGGCACCAATCCTGTAAAAAGGGCACAAACATGGGGCTACACCTTCTTGATCTCTGAGTTTGGAATTTCATCACATGCTCGACTTGTCATACACAAACAAAGGGCAGCACCCTTCTAACCTTCGTCATCATCATGAGTTTGTCTTGTCAGAAGACGCGAGCTTAGGGTTGCATCCATCCGATCTTCACACAATGATATATCGTCACACGTTTGACTTGTCATACACGAACAAGGGGCTGCACCTCTCCAATCTTCATAGGACGATTGTTCTCTTTGATTTCACCATGCTTCCCTCTCACAAAGAATGTACAAGTTCAAATTTCCATACCTTTGATCAATGGTCATGGTTCATCACTACAAACGAGGAGGATATCCCCAACATTTGACGAAATGAGCAGGGGATTTTCCTGTGAAAACACGACAGGTGAATTTATAGTGAACAAGGATCCCTTCCAAGGCTTGAGAAGGAAGACCCACCAAACGATGGCTGAAATTGAATCTGGATGCCTGTACCGGTCAAGCGACCTCAAGGACCAAAAATTCATCCACCTTTATCCCAAGGTCGCCAGCAATACATACAATCACAAACTCACAAAGCTATCCCACAGCCACAATTCAAGCCTTTCAATTACATCACATATTCATCACCCTTGCCTCATTATGTCTTGTCTATCATGTTTAAAGAACAGAAGAAGACACACTCCATATCAAAGGTACCCTCCTTGGATCAAGGACAATGTATCATGTCAAACAGCTACCTTCCAAGCCTCAAGGTAGATTGCTTCTCGCCAAAGGTTGATCAAGCGTCACTAGCAGCACTTCCATCGTCTCCAACAGAATCCCCATCGGACTCAACACATTATATCTCAACAAAAGCATTGTCAATGGCTGTGCACACCATTCCTAGAAAAGTTTGTCCCATCGGACACCACACAAGTAGCAGTATCAGTTATTCGGTCGTTTCCCCACAGGTAAAAACCTGAAGCCTCTGAAAATAAACCGTTCAATTGACACAGCTCAGAAAATGCCGCTGACGACTCAGCACTCAGAATCATCCCCAATAGTATCAGTTATTCGGTTGTTTCCCCATAGATGCAAACCTGAGGCATCTGAAAATAAACCGCTCAACTGACATAGCTCAGAAAATGTCGCTGACGCCTCAACACTCAGAATCTGTCCCATCGGACACCACACAAGACGGTATCTCTTGGTCATTTCCTGGGTGCAAACACGGGATTTATGGACTTGATCATCCAATCATATCTTGCGGTGCATTCACACACATTTGCACACCCAATTATATCACACACATGCTTTACAGTTTTGAAAAAAAACAAAATTCTTCCACATCTTTGAAAAAAAAAATCAACAAACATGTATCCCACACCTGAACTACGTTTTGGTCTGATTCCCGAAATGGGATACGTAGGCAACATCATAGGAGGTACGACCATCCAATTATATCTCACATAGCATGTTTGCTAATTGTCATGCTTTTTCTAACCCTAAACTACGTTTTGGTCTGATTCTCAAAACGGGATACGTAGGTAACCTCTTAGGAGGAACGGCCATCCGACTATATCACACCCGAACTGCGTTTGGCTTGATTCCTATTTAGGATACGCAGGTAACCCCCAGGGGGGGCCCAGCCAATGTTTTAAAATCTTTGTACGAAGCAGGATGTCTATTTTTTCGACGAAGCTTGCTTAATTCTAAGCAAACGTAGTCGAGGGTTCTGTAAACACCCATGATTCATACACCTACATTATACGAATTGTCTTATAAATAATTATTTATTTATAAATGGACCAACACTTGTTTCTATGATTATTTTAGGAAACAAAATATCCAACATGACTAACGAAGTCCAACAAACATAACAACTTCAGTTCAATCAACATAAAGGGTCGAAATTGAAGATACAAAGTTTGAAGGGTGCAAAGTTTAGAGAATAATTCCAGGGTCAAAACACAAAAGGAACAACTTCAAGTCACAAAGATTAAATAAAATTGACGGGGGACCTGAAGCATAAAGAATGAAAGATGAAGATTCTAAGTGTAAATTCAAGCTTTTGGTGCGCACTGCGTCCTTACTTGGTGCGCGGATACACCAAAAACAGGCTTTGGTGCGTCGGCACCATGTCAGGTACGCCGTACACCAAACCAAGCTTTGCCTCACAAGTCCTGGCTGCTGAAGACTTTGGCGATCGAACGAAGCTTCCTACAAACTTGAGCCTGAGAGTAACGCACAAATATCTCTCACACTCCCTCCTATAAATACACTCCCTCTCCCTCAAAACAAAACACACGATCAACAATCCATCTCTCTCACAACACACACTCTCAGCTCTCTCTCTCTCACTGAAAGAAAAGCTCTGTGATCTCACTCTTGCTCTCTCTCAGCCCGAAAAAACAAACCGTTCTCTCCCTGGGCAAATTTCACACACACACACAAAGCAAACACACACACAAACATACAATGTTCTTTAAACACACACAATATCAAAACGTAAGTCTTTCTTTCCTTGTATCGATAGTAGTAGAAGCACAACGGTCAAGCTACGAGTTAACTTGATCCAATATAACACAACGGCTAAAACTTGGCCCAAATTCTGTAAAACGACAGAATCCGTTCGTTACTTTATTTATCCATTTCAATATGTAAATAAATATATTTAATTTGTAAATGTATATATATATATTCATTTCTATACATTTGATATGTAAATACATATATTATACTTATTAAATTTAAGTTTAAGTATATATTATAGTCATTTTATTTTGTAATAAATAAAGCATGTATACACTTTATAACGTAAATGGAGATATAAATGTCTGTACCCATTTTCCTCCCAGTCACATAGTATAATAAACCTGTAACATTTAAACTTGAGCATATAATAAATTTTTCTCTCGTTTTCTATATAAACGAGGGTGGTGACTCTTTTTCAATATAAATGTGTTGTGCACATTTATTTCGGGAGTCCAGAGCAAAAGGCCCAGAACGATCTGCAGATCGGAGTGCTCACAATCATGCAATAATTTGTTTAATACAGAATCCTGAGCAGCCTGACTACCTACTTAAGAGTAGTTACCAAATGGGGAATAGAAAGAGTAGCCGTTTCAGAAACATGGAGCTTAGGGAAGTTGGAACATATAACATGTATGTTCTTCAAGACTTCTTCATTGATAGTTGTCGTGAATCACTGTCTCTCTCTAATATAGCTGCATATTAAAGGCAGCAATGCAAAATCAATAATACTGAGTTTATATCACTGGGAGAAAAAATAGAGCTTTACCTCACAATATGATGAGACACACCAGTACTATA
This sequence comes from Platycodon grandiflorus, assembly GCA_016624345.1. Taxonomy (NCBI): domain Eukaryota; kingdom Viridiplantae; phylum Streptophyta; class Magnoliopsida; order Asterales; family Campanulaceae; genus Platycodon; species Platycodon grandiflorus. The sequence continues at coordinate 36,886,242 of CM028361.1, read as the reverse complement.
AAACTAATGAGATAAAAGAGGGCCCAATTCTAGCTGTTACTATTTGCATTCTAGCTGAGGCAAGATCAGCAGAGAAATAAAATAAAACTCATACAACCAGAAGAAGCCAAACGATCATAGAATGACTAGAGTAATTTGAGTGAGAGCAATTATACTATAAAGCCATCGATCAGCCACAACAGGGATGTACTAGTAAATTCCTTGTATAAAAAAATATTTGCAGAGCTCGATAAACCAGGAAAAAAAAAAACATCCACGAACAAGCATATAAAGAGAAGTGATACGATACGACAAATTCAAAAATGAGACCTCCAACTTTTCAAGTAGATGTTATAGAAGCTGGACTGAAGAAGGCATAACAGTTACTCAATAGACTTGGTATAGCATTCCAAAAGTCTTCGTACATGCAGTTCTCTAATACAAAAAACACGGTACCACCATTTTCAATCAAATTTCTTGTGCTATGCATATCCCTTTGCTAAGTTCCTCTAGGATTTCTACCATTGTCCATAATAATCCTTAAAGAGCATACAGCCTACAAGATAATAAAGGAAACAGAAATTACCTCCAGTGTATTAGAGTCTACAGGAACTTCATCCGGAAGCTTTTCAATGTGATTGGATGCCTGAATGCTAGGTTGGTCATGAGAAGAATGGTGATTGCTCTTCCTCTCAGTAGCACCAAACCCATCGCCATGACTTTCCCTAAAGCTCACGAGCAGGATCATTACTTTTTTGCCTATGCCTCCCATTTTGTTGACTTCCACTCGAACTTCCATCGAAAGCAACCCCGTCAGCACTCTCTTGGTTTCCACTTGTTGGGGACTGGGAAGATGAGGATGGCCCATTTGCAACAGCAACCCTAGGAAGCTCCAATGAAGACAAAGTTCTCTCTAGAAAACAATGTAAAACAAAATAAATGATCAGTAGTTGGTCCATGAATCCAACTTCATATATCATTTCTATCAGTCAACCACTAACTAATAAGAGAAATGTAAAGGAGAACAACGTTTAAAAAGAAAAAACAGAATCTATACGGAGCAAGTTAAAATTTACTTAGTCCTTAGGGGTGGCCCAGTGGTAGAGCTGGGGCTTCTTCACAGAGTGTGAGGTCTCAGGTTCGATCCCTTCCCACGCCCCCTTAGGACATCAAAAAAAAAAAAGTTAAAATTTACCAAAAAGAAGAACAAAAAACAAAAATGAAAATCGATTCAATGTGCTGATCCACAGTCAGGGAAAGTGGAAAAAGAGGAGTTTTAAGGTAGTAAGAAAGTATGAGAAAATTCATGGTCCAGTAAATTAATCAAACATCTTGGACAAAAAGAAGAGATGCATTAAGAAAATTTAGAAGTGGTTTCACGTGACTAACATTCTCTTGAAGTATAAGCAGAAAATATGATAAAGACAATCAGAAAGAACAGAATAGACTTTAAGACTTTGTTGCCCCACATTAATTAGTAGAAATAAGTGCATCTACAGTGAGAATAAGATGAGATCTGTTCATATAAGTAGATCGATAAACTGATCTTATACTGAACTTACTTTATATCTGTTTGTTGATGTATAGTCCAACTTCCTGCACTGTCATATTCTTTCCCATGCTGGAGTCCAAGAATCTGCTTCAGGCTTTGGATTTCAGCATTTTCTGTTAGTGGTTTAACAGATGCTTCCCTCACATTGAGCAGTTTACCTCTTAAAGGAAACACACCATAGTGGTCTCGACCCACAACAGAAATTCCAGCCATCTGCATGAACATCAATATCACGAAAAGTTCCCATATAGAATAAAATTAACGAGGACCAAGGTTAATCAAGGTGCATTTGGCAGAATTATTCCCTCATCATTGACATCTGCTAGCTTTGTAATCCCAGTAATCCTTTCTCTCTTGGCTTGATTAGTTTTCTTAAGGTCTTTGCTCTGCTTATAATCTACCCATGAGAGGAGACTTTCCATCACTCCAGACTTGGCCACTGTAAATATCATTTAAAATAGCCATCAATAACCAACCTCAAAGAACCAGTAAGTGTTTCCTGAGTTCAAACAGAGAAACAAAATGTAGCTGCTTACCTTTCTTCAGGAACTCCAGTGAGGGTTCACATTTGGAACCAAAACTGCTTTGATGAATTGTCAAAGTCTCCTTGGTTTAAGAATCAAAAGCAGGGTTGTCAATTAACGCATTGACAAATACCCACAGATGGTTCTTCACAATATGGTCTTTAAGATTATCATTCTTGAATCGACGTGAGTCCCACCCTTAATTCTCGAAATACTGTTTACAAAGCTGACCTGGTAAAACCAATAAATCGCCATAAACGTGAACAACAGATTAACCTTTTAGCTACATTTATCAATTATACAAAATAGATAATGGTCTTCATTGTACCTGCTGAAACTGTACTTCACTCAAACTAACGCAAATTTCCCATCTGTCCTTAACAATGTGCTTGCACGAATAAGTCATTCTTGATGGCCGGTTTCTCACAATATGGTGCAGCAAGCTATGATTCAACACTGTGCTTGCACAAATATATTACCTAAAGAAAGAATTACAATACGTGCGTTGAAAAATATAAGCTACAACTTAATCAATGTACTCTTATCAATAAAAAAAAATTGATATTCCATCTAGATGGTAACAACTTTCAGTAATGCTTTCACGAAACAAACATTATAACAATGCTGATTTATATCACTACCTCAACAAAACCATGCCAAAGAAGATCGTATCCCACATCTCAATTATTAGGAAAATTAGCAGCATTGTGAATCTATCAACTTCATAAAATACCCTTTGAATGAATGCTCAAATTAAGAAAACAGTTAGACAATCTATCAGCTTCATAAAATACCCCTCCCTCACCAATATGGTGGTCCCATTGTCATTTTTGCCATTGGTAATGTTGTGGTTGTATACAAGTGCGTACATACGCCAAATAAATATTACAGACCAGAGTAGCCTAATACAGAGCTCTAATCAGAGAGACCTCACAGAGACGCTCTTATCGAGTTACAGAGTGGGTGAGGGGGTTACAAAAGATTCTAGCCTAAGGGAATAAATAAAAACACGAACACGAACAGAAGTTCAACACGAACTTCACAGTGACCTGCAAGGAACCAATGAGTCAGACCAACACAAAAAAGGCAAAAATAAAGAAGAAAGTAGCAGAGTTAGAACAATGGCCACAACGCCGGTGTCAAGCCACCGACTTGCCGTCACAGGTGTTGAAACCTCGGCTTAGGCTCATATATATAGGCTCAGTCACCCTTTCTCCAAACAAGTCCACCAAATGAGTCCCACACAGTCTCACACACTCATCCACTGTTCCGGCAAAGATCACCGTCGCCACGCAACACCCAAACCCCCAAAACCCTAGAACCGGTGGCCACAAAGAAGAAGAAGTAAACGGACAGAAAGAACCCACGCCGTTGCTTTCCAGAGAACGACCCCCCCACCCTCAAGCTCACCAAAAAGGAACGAACCTTTAAGAGCCCAACCACTGTATACACTCACTCTCCTCACACACACACAAAGGGACAAAGAGGAGATTGAGGTAGGCCAACAATGGTGACGGGTGAGAAGAGATGAAATCACTCAAAATCTAAACCCTGATTTTCTTCTCTCTCTCTCTCTACAGGTCGCTCGTTTCTCTCTCTCTAAAGGTCACTCTCTCTGCACACTCTACAGTACACAATGGGAACGAGGAGCAATAAAAGAGGGAGCACAACAGACGAGGGAAGTGCACGGCTCGAGGAGGACACGTGGGAGGGCAAGGGAGGAGTCATCAGGAAGCGTCCAGAAGCAATGCTTCCGGTTTAGCGCGTCGTGATGGGCGGGCCGCCAGGGTTCATGGGCTGGGAAGATTGGGCCAGGGCAAAAGGGCTGCGACTTAGCTTGGGCCGTGCACTTAGCTTGGGCCAGGCTATCACTTAAATAACAATCTCCACCTTGGAGCAAGTGGGAGGAAAGAGGACTTAAAGGGGACTCAAAAGGACTTTTAAACAAGCGGGGTTCATCATCGCCTATCCCCCACTTGATCCAACACACAGCTTGGACCAAGCAGGGAAAAAGAAAACTAACTAGCTCCACCACACTAAGTAGGAACTAGAGAGACACCTCAGCAATCACAAAGAGAGCCGAGGATTTTCAAGGAAAAAACACAGCAAGAGAGCATCAATCTCCAGTATCAATTTTCAAAATATTTAAACAATTTTTAAATTTGGTGACAGGCAGGCATTTGGTTCCCATGTCTGCAGGATTAAGCTGGGTAGGAATTTTTTCAAGAAGGACAAGTCCTTTGTCAATCACATCCCTAAGGTAATGGTACCTAACATCTATGTGCTTTGTCCTATCGTGAAAAACAGGATTTTTACAAAGCTGTATGCCAGATTGACTGTCCGAAAAAATCACAGTTTTATCTTTCAAAAAACCCAGTTCAGAAATTAATCCTTTTAACCATGTTGCTTCCTTAAACGCTTGATTATAGCAACATATTCGACTCGATTGTAGACAATGCAACAATAGATGCTTGGGATTTCCAGCTAACACAAGCATCACATAATGTAAACACATAAGAAGTAGTGGATTTCCTACTATCTCTATCATTAGCATAATTCGAGTCTACATAGCCTTTTAATTTCACACCATCATGACATTTTGAAAATTTTAGACCATAGTTCAGAGAGAATTTCAAGTATCTCATCAGCCATTTGACAGCCTGCCAGTGAGGCATCCCAGGATTAGCCATGTACCGACTCAAACAGCTTAGTGGGTAAGCAAGGTCAGGCCGTGTGCTGACCATCAAGTACATGACCGATCCTATGGCATTGGAGTATGGCACATCTTTCATTTCATCAATTTCATTTTCAGATTGGGGAGACTGGTTTTTACTCAAGGTGAAATGACTTGCAAGAGGCACATTGACAGATTTACAGTTTTGCATGTTAAATTTACTCAAAATCTTTTCAACGTAAGAAATCTGATTTAGAGAAATCGTGTTGTTCTTCCTATCCCTTACAATGTTCATTCCCAAAATCTTTTTCGCATCTCCCAAGTTTTTCATGTCAAAGTTTTTACAAAGACATTTTTGGACATCCTCTATAGCCTTGATGCTAGGACTAATCAAGAGCATGTCGTCAACATAAATCAGAAGGAACAAGTGTGCATCACAGTTAATTTTAAAGTACAAGCAGTGATCATAAGAACTGCGTTTAAAATTTAAAGACTGCATGCACAAGTCAAATTTTTTGTTCCACATTCTGGGAGATTGTTTAAGACCATATAAAGATTTTTTCAACAAACAAACATAATCGGGATTTTTCTTGTCAATAAAACCTTCCGGTTGCCTCATGAAAATTTTTTCTTCTAATTCACCATGTAAAAGCAGTTTTGACATCCATTTGTTTTAACTCCCAGTCAAATTGAGCAACTAAAGCAAGCATAACCCTAACTGTAGTGAATTTGACAACCGGGGCAAAGATTTCTGTGTAATCTATCCCCTCCTTTTGAGTAAACCCTTTTGCAACTAACCTAGCTTTGAAACGCACAGATTCAGACTCGTTTTTGACTTTAAACAGCCACTTACAATCAACAAGGGAGCAGTTTTTAGGTTTGGGCACTAAAGTCCAAGTTTGATTAACATGCAACGAGTTCATTTCATCTATCATAGCATTCATCCATTCCACAGAATTAGCAGATTTCAAAGCTTCTTGATATGTTTTAGGTTCATAACAGTTGTCAATGGATTCAAACACACTAAACACAAAAGAGACCATGTCATCAAATCTAGAGGGCCTTCTAATCGTACGTCTAGGTCTGTCCCTAGCAAGTAGATAGTTGTCTAGATTTTGATCTTGAGAAATTCAATCCTAGTGTCTTCATTTTCTTTCGATCTATTTCAGTTTCTTGCTCATTTTCTTGATCATTTTGATTCACATTCACAGTTTCAGTCTCGGGCTGCACCCTAGGTTTAATAGGACTCAATACGACAGGGTGCTCCACCATAACAGGAGCCGGGGCAGGGACAGGTTCATTCGGGACATTCAAACACGGGAATTCGTTTTCATTAAAAACAACATCACGGCTTATAATCACTTTAAAACCCGGTTCATCCCTCACCCATAACCTATATCCTTTTACACCTTCAGGCCCAAGAAAACGCACCTAACCGATCGAGGTTCCAATTTGTCGTTTCTCCTATGGGCATAGGCAAGACCCAAAAACTCTCGATTTTGAAAATCAATTTCTTTTCCCAAAAACTGCCTTGGGACATCTTCCGTTCAATGGGACGGAAGGGGACCTATTGATGAATAGGCGGCGATTGGGCCTCTCCCAAAACCTTTTGGAGAGACCCGAGGAGGCAAGCATACTTCTAACCCTTTCAAGGAGAGTCCTATTCATTCTCTCGGCCACCCCATTTCTTGAGGGTGTAAGGGACGATTTGTGTCTTTCAATTCCGTTTGAACGAGAATTTGTCCATTTCGAGTTGCGAACTCTAGGCCATTATCGATCCTAAGGGTTTTGATTTTCTTGCCGATTTTACTTCAATCATGGTTTTCCGTTTTAAAGTTTTCAAAAACATCAGACTTGTGTTTCATGAGGAACAACCAGGTTTTTCGGGAAAAATCATCAATGATGGAGAGGAAATATCTGTTTCCTCCTTGAGTGGGCTCGCTAGAGGGCCCCCATACATCTGCATGTATGTATTCAAGGATTTTTTTACTAGAAAATTTTTGGATTGAGGATTGGGGAAAGCTCACTCGGTGCTGTTTACTCATGACACACGACTCACAAAAGGGCAAGTCTGAAATCTCATCTTTTCCAAAGGCACCAGCCTTGTTTAAGATTCCTAGGCCTTTATGTTAGGTCCAAGGTTGCTCTATATAGGCTAGAAGGGGGGGTTGAATAGCCTATGTCCAATTTTTGAAATTGATTCAAAAAATCTTACTTCACTAGGGATTTAAAAATTTTGCAGGCGGAAGTCTTGTGAAGCACGGGACAAGTTGAGAATGGGCGATCTTGGCGGGACAAGATCGGCAGTTCTTAAAAATTGGAAATCTGGAAATTTAAAGCAACACAATCAAATCACAATCACACAAAAATAGACAGAATATTTAATATGGTTCACACTTATAAATAAGTGCTACGTCCACAACCAAAGTGGTCAACTTTGGATTTGAAAATCGTGTACTAAGTTTATCCACTAGATATTTTACAAATTAAACCTCTAATGGATTGTGTACAAAAATTTTGTTGACCAAGTGTTTGTGTGGGAGAATTGAGATCAATAAGATTCAATTCTCGTGAGCTATGAAGAGCTAAGTGTTGCAATCAATGAAGAGCTTTTAATGGACTAGACGTCTAAGTATGAAGCTCTTCAATGAGGGTATACGAATAGGGCGTTTAAGCTTTTAAGAACTTGAAGACTATAGAGATTCGGTAGTTGGAGTAGTTGAGAAGCCCGATAAATGCTGCCATGAAGTCTCCTTTTATATGCGGGAGTGACCTTGGAGCCGTTGGAGATCTTCATGAGTTGCTCAATTTGAATTCAAGAGCATTTAATGCTCTAATGGTGTTGTTGAGCTCGATAGGTGGTTCGCAAGTTCCGGTCTGTCACGACATTTTGCCAAAAATGGGTAGGCGTGCTTGCAGAGCATGTCCTTTTCGAATTGTATGCCAAGAATGGAAAGCTTCATTAAATGCGTTTTGCGAGTTAACGTTGTATCGCAATTAATGAGATCTTTGAGTTAGGACATATCTTCGGCGGATGACTATCGGACGTTCTTGGAGTTCTTCAACTTTGCGAGATAGAGCTTGGCTTGTACGAGCTTGTCCGATATCAAAGTAAGACTGCTGAATCAAGTTTTGCCTATTTGTGCGAGGGCGTCCGATGTCCTATAGGCTATCTTCTTCAAGACTTATACAATTAGCAACTCTAAGTGTTCAAGCTATGCCTAAGTACAAGTTGCCACTCTAACGACACGCAGCCCATTAGTCACCTTGTCTTAGACTTTTAGGTTATGGATTCAAGCAAATCTAAGCTAACATACAACAATCTCCTCCTATTTGCTTGAGTCCATGACCCTACGAATACAATATCGGTGACCAAGTTCAAATCTAGTAATAACATGCTTGAAAGATTGATATATTAAATAAGCATGCCCTAGATGAACTTACATATAGGTCATTGTATTCAAGAATTACAAAGTGTTCACAAATGGGAAATTAAGCATCGACACTTGTAATTAGACCGAATTTAAAAACATGCGAATAGACAATATAGGACATGTATTTAAACCAGTGGTTTAATTTTCATGCATTCACATAATAAGCAGTTCATAAAAAGCATGAAAATATTTAAAATATAAACATTGTGAATTAAACATAGAGTTTAATTCCAAAGTTTTTGCAAAAAAATTTATCGGCCGGATCGAGAGGATGACCTAGATGGTCTACGACCATAGCCTCTGCCTGATGAAGATGGCTCATAGCCTCTTGATGTCCATCTAGAGTTAGCAGCAGCCTTTAGTTTTGCAATTTCTTCTTTGGCTTCTGCTAATTCATCTTTTGCGTCGGCCAAATCGTAGGAGAGATCGATGTTTTTCGTTTGACCTCGGCTAACTCGTCTCTTGTATCGGCTAATGCGAGGACAGATCGCTATTTTTCGTTTGATTAGTGCATTATGCTCAATGAGCCTTGTCCGCTGATCATTGTTGAGTCTAGCCATCTCCTCCTTCATGGACGCAAGCGATGTATCAATGAGAGCAAGACGGGTGGAGGTAGTGATGTGCTCTTTGCGATAGAAGGCCAAGTGCTTGGAGGTGAGATTGCGCGTTGCTCTCACAGAGGAGTGAACAGAGCGATTGGCCTGACGTTGAGAGTGAAGTATAAGCTTGTAACCAGCTTCAATCATGTCGACTATCTGCATCATCTTAGTGGCGATGTTGTCCCAATTGGTTTTGAAGATGGCGGATGTCGAGGAGGAAGATGCGTGATCTGGTGCAGAGCGGCTTGGCTGGCCGAGATGGACCGGAGGAGCATCAAAGCCCTTGGCGCCCTTCGAAATTTTCATGACTTGGGTCATGCAATCAGCCTGGACATGGGTGATGTGAGACTGATCTGCAGAGAGCTGGTGCAGGGCCTTTGTTAGGTCAACAGAGATGACCTCAAAGTCTTTCAAAAATTTATGAACGCCTCGGCGGATAAGTATCGACAGTCGGGATGACCATTGGAGAGATGGACCTCTTGAAGGGAAGGATTGCTGGCAGCTTGGGTAGGAGAGGGTGGAGGAGTGCTGGTGGAAGACTGGGAGTGGCTGGAGGATGGTGAAGAAGGACTGGAGGAGGAAATGGTAATATGGCTGGTAGAGGGTTGGGATTGGCTAGGGTAGGTCAAACGAAGGGATGGATAATATGGAGGGATGAGAGGGGATGGAGGCCTTAGACGATCAATGAGAAAAGGAGTTGAGATAGAGATAGTGGGAGGAGATCGGTATAGAGTAGAGATAAAAGGATTGAAGCCAAGGTAAGTGGTGACTACATCAGTGAAGTTGTAGACCACAGGGTGAAGAAGGATGGAAGGATAGCAGATAAGAGTGAAGACTGGAGGTTTAGGCAGAGAAAGGAAGGTAGAGATGGTTGATTCTGTGGGGAGAGGAAGGCCTAGGTCCTTGTGAATTGCAACCCATTGGTTGAAGATCATGAGATCTTGGACCGCGGAGTTGTGGGAGTAGAATTGCTGGGACCAGGTGGGAGGAAGAGGTTCATAGAAAGCACCCCATTTAAAGATAATTTCACCCGCATAGGGCGAGGAATTTTCTGGGGTAGTCAAGGGTAGAAAGGTAGGGGTCGAATCGGCGGGTTGGGCTTAGGCTGTTGTCCGGAAGGATAGCAAATCTGCACCTCGGGGTGTAGATGGTGTATGGGTTGGTCTTGAGGCGTTTGGGGATAGGCAGGTCGAAGAGGGAGAGATAGGGCGTTTGGAAGAAGGTGGTTGAGAGATGATGGCGGGTGATATAGATGGTTCTGTGTGGTGGTTGTTTGAATGGGAGCAGAGAAGGAGGGAGGTGAAGTAGGTGAGGTGGTAGTGGTAGTAGGTAGAGGTGGTGAATCGGTGAAGAGGCTATATCGCGGGTTCTTGAAGTGCACTCTTTTCTTTGCACTCTTTTAATGCGCATTCCATGAGCGGACCGTGTAGGTGAAGAAGAGGTAGAAAGTGGAGAGGATTTGGTGGGAACCGATGGAGAAACTTGGAGAGGAAAGGTGGCACATGAGTGGAAGGAGCCGATGTTACATCCGGCACCAAAAGATTCATCCGTGGAATGGAGAGTCTGTTTGAGATTGAGTTTGGAGAGATCTGGGTTTGAAATTAGAGGTATCCTTTTCAACCTCGATCTAGTGCGAGATTTGCGGTTTTCTTGAGACGGAGGGTGAGAGAGGAGGAATGTTTGGCCTTTTTGGAAGTAGGCTCAGAAGGTTCATAAGGATCATGATCAAGCGTGCTGAGATCAAAGTTCTCAGGAAGCTCAGCCCCTATAGGTTTAGGCTCCTCCTCAGCAGCTGGCTCAGTCTCAGAACACGTGACTTTCCGTTTACCCTTGCTGGCTTGGGTAGAAGTGCCACTAGTGGAGGAAGCGGCAAGACAGCAATGACTATTGATCGTTTGGCCATATCGTCCCGGTATCGGGTAACGTTGTTGACAGTGAAAACATAGGTGTTAGACACCTTGATGAGATCGTCGGTGATAACTTTATCATCGATTTCTTCAAATCTGCGAAGAATGACATTGATGACTCGTACGAAAGGTCGTCGCATGGAGGGGTTGGATTGGACGTCGGCAACACTTTGCGACAGAATAGAGAAAACAATTTTTGCCCAGTTGAGCTGCTTTCGAAGAATCACAGCTTTGGTCCACAGAAGTTGTTGAGATGTAAAAATGTCTCTTGCCCCATTCTTGAAGAGAATGCTCTTATCGATCGATGGATGTGATAAGCATTTTCGGGAAGAGATTTCTAGACATCTCGAGAACCTTTCAGTTGAGCAGATCCTCGCATCATTTCCCAAGCAAGCGCGATTCAAAGATCGGTTAAGTCTAGTTTGCCTTCAATAGGCGCTCAAGGATTGCCCCTAAATCCTTATAGGTCAATTTGATGTAATGGCCTCGATATAACCTTTGATGTAGCTTAGGTTGACCGGTTCATTGGCATTGGCTGGAGGAGGAGAATCATCCTTGTGTAAAATTCCTCGGCTAAGGCATTGTGTAGGCTATCATGAAGTTGGAACAAGGGAAGAAGCCCACATTCTTAAATCCTTACAATGCATCACCGCAGATGTGCGATAATGGAATCTCGATCGATCGTCATCCCAGGATGATAACTTGACCTGGGAAGTATTCTTAGTGGAAGATTTGCACTGTTTAGCCCTAGATGGCTTAGCGATGAGGATGATGTTGTGTCGGTAGCCTTGGAAGATTTAGTCCTTGCCTATACAGTTAGTGGATATGAGAACAACACATAGATATAAGAAGGTATGATTAAATACAGCCGATGTGAGTGATCACCGATATTAACACAAACAGTAATGTCGATTAAAACCCAAAGTATGTGCGTATGATGACGAATGACAAGAACAGTTCATGAACTGGGTTTCAAAATATCTACCTATTTTGTCAATTTTTAAGTAAACAGATTGTGAAAGCTAAAGACATAATATCAAAGAAATCCAAGTCACAATTTTATGCTACATAAACAAGATTCAAAGTCAATTTCAAGATTTTGCAATTCATCAATGAAGTATTGTTCGAAATAGCACAAATTAGGTTAATGCAAATCATAAAACTTGATTTAAGTGAATTAGAAGGTGTAGAAATCATTACCATTGATGATTTCGCTCGAGAACAAGAGAAATTCAAGTTTTGAGAAGATTTGGGAAGATTGCGGATTGGAAGTCGAGAGGTTTTGAAAACTAGCAAATGGCGGTTTTTGGAAAATGTGAAGAAATCGTATCATTTGCCTTTTTGTACTTCGACAAGTTAATAAATGGTATTTGATAATTTTGAAGTCCGCATTTATGACCGATGAATGACTGACTTCATGACGTGCTTAGGTCTGCCTACTTTTTATAAAGACGCCGACTTGGACATGTAAGGCGTACTCGGTATTGTCTAATTTCTCGGCGAGTTTCAATTTGCGAGGCCATTTAGACAATTTTGTAAAAATGATTTAAATAGTTAGTCAAAGAGGTTAAGGATTGAGGTCAAGCATACCAAGCTCTCCTCTTAAAAATGCAAACCTGGTTGAATCAAGTGGTTTTGTGAATATGTCTGCTACCTGATTCTCTGTAGGCACATATTGCATGCTGATGTTACCTTTTTCAACATGGTCTTTAAGAAAGTGATATCTCACATCAATGTGCTTTGTCTTGGAGTGCATGACAGATTTTGAGATCCGAGATTGCGACGTGTTGTCACACATTATAGGACAATTATCGGTCGTAATCTCATAATCAACAAGTTGTTGTTTGATCCACGGCAATTGTGAGCGGCACTACTGGCTATATGTATTCCCTTGTTGTTGAAGTTGAGACAGAGGTTTGCTTCTTGCGGCCCATGAGACAAGTCTATTTCCTAAGAATTGACAAGTCCCACTTGTGCTTTTCTGTCAACTTTACATGCGGCAAAATCAGATCGAGTAGCCTATAAGATTAAAAGATGAATCTCTAGGATACCGATTCCCAAATTGGGAGTATCTATCAGATATCTGATGATTCTTTTGACTGCTTGTAGGTGAGACTCCTTTGGATCAGCTTGAAATCTAGCACAAACACAAACAGCAAACATGATATCAGGCCTACTAGCAGTTAAGTATAAAAGTGAACCAATCATGCCTCTGTAGAGAGTCATGTCCACTTTCTTGCCCTTCTCATCTTTGTCAAGATGGCGTTAGTAGCCATAGGAGTCTGAAGTTTTGCATTCTCAAGACCAAATTTCTTGATAACATCCTTTGCATATTTGGCTTGATTGATGAAGATACCATTTGAACTTTGTTGAATTTGAAGACCAAGGAAAAAGTTGAGCTCTCCCATCATGCTCATCTCAAATTTACTCTGCATAAGCTTTTCAAACCTTTTGCAAAGATTTTCATTAGTAGAACCAAAGATAATATCATCAACATATATTTGAACAAGTAAGGAATGACCTTTATGTTTCAAAATGAAAAGAGTAGTGTCAATTTGACCTCTTACAAAGCCTTGAGATGTCAAGAACTTTGAAAGGGTCTCATACCAGCTCTTGGAGCTTGTTTAAGTCCATAAAGGGCTTTCCTCGGCTTGTAGACATCTTCTTCTTCTTGAATAGTTTATGAATCCAGGTTGTTCTACATAGACTTCTTCTTGAAGTTCTCCATTTAGAAAAGCACTCTTTACATCCATTTGATAAACTTTGAAGTCTTTGAAAGAGGCATAGGCCAAGAATAATCGATAGCTTCTAATCTTGCAACAGAGCAAATGTCTCATCATAGTCAATACCCTCCTCCTCTATATCCTTGGGCTACCGTCTTGCCTTGTTTCTTGTAATATTGCCGTTTTCATCCATTTTGTTTCTGAAAACCCACTTTGTGCCAATAACTGTTTGTTCTTTAGGCCTAGGTACCAGTGACCAGACTTGGCATCTATCAAATTGGTTTAGCTCTTCTTGCATAGCTTCTACCCAGCTTGGATCTTCCATAGCTTCATCAATCTTTTGGGTTCAATGTTAGATACAAATGCGTAGAATACATGCATTCATTTCTTGAAGCTTGTCTAGTTTGAACACCAACATTAAGATCTCCAATGATTTGAGTGATAGGATGATCTTTTACTTCCCTAACTTCGCAGTTGAACTTGTCCTATTGCATCGCGAGTTGGATTCTTGAGAAGTAGAAGTGGCGAAGCTTGGTTTTCTAAAGGGTAGGTTAATTCCAAGGTAGGTTGTATGACTTACGGTGTGGAAGGCAAAGTGGATTCGGGTTTTGAGTGTTCATTTGTTGGTTCGTTTGAGGATTCTAAGGTTGACTCTTGGAAGCTCTTGTGAAGAAGGAGGATCACAGATCTGGAACTTGTTACTGTCTCATATTCATCGAATCATTAGTAACCTTAGGAGCCAAATGTGGCCCAATGAAATCAAATTCATCAAAAGAAACATGTACGATTCAACAACTTTAAGTGAAGTTTTATTGTAAACTCGTATGCTTTTGAAAACTTGGCATATCGAAAAATTCCTTCATCACTTTTGGATTCAAATTTACCTCTATGTTCTCTACCATTGTAAAGAACATAGCATTTACAACCAAATATTTTAAAGAATCCAATGTTGGGAGCTGCCTCTCCATATTTCATATGGAGTTTTGTTATGAAATTTATTTATGATGGACTGTTTTGTGTGAAGCGGGTGTTCACGCTTACTAAATATAGGCGGTTTGGCTTCAGAATCATTGTCTTTCCTGCTTCAATGAGAGTTCTGCTTCCTTTCAGCAACTCCATTTTGTTGAGGTGTGCCAACTGCAGAAATTGTGACCAATTCCATGGTCATCACAATATTTGGCAACACCATTGTTTTTGAACTCTGTTCCATTGTACGATCGACATCGAGATATCATCCGGCCCGAGTTTGTAGTCTTGAAGAGTTCGGTAATGATGTCATATGCTTCATCTTTGGAGGACATCATCTCTACCCAAGTAAATCTTGAGTAATCATCAACTACCACAAGAGTATACTTGCGCCACCAAGACTTGTAGTAGTTACAGTCCAAACAGATCCATGTGCAAGAGCCGTAGAGGTCGGTTGTTGATAGGCAAGGCTTGCTTTTGAAGGAAGATTTGTGTAGTTTGCCAGTTGACATGCTCTGCGAGAGTGTGATTCATTGATATTTTAGGCAAACCAACAACTAGATTGTCTTTTGATAGCTTCTCCGTATTTGAAATTTAGATGACTAAGCCTTTTATGCCACAACCATTTGTCGGTTGATGACCTAGCAACCAAGCATAGATTTGATTTTCTTCCAACGGCATTTAGGTCAACAAATAGACATTCCCTTTTCGAATCCGTCGGGATAGTTGAACATGTCTCATTGTCCTTTATGAGACATTGACTAGAGGAAGCGACAGTTAGACCTTTATCACGAATTGTGATATGCTCGGTTGTGCTTTAAACCTTCAACTAGAGAAACTTTGTTGACAGAGAGATTGCCTCTGATAATACTTCCATAACCAATGGTCTTCCCTTTTGAGTTATCTCCAAATATGACGAGGGACCCTTTGCTTCAACAATGCTTGAGAGAAGATTTGGATCACCGATCATATGCTTTGAGCATCCATTGTCTAGATACCATAGATCTTTCTCTTCTTCATTGACACCATAAAGCATTCTGAAATATAGACATTTAAGAATATGGTCCCCTTTTATTTTGGGTCCTCAAGGTTAGCAACCTTTTGGGATCCACACTGTTTAACCTTTGGAGGAGTAAATCCTCTAGATTTAGGTGTGAATCTCAGAAGGCATTCATGAAACTCATGACCATAGTTTTTGCAGAAAGAGCATTTGTGAAATCCTTCAACATGAGTAATGATTTCTTTTTGAGGCTTCTTAATATCGCCTTTGGAATGATCTTTCGCGATAATTGGCCTATAGGACTTAGGTGAAAATGCCTTTTCTTGTTGATGTTAGGTTTACCATAGGTAGACCTCTTATCAAAAGATTTTGTATTTACGGCACATGTCCTTTAAGCTTTTTCTGCGAGAATTCACTTCTTTTACCCTTTTATAGGCGTGTTGGGATCGGCGGTCTTGCCTTTGACAAATTTAATAGGTTTGAGCCGAGAGTTCCTAGACTTGCTATTAGTCATCCCTGTTTCCTTAGGGTGACTAATGGCGATTCAGTTGCTCGAGACTCCTATTAGCGAGTCATAATTGGCGATTGCTTTCTTTTGGACTTGTCTTTTGTGTTCTTGGGATAAACAAAAGGAACTTTGTTAAAGCCAAGTCCTTTCCTTTTGGAGACTCTGGTCATAAGAAACTTCTACACCGATTCTTCGACTTACTTCGATGTCTCATCTTTTTGAGAACTAGAAGGACTACCTACATTGAACTCATTTTGAAAACCGATACCGTTTTGTCATCTAAAGATTTTTGGTTTGAAAGAATGGTATCAAAGTTTCCTTTAGAGTTATTCCAAGTATTGACAATCTTTTGAAGGTCATCTTTTCGAATTTATCTTCTTGATGTGTTCAAGTAGGAAGTCCACTTTTTCAAAGTTTTGTTCTCCTTTTGCAATTTGATACTTTCAACTTTGTCTATCAAGATCTTTGATCTTAGACATCAAGGTTGATTTCTCGAGACACTAGTTCATGCTTCTTGGCAAGTTTTACATAGGCGCTTTGAATTTTGAAAATTCTTCCAAAGATGTCTTTGTTGGCTTTGATGAGCTCTCCTTTGATGGGTCATTGAACTCATCATCATCATCACTGTCATTTTGTTGAAATGGTAGTGACCTCACCGAATCATGTGGTGACTCCCGGCCATAAGGCATATGTTGGCTTCTTCAAAATCACAGGAGTCATCCTCATCGGTGTCGTGTCACACCAAGTAGGTAGGTTGCTTTCATCAATGTCTTCACCACCATCCCTTTTTGTTTTTGAAATTTGGACTCGGACGTTTCTTATAAAATTCATACTTTGGCTTAGGACATTGAGACGCAAGTGGCCTGGTTTCCTACAATTAAAACAAACTAGCTCATTGTCCTTTTGGTGGTCCGATTTATAAGGAGCGGAACTTTTCGGTTGGCTTGTTTTATAAGGAACGGCTTTTGTGAGAAGACCTATGTGATGATGATTTATTAAACCTTTTGAAACGTTGATATTTCTTTACAAACATAGCAAAGGCTTCGTCAGAAAGAATATCATCATCTTCACTGGATGTAGAAGGTGTTTCATCAGGTTTTGAACAGGAAGGTTCAGTAGACATGGCTGGTAAGGACAAGTTTTTAAAACTCTTTTCCATTTCTTGAGCTTGTTGGATCTCAAGCTCATAAACTGAAAGACTAGCATAAAGGTTTCTAAGAGTCAGTTTGTTTAAATCTTTTGACTCTTTCATGGCAGTAATTTTAACATGCCATAAACTGCCTAGTGCATTTAGAAATCTCATGTTTATTTCTTTCATTTCATACTTCTTTCCTAAAGAATAGCAAGAGTTGACTACCTCATAGAATCATGTCATAGGCCGTAGAGACTCTTTGGGATCCTTTTTGAAGGAGTCAAACTTCTGGATGCAGGTGTATAATTTGTTATTTTTTGTCTCACCATCACCTTCAAGATATTCAAGGATGGCTTCCCACATCTCCTTTGCTGTGTTCAGGTTGATAATCTGCTGGTACGTGCTTATATCGACACAGCTAGTAATGATGTTGATGGCCTTTCCATCCAGAGCATCATTCTTTCGGTCTTCATCATCCCACTCCTCTTCTGGCTTTGGTACTTCAGGTGCAGCAGTTGGATCTACCGCGGCCAGTGTATTAGGCTTCATTGGAATTCTGGGTCCATCTGTGACACATTTCCACAAACGTTTATCAATTGAATTCATATGTCTTTTGACTTTATCTTTCCAGATGTCAAAGTGAACTTCATCCAAGACAGGACAATGGTTCACGTTTGAGGTTTCCAACATTTGGTGAGCAGCCATGATCTTTAATCTCTCAAGAGGTTAATCTTGGAAAAACTAGTTTTCAAAGAGTTAAGCTCTGATACCAATTGTTAGGTCCAAGGTTGCTCTATATAGGCTAGAAGGGGGGGTTGAATAGCCTATGTCCAATTTTTGAAATTGATTCAAAAAATCTTACTTCACTAGGGATTTAAAAATTTTGCAGGCGGAAGTCTTGTGAAGCACAGGACAAGTTGAGAATGGCTGATCTTGGCAGGACAAGATCAGCAGTTCTTAACAAATTGGAAATCTGGAAATTTAAAGCAACACAATCAAATCACAATCACACAAAAATAGACAGAATATTTAATATGGTTCACACTTATAAATAAGTGCTACGTCCACAACCAAAGTGGTCAACTTTGGATTTGAAAATCGTGTACTAAGTTTATCCACTAGATATTTTACAAACTAAACCTCTAATGGATTGTGTACAAAAATTTTGTTGACCAAGTGTTTGTGTGGGAGAATTGAGATCAATAAGATTCAATTCTCGTGAGCTATGAAGAGCTAAGTGTTGCAATCAATGAAGAGCTTTTAATGGACTAGACGTCTAAGTATGAAGCTCTTCAATGAGGGTATACAGATAGGACGTTTAAGCTTTTAAGAACTTGAAGACTATAGAGATTCAGTAGTTGGAGTAGTTGAGAAGCCCAGTAAATGCTGCCATGAAGTCTCCTTTTATATGCAGGAGTGACCTTGGAGCCGTTGGAGATCTTCATGAGTTGCTCAATTTGAATTCAAGAGCATTTAATGCTCTAATGGTGTTGTTGAGCTCTGATAGGTGGTTCTGCAAGTTCCGAGTCACCTGACATTTTGCCAAAAATGGGTAGACTGTGCTTGCAGGCAGAATGTCCTTTTCTGAATTGTATGCCAAGAATGGAAAGCTTCATTAAATGCGTTTTGCAGGTTAACGTTGTATCGCAATTAATGAGATCTTTGAGTTAGGACATATCTTCGGCAGATGACTATCGGACGTTCTTGGAGTTCTTCAACTTTGCAGATAGAGCTTGGCTTGTACGAGCTTGTCCGATATCAAAGTAAGACTGCTGAATCAAGTTTTGCCTATTTGTGCAGAGGACGTCCGATGTCCTATAGGCTATCTTCTTCAAGACTTATACAATTAGCAACTCTAAGCTGTTCAAGCTATGCCTAAGTACAAGTTGCCACTCTAACAGACACGCAGGCCCATTAGTCACCTTGTCTTAGACTTTTAGGTTATGGATTCAAGCAAATCTAAGCTAACATACAACACTTTACTACTCATGTGTCCTAATCTTTTATGCCATAAGTTTGTTTTATCTTCCTTAACGAGATTAGCACAATTTTCAGCACAAGATAGAGGCAAACCAGCACACACATACAGATTTCGGCGTTTTTCAGCCTTCACAATCACAAGAGAGCCTTTCATAATCTTCATCATTCCCCTCCCCCACCTTCCCTCTAAACCCTCATCTTCTAGAGATGCACAGGAAATCAGATTGTTGCAAAGGTCAGGAACATGCCTAACATTTTTTAATTTCAAAACATTTCCAGAATCAAATTTCAGACAAACATCACCTATTCCAGCAATTAGGCACTTCTTTTCATTAGCAAGTGAGACAGAACCAGTTTTTTGTTCTTGGTAGGAATTAAAGAAGTGTTTATATGGGGTCATGTGGAAAGTGCAGGCAGAATCTATCAACCATTCATTTTTGCATGCAGCCATGGCATTCACAGAGTTAACCAAATTATCACACGATTCAACCACCATAAAAACATTCGCATCGTCCTCACTTCCCGAGGCCATATTGCAGTCATTTTGTTCATTTTGATTCTGATTGAAATTCTTCTTTTTAGGGTTAGGGCATTCTTTCCTAAAGTGACCTATTTCACCACAGTTGTAACACTTTCTGCCTCTAGTCCTAGACTTTGATCTACTCTTACTCCTACCCTTTTTCTTTTCATTGTTGTGACCTTGATTCTGATTCTTGTTTTGACCACTATTTCTGTTTTGAGACCTTCCTCTTACCATATGGACTTCACCAGATGTTGATGATTTACCCTTGTTTGCTTTTAGTTCCAACTCTTTACTTTTTAATCCATTAATAACAGTGTCAAGAGTTAAGGCATCCCTACCATATTTGTTTGCGATTTTACATCGGCATAAGAATCGTGGATAGCATTCAAAAGCACAATAGGGTGTATTCATCAATATGTTTATCTCCGTTGCTTGATATCTTGAACAGCTTTGTGAAGATATCGATGTTATCATCCATATCTTTGTTTAAGTCAAGCTTAAAGCGGAAAAATTTTCGAGAAGATACAGTTTGTTTGGCAACGAGGTTTCAAAATACGCTTCTTCCAATTTTTCCCACAAAGCTTTGGCGAGTCAAGCTTGCCGACTTTTCGTAAAACCGAATCGGACAGTTTAAAATTATGGATGAGTATGCGCACTCATCCATTTCGGCTATGCTTTCTTCAGAATCATTTTCAGAAAATTTCAATGTGATAGCTTTGAAAACTTTTTCCTTTATCAAAATGCCTCGCATTTTCTGTTGCCAGATTGAAAAATCGGTTTTCCCATTGAAAGGTTCTAAGCTATAAGCTGAAGTTGAAGAGCTAGCCATTTTCAAAAAACACTGATTCGGAAAAATATCAAACACACAAATACCACGAACGTAATCAAGCAAGATACTAACGAAGTAATCGCCGAAAAACAAGAAATTATCAACGGATCGAATCACCACACAACCACAGCTTAACTACACTAATCAAGCGGTTCCTTTTCAACGACAATAGCCAATAAGATCAAGATTCACTAAAGGGAATCAGCGCACTATTATCTCAGAACTAGCTTGAGCAGGGCAAGGAAGAAAAGACCAACTAACAGACAGATTTAAACAACCAAACTCATGCAACCAACATCCACGCAGTTTAAAGGTGACAAGGAAAGAGAAGACAGCTTACCCAGAAACCCTAGATTAGGGTTTCTATTTTTGGATTGAAGGGAGCCCGTAGAACACGGTAGGCCACCGTAGGCCACCGTATATACCTCAGTCCACCGCACACCACCGTACGCCGCCGTACACAACCGTAGCCTTCAAACACGAACCAAGGCTTTGATACCACTGTTGTGGTTGTATACAAGTGCGTACATACGCCAAATAAATATTACAGACCAGAGTAGCCTAATACAGAGCTCTAATCAGAGAGACCTCACAGAGACGCTCTTATCGAGTTACAGAGTGGGTGAGGGGGTTACAAAAGATTCTAGCCTAAGGGAATAAATAAAAACACGAACACGAACAGAAGTTCAACACGAACTTCACGGTGACTCAAGGAACCAATGAGTCGACCAACACAAAAAGGCAAAAATAAAGAAGAAAGTAGCAGAGTTAGAACAATGGCCACAACGCCGGTGTCAAGCCACCGACTTGCCGTCACAGGTGTTGAAACCTCGGCTTAGGCTCATATATATAGGCTCAGTCACCCTTTCTCCAAACAAGTCCACCAAATGAGTCCCACACAGTCTCACACACTCATCCACTGTTCCGGCAAAGATCACCGTCGCCACGCAACACCCAAACCCCCAAAACCCTAGAACCGGTGGCCACAAAGAAGAAGAAGTAAACGGACAGAAAGAACCCACGCCGTTGCTTTCCAGAGAACGACCCCCCCACCCTCAAGCTCACCAAAAAGGAACGAACCTTTAAGAGCCCAACCACTGTATACACTCACTCTCCTCACACACACACAAAGGGACAAAGAGGAGATTGAGGTAGGCCAACAATGGTGACGGGTGAGAAGAGATGAAATCACTCAAAATCTAAACCCTGATTTTCTTCTCTCTCTCTCTCTACAGGTCGCTCGTTTCTCTCTCTCTAAAGGTCACTCTCTCTGCACACTCTACAGTACACAATGGGAACGAGGAGCAATAAAAGAGGGAGCACAACAGACGAGGGAAGTGCACGGCTCGAGGAGGACACGTGGGAGGGCAAGGGAGGAGTCATCAGGAAGCGTCCAGAAGCAATGCTTCCGGTTTAGCGCGTCGTGATGGGCGGGCCGCCAGGATTCATGGGCTGGGAAGATTGGGCCAGGGCAAAAGGGCTGCGACTTAGCTTGGGCCAGGCTGCCACTTAGCTTGGGCCAGGCTATCACTTAAATAACAATCTCCACCTTGGAGCAAGTGGGGAGGAAAGAGGACTTAAAGGGGACTCAAAAGGACTTTTAAACAAGCAGGGTTCATCATCGCCTATCCCCCACTTGATCCAACACACAGCTTGGACCAAGCAGGGAAAAAGAAAACTAACTAGCTCCACCACACTAAGTAGGAACTAGAGAGACACCTCAGCAATCACAAAGAGAGCCGAGGATTTTCAGGGAAAAAACACAGCAAGAGAGCATCAATCTCCAGTATCAATTTTCAAAATATTTAAACAATTTTTAAATTTGGTGACAGGCAGGCATTTGGTTCCCATGTCTGCAGGATTAAGCTGGGTAGGAATTTTTTCAAGAAGGACAAGTCCTTTGTCAATCACATCCCTAAGGTAATGGTACAGGCTGCCACTTAGCTTGGGCTGCGACTTAGCTTGGGCCAGGATGCCACTTAGCTTGGGCCAGGCTATCACTTAAATAACAGGTAAAGTTGTAGACGGTGGACCTATGCCATTTATCTTTCAAAAGTGAGAAAGGCTTTAAATTAAATTTGCTTAAAGACTACCCCAAAAGAGAAAAATGCATCTCTTCGTGGGACAAAACTAAAGAGGAAAGTGTACCTCGCCTCTGTTTTGGGACGTGGTAATTTGATGCTTTAACTAAAAAAAATGAAGCAAATAATATGGGAATTAGCCAGATGGTAAAAAATATCACTTCGAACTCGAAGATATCTCACCATTCACCAAGAAATAGTGCTCCATGTGGGGTGCATTCCAGGGAACCAAATACAATCAGTTCATAGACTCCTACACTAAACATTTCATATAACTGTCCTCATATATTTTTGGAGGGGTGAAAGGCAAGTTTGTACTATAGCTCTTACCATCCTTACTATTCTTCATCGGGCCAAAGCATGAGAGTCTGGGATCTGACAAGAATATGGCAAAAAGCAATTCTCTTTTTATTAACAACATCAATATATATAGTTACATAGAACCCTCTAGAACTATTTACAAATAATATTGAGAAAAGGAAAAGGAAAAAGTCTACTTAATTTAGGGAACTAAATTTCTGCAATTGTATTAGGAGAAGGAGAAGCAATTGTATTAGAAGAAGGAGAATCAATAGTTTCCTTATCACGCTCCCGCAAGATGGACGTTCCTTGGATAAGTCCAATCTTGGAGATAAGAGACTCAAACCGAGCACGAGAGAGTGGTTTAGTAAGAGCATCTCCGGTGATCCGCGCTTGAAACATGTTGCACACGAAGAGCATTGTTCGAACTTGTTCCCGAACAAAATGAAAAGCAAGTGCAAGATGCTTCATCCGAGAATGGAAAACCGGATTGGCCGAATAATTCGTAGCACCAAGATTATCGAATAAACAACAAGAGGCCGAGATTGGTGAATGCCAAGTTCGACGAAGGTTTCGAATCCAAAGAACTTGCAGTGGTAGCAATAGCACGAAATTCCGTCAAGAGAGGAACAAGAAATAGCCCGCTGTTTCTTGGAGGACCAAGCAATCGGATTTCGGCCAAGATAAACAATGAAGCCCGTGGTAGAAACATAGTCATCTTTGTCACCTGCCCAATCGGCATCACAAAAGGCATGAAGATCAAGAGGAGTGTGACGAAAGAGCTGAAGACCCATGTGCATAGTACCATGAAGATATCGCAATAAACGCTTAAGGGCAATCCAGTGGGATTCCCGAGGATGATGAGAAAACCGAGCAAGCTTATTAACATGAAGGCAATATCCCTTGTGAAAGACAAGTATTGAAGACCGCCCACAATAGCTCTAAACTCAGTGGGACTGCAAATGGGTGTGTGACTAGCAGAAGAAAGCGTAGGATATGTGACCATGGGAGTGGGAGAGGGTTTAGAGTTGATCATATCATGACGAGTGAGAAGATCATGAATATACTTGGATTGAGAGAGAAGGAGGCCTTTGGCATTGGGAGTGACCTCAACACCCAAGAAGTAAGAGAGAGGTCCAAGATCTTTGAGTGAAAAATGGTTGGACGAAAAAGTAGTGAGAAAAGAGGCAATGAATGTATGAGACGGACCGATGACAATGATGTCATCAACATAAACGAGAAGAAGAATGCGGTTCGAGTTTTTAGTATAAGTGAAAAGAGACGGATCAGAGATGGAAGGGGAGAACCCGAAAGTGAGAAGGAAGGATTTGAGCTCGGTGTACCAAGCCCTAGGGGCTTGTTTGAGCCCATAAATAGCCTTGGAGAGGCGAAAAACATGAGAAGGGACAGTGGGATCTTCAAAACCAGGGTTTGAGACATGTAAACTGTTTCATGAAGATGTCCTTGAAGGAAGGCATTATTTATGTCAAGTTGATGAAGTGACCAACCTTGAGTAAGAGCCAGGGAAAGAATGAGACGAATTGTGACAGGTTTGACAACCGCACTGAAAGTGTCAGAATAATCAATGCCAGGTCGTTGATGAAATCCTTTAGCAACTAAGCGAGCTTTATATTTTTGAATTGAGTTGTCAGGATTGTATTTGATACGGTAGACCCATTTACTGCCGACAATGTTTGGAGCTTCATGAGAAGGCACAATGGACCATGTGTTGTTTTTAATGAGAGCATTATATTCCTCAAGCATGGCGGCACGCCAAAGGGGAGAGGAGAGGGCTTGTTTGGTTGTCGTGGGAATACTGGATGGTGAGGATAAAGTGGAAATATTGGCATATTTGGGATTAGGCTTTCGGATATCGTTAGAGAGGCGAGTGGTGATAGTTCTGATGGGAATGGGTGGGGGGAAGAATTGAGGATGGTTCGGTTAAAGGGGGGTTAGGGGCTGCAGGAGGCAGGTCGGACAAGGGAGGGGATGGAGTTGGTATGGTGGCGGCAGGAGGGACAGGAGGAGGATTGGAGGGAGGAGCGGCTATAGTGGTGTTAGGAGTGGTAGACGTGGGGATGGGATTTAGGATAGGAAGGGAGAAGGTGCACCATTGGTTAGAAGTAAGGAGAGGAGTTGTATGAGAGGATTTGGAGAGGGACGGATATGGGAACTCAGTTTCAATAAACTTGACATGGCGAGATGTGTAGAGACGATTGGTGGTGGGTTCAAGACAATAATAGGCACTTTGAGAGGGTGAGTAGCCTATGAAGATGCAAGGGACGGATTTGGGTGCAAGTTTGTGTGGTGAGTAAGGACGAAGCCATGGATAGCAGAGATATCCAAAGCTACGAAGTTTGGTGGAGTTTGAAAAAGACGAAGAAAAGGAGAGTCATTATTAAGTGTGGCAGTAAGCATGCGGTTAATGAGATAGGTGGCAGTGGTGAAGGCATGAGTCCAAAATTTGAGGGGGAGATTAGCATGTGTGAGAAGGGTGAGGCCGGTTTCAACAATGTAACGATGACGACGTTCGGCATAACCATTATGTTCAGGTATGTGAGGAGGAGAAGTGAGATGGCAAATACCTTGCTGGATAAGAGAATGGGTGAGTTTGAGATATTCGCCACCATTGTCAGAATAGACTTGAATTATAGGGTGAGAAAAATATTTTTCCACAATGGCTTTGAAACGAGAAAAGGTGGCAAAGGTATCGGATTTATGTTTCAATGGATAGATCCAAGTGTATTTCGTGTAGTGATCAACAAATATAACATAGTACTTGAAACCATCATATGAGAGAATAGGGGAAGTCCAAACATCAGAGAAAATAACATCAAGTGGAGCGGAAGACTTAAGAGTAGAAGTGGAAAATGGTAACTTATGACTTTTATTGATGTGGCAAGCATTACAATGAGAAGAACTAGATGGAATTAAAAGAGAAAATTGTCTACTTAAAAAAGAAATAATAGGAGGAGACGGATGTCCTAGTCGATGATGCCAAGATTGAGTTGAGACTTTGGTGCAAGAATGAGCTTGTGGTGTGGGCGGATGCCAAAGATAGACTCCATGATCAATAGTCCCTTGGAGGAGGATTTGATTGGTCGAGATATCCTTGAAAAAGAAAGAAGAAGATGAGAACTCAATGATAGCATTATTGTCTTTACAAAATTGAGAGACGGAAATAATGTTGCGAGAAATTAAGGGAACAAGCAAAACATTTGTAAAGTGAAGAGTAGAAGAGGAAGTAGGGATAGAGAAGGAACCTATGTTAGAGATGGGGAGAGTAGAACCATCACCAATTATAACCAAATCGTTGCCATCATAAGGATTATGGAGTGCTAGGTTGGATAGATCATGGGTGAGATGGTTGGTGGCTCCACTGTCAACGAGCCAAGGTATGGGAGGGCGAGGATTGGTGGTGGCGGTATTGTATGCTTGTGGGTGGGTATTGTTGGAGCAAGGTGGGCGTTGTGGGGGGTGGCAGATGGGAAGGTTACATTGGGATAATCTCGCTTGAATTGGCGACATTGAGACAGATAGTGACCAACGTAGCGACAATATTGGCACTTGCCTTTGTATTGGTTGGGGTTGGTGGGGCGGGGTTGAGGGGAGGTGGGGTTATTTTGCAGTGGATGGGAGGTGGTAAGACGGGCAGAGAAGCGGGAGGGAGGGGTGTAAGTTTGGGCCATGTGGGCAGAAGCCGGAAAGGTGGGAGAGATGGTTGTTGTTTAAGGGTGAGTTCATGGGTGATCAATTTTTCGTATAGGGCTTCGAAGGTAATGTTGGTGTCACGAGCACGAACGGAATCAATGGTGGATTTGTAGGATTCATAGTCTAGGCCTTTGAGAATTTTAGAGATAAAATCCTCAATATCCATGGGTTTGCCCATAAGAGCAAGTTTATCTGTGCAGGTTTTGATGGAGTACATATATTCACTAATAGATTGTGATGTTTTGGTGATGTTGTCGAGTTGGTCTTTGAGTTGGAGGATATGTCCACGAGAAGGGTTTGCATAGGTAGATTTTAGAGTTTCCCATGCTGCTCGTGAGGTGGTGGCATTGCCAACAAGAGGGGAGACGCTATTATCAAGTGTGCCGAGTAAGGCTCCAAGGATGAGACGATCTTGGCGTTGCCAAGTAATGGCGGCGGGATTTGGGGCATCGTTGTTGTTAACTTTGATAGTTACAGCGGGTATAGGGTGGGTACCATCAAGGTATTTGAGGAGATCAAGGCCGAAGAGAATAGATGAAATTTGGGATGACCACGAGAGATAGGTGAGAGGGGTTAAGATCTTACAGTGAGAGAGATTAACAAGAATAATAGGGGTATTAGGATCGACTGGATTTGGGAGGGTAGAGGAATTGTTTGCTGCCATGGGGAGATTTTCGGATGTTGGCAATGGAGGATCCCAGACGGAGAATAATTAATGCCCAGAAAGGTGATCAATTTACTTTGATACCATGACAAGAATATGGCAAAAAGCAATTCTCTTTTTATTAACAACATCAATATATATAGTTACATAGAACCCTCTAGAACTATTTACAAATAATATTGAGAAAAGGAAAATGTCTACTTAATTTAGGGAACTAAATTTTTGCAATTGTATTAGGAGAAGGAGAAGCAATTGTATTAGAAAAAGGAGAATCAATAGTTTCCTTATCAGGATCACCATCTTGTTAAATGCTGACTGACATTACAAACTAGACAAGAAAAGATACTTGACTTCTAACTCAGGCATCAAAGGATCAAACTAAAAAGAATAGTGAAATTACCTGGTCAAACAAAATTCCGTACGCATCATGGTACAATGATCGTCCCCTACTACTGCAGTAAATCAATGCTTGGGCCAAGTACATAGCGACTCTTAACCTCAATGGCTGACCCTCCCCTAAACCCATTCAACCATAAATCATTACAAAAATTACAAAAATGTAAAATGTCTAATAGCAGACTCTAGTATTGCCTCCTAACCCATTCAGTGTGGATCAAGATGATTAAGCACTTCACATTGTATTTACACTATACCATAAAATATCACATACAACAAGGAAAGAAATTACTGACATATTTTCTTTTGCTTTCTTTTTAAAATTAAACTTGATAATGGAACTTTCCACATTGCACAAGCCCTGTACCATCAAAAGAAGATGACTCCTCTTCTCTATCCTCCAAGCTCCTCTTTCATCACCCTCCTCATTCCAGTAAGTACCTTCTTCATTTACCATCATTACTAGTAATTCAAGTAACAAGAATGATTCAAGAAATTGAAGAACCAAGGATAAAGATCAACTATTTCTTCATTGGTTGATGTCGAAGATGAGAGCAATACAAAATGGGTTTTACAATGCTTGAAAAGAAAGCTACCTAACTCCAGCTTTATATTCATATTGAATCTCTAAATCAATTACTTTCGTAACAGACCAAATGACTAGTTTAGATAATTACAATTGTATCCTTCCAACTGAAAACTGTCTTACAACTTGGCTCATCTCCAAACATCAACTTGTGGTAGCTGGACAGCTTGTAACAACTTCTGCACATCGTGCTTCACTCCTGGCACTAGCATTTGATCACTGCAGCCTTAGTGGACTTGATTAATGTGATGTGCCTTCTTCATATTTTCTTGTGTATAGTCAACACCCCTCCTGCAAGTTGAAAGTGGGGATAAATCAAACACTTTCAACTTGGAAAGTAGAAACCAATGAGACGTTTTACTAAGAGATTTGGTAAAAATGTCTGCCAATTGTAACTTGGAAGGAATGTCCTGTGGTTTAAGCAAGCCTTGCTGAACCTTCTCTCTAAAAAAGTAACAATCAAGCTCAATATGCTTGGTTCTAGCATGATATACAGGATTAGAGGCTATAGCAATTGCTGCTGAACTATCACAATAAACTGTGATAGGAAGAGGAATGGAAATTTGTAAGTCTTGAAGAAAAGCATGTACCCAAAGGATCTCACTGCTAACAGTGGCCAATGCCCTATATTCTGCCTCTGAAGATCTAGCATCCGATTGTTTCTTTGACAACCAAGATAACAAAGAATTACCTAAAACAAGGCAATAACCTGTTACTGACTTCCTGTCATTAGGATCGCCAGCCCAATCACTATCACAAAATCCCCTGAGATTAAAATCATTGGTGGAAGAAAGTAACAACCCTTGCCCTGGACAAGCCTTAACATACCTCAGTACCCTAAACAATGTTTTGAGATGCAAAGTGGTTGGAGCATGAACAAACTGACTAAGCACATGTGCTGCAAAGGCTAAATCAGGCCTTGTAACAATGAGATACAAAAGCTTTCCAACCAATTGTCTGTAAAAGGTACGATCTAAAAGAGCTTCACCATGAGAAACAACCAATTTCTCATTGGGGTCCAGTGGAATAGTTAGAGGTTTGGCATCAGTTAACCCTGCACTCTCAATAAGATCAAGAGCATATTTCCTCTTATTCAAATCAAATCCTTCATGAGATCTTATTACTTCTATGCCCAAGTAATATCTAATAGGACCAAGGTTCTTGATGCTAAACTGATTATCAAGAATTTGTTTCAATGAAGCAATCTTAGTAGGATCATTGCCTGTGATTAAAATATCATCAACATAAACCAAAGCAACTGTAAAAGAAGTTGTTGCGGTCAAAGTAAACATGGAGTAGTCAGCATGGGACTGAATAAAACCATTCTGAAGTAAGGACTCCGTAAGTTTGGCACACCACTGCCTGGAAGCCTTCTTGTGGCCATAAAGAGACTTCTGAAGTTTACAAACTAAGGCTGGATCCTTGCCCTTGTCATATCCTTGAGGCAAAGCCATATAAACCTCCTCTATCAAATCCCCATGAAGGAAAGCATTATTGACATCAAGCTGATGAACCTCCCATGATTTTGCACTGCAAGTAAGCAAAGTCCTAACAGTCGCTATTTTTGCAACAGGGGAAAAGGTTTCGTGATAATCTATTCCTTTTGACTGAGTATAGCCCTTTGCTACCAATCTAGCTTTGTACCTTTCAACACTCCCATCAACATGATACTTCACCTTATACACCCATTTACAGCCCACAACCTTTTTACCAGGTGGCAAGTGAACCAATTCCCAAGTATTGTTAGCCTCTAAAGCAGTCAATTCCTTATTCATAGCATCAATCCAGTGTTTATGTTTAATAGCCTGAGTATATGAATTAGGTTCCACATGATCTTCTAATGCATTAATGAAATGATCATGTGAGAACAATTGAGATGAAGAATTAAAGGAGGCAGAAGGAAGTGGTGAACCAGAAGTGTGATGTATAGAGGACACTACAAAATCTTTAAGTTTAACAGAAGGCAATTTGACCCTAGTGGATTTTCTGAGGGGAACAGAACATGGAATAGAAGAAGAAGGTGTAAGACTATTCTCATGAGATTCTGCAAGACTGGGAGTAGTATCAGGAATAGGTATGGTGTCATTTAAAGAAACAGGAGGATAAGAAGAGGTAGTACGAATAACAGGAGGGGAAGGTGCTGGATCATCAGTAAGCCAAGGTAAATTTGTGTTTTGGGTGGCAGAAAATGGCAAAGGATTGGATAGATCAGGAAATGGGAAAATATGTTCATGAAAAACTACATGTCTATTAACAAATACTTTCTTGTTGTTCAGATCATAGAGTGTATAACCCTTCTGACCAAAAGGATAGCCAAGAAACAAAGATTTAATAGCCCTTGGTTCAAACTTATCATTGTCATGAGTGGAAGCATAACACAGGCAACCAAAAGTTTTCAAGAAAGAGTAGTCAACTTTGGTTTGAAACAAGATTTCATAAGGTATTTTGAACTCGTGGCACTAGTAGGTATTCTGTTTATGAGATGGGTTCTGTAAGAAGACAATATCCCCGAAATGTTTAGGAAGATGAGCTTGAAATCTAAGGGCTCTTGCCATCTCAAGTAACTGTTTGTGTTTTCTTTCAACTATGCCATTCTGCTGAGGCGTTTTGCGACAAGATGACTGATGTGTTATGCCTAAACTAGCAAGGAAAGGAACAACATCTTGGTTAAAAAATTCAGTTCCATGATCTATTCTAAATGCTTTAATGGTGGTTTGAAACTGGTTCTGTACATAGGCTACAAAATTCGTAGAATCTTATGAACATGGTATTTGGTTGAAATCAAATGTGTCTAAATGCATCTAGAGTGATCATCCACAATGGTAAGAAAATATCTACAACCATTCATTGTAGAAATTCTATAAGGTCCTCAAAGATCACAATGAATAAGATCAAAACAATGTTTGCTACAAGAATTACTGACAGGGAAAAATAACATGTGTTGTTTAGCAAGAGGACATACAGGACAATATGAAATACATCAGTATTAACTGTCTTGGAATGAAAAACATGAAACAATTGTGGAATTTTCTGCAAAGTAGTTAAAGAAGAATGTCCCAATCACTTATGCCAAAGTTCAGACCGAGAAGAATTAGAAACTTCAGCAATTTGACCAATGAGATTGGTGGATGAAGAAGGATTATGAACAAAACTTTGTCTTGACAAGAGATATAATCCTCTAGTGAGATCACCAGTTGCTATAACCTTCCTCAACTGGTCCTGGAATGTGCATTTGGATTTAGTAAATTCCACAATATAAGAAGTATGAACAAGAAGCTTTGAAATGGATAGAAGATTGAACTTAAAACTAGGAACATAAAGAACATCTTGAAGTACAAGATCTGTGGACAAGTTAACAGAACCTTTATGAGTAACCACTGCATGATTACCATTTGGAAGAGACAAAATGATAGGCTTAGGCGGTTTAACAATGGAATGCATTAGTTGAAAAGAAATACAAATGTGATCTGTGGCTCCTGAATCCACTACCCAGGTATTCATATCATGGATTGAAGCTATAAATTTGTCATGACAACATATAGAAGCAGTCATACCTGCAGAATGGACACTGAACGGCAAAAGCAGTGAGATGCTCTTCTGGAGATTCCTTCCCTTTCAGATAGTGAGAACTTGATTCAGTTGTACTTTCGTTGCTCAATCTCACTTGAGTCTTTACCTTCAACATACTTTCTCTGCAGATTCATTACCTTAGGACTATTGTTCACATTCCCAGACTGATATTTATTTCCCTCACTAGGCCCTTTAAGTTGATGTTTGTTCTTGCTCAAAATATGGCCAGGATGACCCATTGGGAATCCATGAAGCTTGTAACATTCACTCTTTGAATGTCCTTCCTTATTACAATAGTGACAAAAAATGCCTTTCTTGAATGGAGCTCTCACATAGCCAATTTTAGTTCCGAATTTTTGTAAATTGTTGCCACCACATTCTCAGTTTCATTATATGGCTTAATGACATTAGCAGCCATTGAACTGTACTCAGAAACATACCCAACCCTCAGTGATTCTTTTTGCCTCACCATATAATAAGCCTCACCAATGGTTGGTAATGGTTTCATTCTCAAAATTTGGCCCCTTATGTTTGCAAAACTCTCATGAATGCAATCCCATGAGAAATTGCATCAGCTTCTTCCTTTGCTCCCTTGCCTCTTGTGCCTTAATAGCACCACATACACAATTGTTACATGAACACGCTGTGAGTGTCAAGAGAAATACTCTCATCCCACAAACCCTTCATCTTGTGATAATAAGCCTCTACAGATCCATCCATTTGCTCCAACCTATGCAAGTCCTTTTCTAGCTGAAAAACCTTATGGCCATCAATGTTTGAGTATCTCTCTTTTAACTCATTCCATACAACAAAAGCAAAAGACACAAATCGCAAGCTGTTGCTTATATCTTCAGAAACTACATTAAAAATCCATGAAATGACCATATCGTTGGCCCGTGCCCAAAGAGGATAAACGCTGGAATTCGATTCAAGAATGGGAAATGTACCATTAATCAAAGAGGACTTATTCTTGGTGATAAAGAAATTTGCATAGACCTAGACCATGCACCGTAATTATCGCTACCGTAAGGTTAATAGAAACTAAGATCAGACCTGGATGGTCGTTGTTGTGGATAAAGAGGGGTTGAATGTTTGAATCAATTGGAACCTCCATTGATGAACTGGTCGAAGGTCTTGCTCTGACTTCATTAGAAGAATTTGCTTGATCAATGTTGTCATTTGCCATGGAATTTTACAGAAATTATTGCGAATGATCAGTAAAATTGTTTGAAATTAATCTCCAAAATCGATTAGATTGATCAACACAAATTCTCAAATTTCATAGTAAAAATGAAACAGAGTACGCTAAGGAATTATGAAAACGAAATTTCGAATCTCTGCTCTGATACCATAACAAGAATGATTCAAGAATCAAGGATAAAGATCAACTATATCTTCATTGGTTGATGTTGAAGACGAGAGCAATACAAAATGGGTTTTACAAAGCTTGAAAAGAAAGCTACCTAACTCCAGCTATATATTCATATTGAATCTCTAAATCAATTACTTCCGTAACAGACCAAATGACTAGTTTAGATAATTACAATTGTATCCTTCCAACTGAAAACTGTCTTACAACTTGGCTTATCTCCAAACATCAACTTGTGGTAGCTGGACAGCTTGTAACAACTTCTGCAGATCGTGCTTCACTCCTGGCACTAGCATTTGATCACTGCAGCCTTGGTGGACTTGATTAATGTGATGTGCCTTCTTCATATTTTCTTGTGTATAGTCAACATCAAGCATAGGAAATTAATAAAAAAAAACTCAATTTTTGAGGGTAAAAAAGTAATTAAAAAACCCAAAAACCAAGATAGGGGGTATTGTCGTCCATAATAATCTATCTATATGACACTTCACCCTTGTTGTGCAAGCGTGTGTCAAAACTCAAAATAACTAATTTGGTTAAAAATTGTGAGGAAGCATCTTTTTGTTATTTGTTCTTATTAATTGTCATATTAAGAGTTCAAAAACATTTTCTACCCCAAATCTGCCGCTCAATATGAGGTACAAAAAGATGGGAGTACCAGTGTGGATATAACTAGATTACAAAGTGAGAATCGTGCCTCCGCAACATGGGGAAATCAACTCGTGCCTCTGCATGCAATTTGGGGTAATCAACTATAAGACTCACGATTGTGTAAAGAAGATTAGGGCACATTATGCAAGACAAGTTTTGGGCACAAAATGAGAGAGAGAGAGAGAGAGAGAGAGAGAGAGAGAGAGAGGGAATGATGCTTAGCCTAATGAGTTGCGCTGATGATAGCAGCGAGATAACAACAAGATAGAGAGTTAAGGGAGAGAGTTGGAGTATATTTTGTAGAAGAGATAGCACTTCTGCAATCGTAAAAATCAAGGTTAATAGCGAAACAGTTATGAAAGCAAGGTTAGGGCAATTAGGGATGGAGATAATTAGGGACAGACAGAGAGAAAGAGAGAGAGATGCTTACCAGAGAATTAATGCAAGGTTGGTCTGTACGCCTGGCATAGTACTGTTATCGCAAGTGACCAACAAAAAGAGAGAGGGAGAGGGAGCGAGCTGAGAGAGTGTGTCTTGTAAAAATGAGAAGGGGCGGGATTTGATAATGCGCAAAGCTATTACAACGTTTATTTTGAAAAACATTATATTAAAAATTAAAAACTAATAATAATCGTTTAGAGAATAAACCTCGTGTAAAATTATCCCAATACAAAGTTTTCTAAAAAAATGTTGTGTAAAACGATTTAATTACAACGTTTTTTAAATGACCCGAATACAACTTTTTGTGGATAACGTTGTGTAAACCACCCATCAATTACAACGTCTTTTTAAAAAAGTTGTGTAAAACCACCCAAATACAACGTGTTTTTAAAAACATTGTGTAAATCACCCAATTACAATGTTTCTTGAAAAACGTTGTGTAAAACGACAAAATAACAACATTTCTTGAAAAATGTTGTGCAACAAATATTGAGAATGTCCAGTTTTGTTGTAGTACATAGACTATATCTCCCCTCTTCGATCGTCCTATCAAGGTGATCTGCTCCCATAATTCTTGGCTCCACTCATTCCCGTTAGGATCAGTCCTTTCCAACTGACCCTCAGTCTGACAGTCCTCTCGTACTCAAACTGTCATAAAAAAATGATAATTATTAAAACACGTTTAATCAATTTAATAGTAAACAATAATTTTAATACTTACATACGTAGCCTCTGCCCTAGAATCAACTCACTGAGCGGATCAATCATGCCTGTTGTGCATACTCACAAACACATCAGGGAATTGCACATGAGCAACGTGTGTACGCACCTACAATCAGTACGTATTACCATTAGTTTTTTATATTTTTAAAAAATAAGAAATGAAATAGATGTATAGAATCTAGGTGTTTAAACATATATAGCATCTAAGTGTTTACACTTAACTCCCCCTCATCCCGGTTAACCGAAATACAATTAAACTACAAAGCATTGAATCGAATTAAACTACTATCATGGATTTTATAGCATCAACATGGCTTTACAACTACTATTAACATATATAAAATAATAAATTAAACAAACATTGAAACTATACACTAACACCCCCTATAGATTTTAAGTATTTATACTTAACCCCCCTCATCCTGGTTAACCCATATATAATCAAACTATAAAGCATTGAATTGAATTAAACTATTACTATGGATTTCATATATAGTATCAACATGGCTTCTCAATAACTTTTAACATATATTGAATAATAAATTTAACAAACATTGAAAATATACACTAACACCCCCTATAGATTCTAAGTGTTTACAATTAACCCCCCTTCATCCCAATTAAACCAAATATAATTAAACTACAAAGCATTGAATTGAATTAAACTACTACCATGAATTTTATAGCATCAACATGGCTGATAGAGATATTACAGATATTACTTCCTCTCCTACAAGTGCCGTGACTTGAGTTTCAAGTCACCTTGCTCTCCTAGTTGATCTATGTTTCCTTCTCCCAGTTGATCTATGTTTCCTTTTCATATTTGGTTTCCTATTTGGTATTGGTAACTTCATATACTTTGTATAAATAGGGGTTCATATTTTTAATAATATTCAAGTCATTGATTCATACATATTATATTGTCTTTATGGTATCAAAGCATTGACGTTCCTTCCTTGTCAACTGCCATGGCCGAAAACACCATACTCCCGAATTCCGCTGAGCCGGACAAGCCTCTTATCTTTGTGTCACTTTCTCATATCATCAAACTAACTCCAGTCAATTATATTGCAAAACTTCGGCAAAGCCACGTTTCTTGGCTTGGATGCTGTTTCAATATGTTGATGGGTCCTTGCCGCACCACCCCGAAATTACCACCGCTACCACTTCCACCACCACCACCGAAACTACCCCACAAACCATCCCACCCGCGGCAACCCAATCTGTCACCAAACAAAATCCTGCCTACTTAACTTGGTTACGACAAGACAAATTAATCCTTGGTGCTCTTGCCGGAACTTTATCGCCCAACCTTGTCTCTCTAATCTCTCAATGCCAAACCACCCATGATGCTTGGCACACTCTTGCCAAGACATATGCAAATCCATCAAAGGGCCACATCAAACAAATCAAAGATCGCCTACGCGGTATCACTAGGGATCCCGAACCATCTCGAGATTATATGCAAGATTTCAAATCTTGCTCTGTCCACCTTGCCTCTCTTGGCCGACCCATAGACCCCGACGACCTTGTCGACAAAATTCTTGAGCAAATTCATGATTCCGATTATGACAGCGTCGTAAGCGCTGTTCATAGTCGCGATACCCCTATTTCGTTTGATGAGCTACATGAGAAATTATTGAACAAAGAAAACTCCCTCAAGCATCGTTCTTCGGCCACCCCCTCCTTCCCTGCTTCCGTCTCCTATGCTGCCAAAAACCATGGCCGTTCATCCAACCAATCGTCCCAGCCCAAATCCTACTCCCCTACGCCTACCACCCACCCATCTCCCAACCATAACAACACTGCCCGACCACCTCACGGCCCTCGCCCATACGAGAGGACGCCGTGGTGGTCCGATGGCCACTTCTCTCCCGGTGTCCTCTCTTTCGCCAAGCCTATCCCAATGCTTCCTTTCCTCGCCCAATACCTCCAACCAACGAATTCGGTCCAGAAAGCCGTGGCTTCCCTTCCGAGCAACAAAACCGTGGCCATGTCCCCCCTCTCCCGTGCCTATTACGCCGGCTTGCTCCGCCTTCTAATGGATGGCTCTTTGAGTGGGGCTACTCACCATGCCACGAATGATCTCAATAATCTCTCCCTTCACACCCCCTATGATGGCACTGAGGAAATTTTAATTGGGGATGGCTCAGGACTTCCAATCTCTAATATTGGTTCCACTTCTTTTCTTACTTCTTCTGTCTCTTTAAATCTTCATAATGTTCTTCATGTTCCATCTATTTCTCGTAACATTATTTCTGTGTCTAAATTTTGTCTAGATAACGATGTTTCCATCACCTTCTCACTTAATTATTTTATTGTGAAGGATCTCCGGTCGGGAACAATTCTTATCCAAGGCAATTCGAGTCGGGCGTTTTGAATGGCATCCTATCTCTCCGGCTGTTCATATCGCTTCCAAGTCTTCAACCATCAACTGGCATCATCGATTAGGCCATCCGTCTTACAATATTTTACGTCATTTAAGTACCTCTTTTCAGCTTGAAATTCCTAGATCAAACAATTTTAATTGTAATTCTTGTGATTGCAATAAAAGTCATAAATTGCCTTTCCATGATAATTATATTTCCTCTCTTGGTCCTCTCGACGTAGTCTATAGTGATGTATGCACTTCCCCTCTTTTGTCCTATGATGGTTTTAAATACTACATTATTTTTGTTGACCATTTTTCTAAATACACGTGGCTTTATCCTTTGAAACATAAGAATGATGCCACGAAAGTCTTCTCCAATTTTAAGGCCCTTGTGGAAAAGTACTTTCAACGTCCTCTTCTAACTATCTTTAGTGACAATGGGGGTGAGTATATTGGTCTTCGGCCTCTTCTCACTTCTCTTGGCATAACTCATCTCACTTCCCCTCCTCACACTCCAGAACATAATGGTTACTCTGAAAGACGACATCGTCACATTGTGGAAACGGGTCTCTCTCTTCTTACTCACTCTTGTATGCCACGTAAATTTTGGCCCCTTGCCTTCGTTACTGCATGTTATCTCATAAATCGCATGCCCACTCCCACCTTGAATCTTGTGTCCCCTTTCTTTCGTCTTTTTGGTCATCATCCCAATATCTCAAACTCAGCCTTCGGTGCTTATGCTACCCTTGGCTACGCCGTACTCATCCCATAAGCTTGAGCCCAAATCCTCTCCTTGTGTCTTTGTGGGTTATTCCGCCACTCAAAGTGCTTACTATTGTTTAGATCCCTCCTCCCTCAAAATCTTTGTGTCTCGCCATGTCAAATTTGTGGAACATGAATTTCCATTCTCGGTTCATGGTGTTCCCACTTCTCCCCTAGTTACGTTGATGAATGGTGCTCATCCTCTATCACTTTACTTCCTCCTCCTTCCTCTATACCTTCATTCAGCTTTGTTCCTCCACCATCTTGGCTCCTTCACGCCGTACCGGTACCCCTGCCTCTCCAACTCCTTCTTCGTCGGCCTCCAACTCCAGCTCATCCGCTTCCCTCATACCCACCACTTCTCCTGTTCCGCCACCCCCCCCGCCTCCACCCCCCACTACCGGACCCATTACCCGCCTACAACACAATATCCAAAAGCCCATTACAAAGCTCAATCTGCACCTATCCCTTCCCAACTCCTCCATCGAACCAACCACTTATACTCAAGCCTTGAAATCACCTGTTTGGAGGGAAGCAATGCAAGCTGAATTTGATGCTTTGATTCACAATAATACTTGGGATCTTGTACCTCCTTCTTCATCTCACAAACCCATTGGATGTAAATGGATTTTCAGGACCAAATACAATCCGGATGGGTCAGTTGATCGACACAAAGCTCGTCTCGTTGCTAAGGGGTTTCACCAACGTGCGGGTCTTGACTACTCAGAGACGTTTAGTCCTGTGGTTAAACCCACTACTATTCGTACTATTCTCTCTCTTGCCGTGACTAAGGGTTGGTCTCTTCGACAGATTGACATTAATAATGCTTTTCTTCAAGGTACACTTTATGATGATGTTTACATGATTCAACCTCCTGGCTTTGTAAGCTCTACTTATCCATCTTATGTCTGCAAACTTCGTCAAGCTCTATATGGTCTTAAACAGGCTCCTAGAGCGTGGTACAACGAATTAAAAGGTTATCTTCTATCCTTGGGATTTGTTAATTCTGTCTCCGATGCCTCTCTGTTTACTTTTCATTCGCATCACGGGTGATTTATTTACTGGTTTATGTGGATGATATAATTGTTACTGGTTCTCATGATAACCTTCTGTCTACATTTATCTCTACTTTCTCCTCACGGTTTTCTCTCAAAGACCTTGGGCCATTGTCTTATTTTTTGGGGGTTGAGGTTCTTCCGCATCAACATGGATTATTTTTGAGTCAACACAAATATGTTCATGACTTGTTGCTTCGAACCAAAATGGATGATGCCAAATCGGTTCCCACACCCATGGTTCCGGATCACAATCTTTCGGCAGATGCTGGTACACCTCTGACAAATCCCACGAAATATCGAGCTATTGTTGGCACTTTGCAATACTTGTCTCTCACTCGCTTTGACTTGTCCTTTGCTGTTAATAAGCTTTCATAATTTATGCAACGTCCTACTGATGTTCATTGGGCTGCACTTAAACGTGTACTTCGTTATCTAGTTGGTACTAGTACACATGGGCTTCTGTTGCGTCGTGCCTCTCCTTTCGTTCTACATGCCTTCACTGATGCCGACTGGGCAGGGGATAAGGGTGATTATGTGTCCACTTCCGGGTATCTTGTTTATCTTGGTTCTAATTTACTTTCATGGAGTTCTCGTAAGCAACGAACGTTGGCTAGATCTTCGACTGAGGCTGAATATCGGGCTCTTGCTACGACTACAGCCGAGGTTTTATGGGTTCAGAATCTTCTACAGGAACTTCGTATTTCTCTTCCTAGTGTTCCGGTTGTGTACTGTGACAATATGGGTGCAACATATGTGGCTGCAAATCCCAAATTTCACTCACGTATGAAGCACTTGGCTCTTGATTATCACTTTGTTTGTGAACAAGTTCAAGCTCATCAGTTACGCGTCGTTAAAGTTTCCGGTGGTGATCAATTGGCGGATGTACTTACCAAGCCTATTCTGCGTGCTAAATTCCTAGACATAATCTTCAAGATTGGACTTACTACTCGACCGTCCATCTTGCGGGGGCATGATAGAGATATTACAGATATTACTTCCTCTCCTACAAGTGCCGTGACTTGAGTTTCAAGTCACCTTGCTCTCCTAGTTGATCTATGTTTCCTTCTCCCAGTTGATCTATGTTTACTTCCCACCAACTTTTAACATATATAGAACAAACATTGAAAATATACACTAACACCCCCTATAAATTCTAAGTATTTACACTTAACCCCCTCTTCTCGGTTAACCCAAATATATTTAAACTACAAAGCATTGAATTGAATTAAACTATTACCATGGATTTCATAGCATCAACATGGCTTCCCAACAACTTTTAACATATATAGAACAATAAATTGAATAAATATTAAAAATATACACTAACACCTCCTATAGATTCTAAGTGTTTACTCTTAACCCCCTCATCCTGGTTAACCCAAAATCTAATTAAACTACAAAGCATTGAATTAAATTAAACTACTATCATGGATTTCATAGCATCAGCATGACTTCTCAATTACTTTTAACATATATAAAACAATAAATTGAATAAATATTAAAAATATATACTAATACCCCTTATAGATTCTAAGTGTTTACACTTAACCCCCTTATCCAGTTAACCCAGCTTATTCCCCTTGGGTAACCACCCCTTAACTCCTTTCATAATATGATTATATGCAGACTAACTAATATGGCAATCAGCCTTGATGTTTAAGATCTCAGCAACAGCCTCCAACACGGTCTTCTCTGAACCAGGGTAAAGCTTCTCCTTTTCAGAGTCCATAGCAGTAATAAACTTCTTAGCTGCAGGATTTGGTTCCTGTCGAGCGTTCTCCAACCAGTCAAATCCAAGACCAGCTGCATCCCTATGATCATATCTTCCACAGCCTAAAGTGGTTCTTCGTCAACATTCATATGATCGGGTTCAGCTACTACTTCAGTTTTGATTATAGGAGCACGATTCCTTTGCCCTACACTAGAGCCGACATTTTTCAGTGCTACGACTATCTCACCTTGAGCAATCCACCGCTTGTACCCAGGTAGAAATCCGTGCTTCAGAAGGTGTTTCTCGGTAACTACTACATGCAGGAACTTCTTATTACAACATTTAACACACAGACACCAGATTTTGTCATCACTCATAAATTGGGGTTGGGATGTAGCAAACTCAATAAAAGTCTTCAAACCTCTTATGAACTCATCCATAATACTCTCTCGGTTCGGCAACCTCTGATTATTCATCCAACTACGATTGTCAATAGACATCACTCCTACATTTGCAACTATACATTAAACGCATAACCCCAATTTTTTACCCTGACCGACTTCATCCGACCCATATGTCGGCGATACATCAAAGACAGATTATATATACGTATGAACAAAGTTTCGATGGAATTGGCAAGTCATTTGATTTCGGGTCAGGCTTTTATCCCATTAAAAAACCCATGATTGTATGTCTTATAATCCCATTAATGTCTACATGCTTTGTATTCAATACCTGAGAAAATTTTTGCAGCACCTCATCATGGCTCTCCAAGTGCACGACCTAGATAGTTGGGTCATTATAATCCACATCTAATATACACCCAGAGAACAATAGGAAATGCAACCAAAATATCTTAAATATCAAATACATTGCCAATTATAGTAGACAACAATATTTTACAAGCACACACACCATGAGTTTCCAAACTGTCCAAACGGACAATTCAATAACCAATAGTACATGTTGACCGTAACACGAACAAAAAGTTCGTGTTGACACAACACCAACTAAAGGTTTTCAAACGGGTTTCTATGTTTATTTACTAAAACTACATATAAAGGATAGTGTATTATTTGGAAATGCTTGACATCAAGCATTTGAAAAGACTAATTGAATAAAGGGTCAAATCTAAACAAAAATTATCTCTCCCCCTCTTTGGCCCCTTTTATTCAAGAACGACTCATTCCACGACACCCCATTAATGTTTTAAGTGTCTCAACATTTATAAAAAACTATTACTTTTTTATATTTTATCTCTGTCGAGACTGACTCAATTATAAGTTACAGATTATGTTTCAAACACTGACATATCTCCTATGTTTGAGGATAACTAGAAGAAACAATGATTTCTACTTTTGTTACAGAGGAATTCAGTGTCGTTGCTCATGTATTGAACTCCTAAAACCATTACTACAACTTAAAGAGGTGGAGATTCTGCTCCCACATCGTAAAGATAGAAGAAGGGTGCGTAGACACCCAGATTTCGTATACCTACAATATACAAATTGTCCTATAAATAATTATTTATTTATAAATGAACTAACACATATTTTCATTATCATTTCAGGAAACAACACATTCAACAGGACTAACGACGTCCAACAAACATAACAAACTTCAGTTAACTCAACATGAGGGTCGAAAAATTAAAGATATAAAGTTCAAGGGGCCAAAGTGCACAAGAACAAACGAGAAGAGAGAAACAAAAATTGTTTGGTGCACTTGGGCACCATACGGTGCGCCGCGCACCAAACCATGTATGACCAACAAGTCAAGCCTGCAATGACAG
The DNA here is from genome assembly GCA_016624345.1 of Platycodon grandiflorus. Taxonomy (NCBI): domain Eukaryota; kingdom Viridiplantae; phylum Streptophyta; class Magnoliopsida; order Asterales; family Campanulaceae; genus Platycodon; species Platycodon grandiflorus. The sequence goes on along the minus strand of CM028361.1, from coordinate 36,843,726 downwards.
TTTCTGCCACATCTGACGATGCGGACTTATTCGACAAAGCTTGGCCGCCAAGTTCAGAAGGAAGCTTCCTTCCTTGCGTGAGTCAGAGAGTAACCCTCTTTCTCTCTCTCACATATATACCATTTCTCAACCCAAAGTCTCTCTCCTCAGAAGATTACTTCCCTGGTTGAACTCTCTGGGAAAGAAAAAGAAAAAGAAAAAAGAGGACCTCACTCACCCTCTCTCTGATAAACATATATAACATAAACACACAGTACACACGTACACAACACATAACACAAAACTCTCTGAATTCTTCCTCTGTGTTCTTGAACATACACAAACACACAAAATATAAGTTTTCCTTTCCTCGTATCGGTAATAGTGGAAGCACAACGATCAAGCTACGAACTAGCTTGATCAACCAACACAAGAGAGGATGAGAGAGAGAGAGAGAGAGAGAGAGAGAGAGAGAGAGAGAGAGAGAGAGAGAAGGGGGGATGACTGCAGGAAAGGTGGTGTCTGTGGAGGGAGGGAGACGGTAGAGGTCGGAGGGAGGGAAACGGCGGTGGCGGTGAGAGAGAGATCTAGGAAAAAGAATAAAGAGAGCTGAGGTAGCAGTGGCGCGGTGGAAGCGGTGGTGGTTGGTGTGGCCGAAGAAGAGAATAAAAAGGGTAAGAGAGAGAGAGAGTAATCCATTTTTGGGAATGTGGGCGTCGGGGAAGAGGGAAAGGGGTTTGACTGTGGTAAAATCAAACGATAATTAGCGACAGAAGCGCCGTCGCTAATTAGTGACGACAGCCATTAATCAGCGACAGATTATCCGTCTCTAATATTTTCGCGTTTTTGCCGCGGTTTTTAGCGACTGATAAAAGGAATATTTTCAAATATTCCTTCATTTAGTGACGGAAGCAATTTCGTCACTAATTAAAAAAAAACCGCTAATTTTTATACGGATTCCGTCGCTAATTTTATGATTCTATCGAAATTTCCGTCACTAATACGCGTGTTTCTAGTAGTGATTCCCTGTATTTAGAACTCGATAACTCCGATGGATCTTAACTTGATTCCCCCCAAAACTAATCCCCTGAATAACATGAAGTCGACTGAGTCAATGACGAATCCATTTCAAACCCTAATTCGTTAGACGGTGTTGAAGGTGGAGCTTTGGGTCGATTTTGAAGAAAGAAACCGATTTGTTCCGAGAAGTCTCCTATTTGTTTCGGGTCGGGTTGGAAATGTATATTTACTGTATATACACACACATCTTATATACATTGGTTTGACAAATCTGAAGATACATCTATCTCCTCGTCCCCTACCCCCTCGCCGCCTCACTAGGATTTGGCAACCCAGAATAACCCTAGATCTACAAACCCAATTCTTAATCTGAAATATGTAAACCCTAAAGAAACATTCTAGGTATTGTGTCTATAGAATTGCAAAATCGAAAATGGAATGAAAATTGAATTGAATGATTTGAGGTGAGAAAATAAAAGAGATCGTGCCTTGACTTGGTATACTACTGGGTTTTGATTTTCTAAAAAATGGGCTCGGTTGCATTATAAATGATGCACAATGGCCCAACCTATAGTTTTAGAGTTTCAGTAACTGGATTGCAATATGTGAAAACGTTAGGTGGCCTAGTCGTGTGTTTTACCAATCGAGCAGTGCTAAACGCAGCCCCCCTGCGAAATTACTAATGTGCCCTTTCCTTTTCCCCAGTTTTTTTTTTTAAATTAACCTAAAATTTTACAGTTACCCTCCTAGATTTTAAAGATTTACAGTTTTTAAAAAAAAAACCTAAATGGCCTTTTTAATAAAAAAAACTAACCTAAAATTACAGTCGCCCCCTAGATTTAAATAATTTACAGTGTCCCCCATAATTTTTAATAATTACAGCCACCCCCTAGGCTTACGTATAGACCCCCTAATTTTTATATTTTACAAATATAGCTCCCAATGAAATAAATTATTACAAATAACCCCTTGATTTTTTAATATTTAAAGCCACCCCCTATAAAAATTTACTACTAGCCCTTTGACTTTTTAATTTTTAAAGCTACCCCCTATAAAGTTACACTTAGGTCCCCTTGATTTTTTATTATTTGAAGCCACCCCCTATAAAAATTTACTACTAGCCCCTTGACTTTTTAATTTTTAAAGTCGCCCCCTATAAAGTTGTAATACCCTAACTCTTCTAAGTGTTAATTGCATATTTGTATGTCTTATTATCATGAGTAGAGCTGGCAATGGGCTGGCCCAATGCAAGTCCACCGAGCCAACACTTAATATAGGACCGGGCCGGGCCGACCCCAATTCTCCTAGGGCCTAAGAAAAGTCAAGCCCAGCTCAACCCACCAAAGTCCATCGGGCCAAAAAGCCCTTGTCGAAAAAATAAATAAACTAAAAGGAAGTAAGGAACAACTGCTAGTCTGCTGCTACCCAATTGCCAAATCAAGTTCTAAGTTAATTACTAAACAAAAGCTATAGTGGCATTGTTTGGAAATAAATAGCAGCTAGTATCTAAAGGGCTTAAGATGGATTACAAGCAAATTACGAAACTAAAGTTTCCTCCCAAGTTCAGTAAACAAAGCCAAATTACAAAACAAAACAAAAGCAATACTGTGATAATTCCTTCCAAGTCCTAAGTGGCCTGACTTAAACCAAAGTGACTGTGCAGTGTGCTGTTGTTGTTTGTTTGTGCTTTAGTCTTTGTGTATTGTGTTGTTTGTTTAGTGTAAAAAAAAAAACAATGGCTGAAGAAATTGAGATTGAGCCTAAAAAAAAAAACAATAATAAAATAGTGCTGGGCCGGGCCTAGCCCAAAAACTCTGGGCTTTTTTTTATCTCAGCCCAATTGATCCATCGAGCCTACTGGACCGGGCCAAAAAGACCAGTATTTTTTTTGGCCTCCAAAAATTGAACTTGAGCCCATGCAAACATCGGGCTGACTGGGCCAGTCCATTGGGCTGCGCTGATTTTGCCGGCTCTAATCATGAGTAGACGATATACATGGTAGAATTATTTGTATAGCATGGTAAAAATAGAATGCCATGATAGTGATATGAATTATGGTTGTGTATCTCGTTGAGCGATTTGGCCTAGTATACTTGTTAAATTTGCTTAAGAATTATTTGGGATGTCTTTGGTTGCATTTTAGAACTTTGTACTTAGCAATAATCATACTGGAGACAAAGTGTTCGCTTAGGCAAGGGCCAGAGCGATTGCCCTGTGGACAGAAAGTTGGCATCTGGGATCTAAGGACAAAGCGATTGCCTTGACTCACCCTAGAGCAATCGCCTTGTAGGCAGAATGTTGGTATCTTGGTACGGATACCAGAGCGATCGCTTTGCCTCGAAAGAGGGCGATCGCCCTGTTAACAGATTTGTTGTATGTGTTTTAATATTATAAATTTACATGCAAGACCTTTTGGCTCATTAGAGGACACGTCCTTGGAGGGTAAATCAGCTTCACTCCACCTCTCCCACCCCTTGAACATCTAAGAGAGTGATCAACATACTCCCATTTCTTTCTTAATCACTCAAGAACACAAGAGAGAAGTGTGTGTATGCTATCAAGGTAAGATCACTGTGTGTTTTACATCTCCTCAAGATCCAACCATCCAAATTTTAATCCAAGACCAGATTTGTGTAGCAAAGGACTAGGAGAACTACTTTGAAGGCTTTGATTCTATTTTTATTGGTTTGATTTTCCAATTTGAGGTAAGTTACTAACCCCTCTTTGTATGCTTAAAGCTTCAAATCATGCTAGTTACATAATAGACTTGCTAGCCTTGTTAAAGATGTGATTTACATGTCTAAATGTTACATGGATGTATGAAAATTTTGGTTGTGTTAGTTTCTTGGTATGAGATGATTTAGTTGGGATAATTACCCCATTGTTGAACTTAGAATTGTACTAAGAGGAGAACAAAGACTATAGTTGGGAAGAAGTTGCATATAGCAACTATACCCAAAGTGAACAATTATGTTAAATGAATTCTTGAAGTAGAATTTTAGATGAACAATATGTACCGAACATTACGTTAAATCCCTAAGAGAATTTGGGTTCGTTTGAGTAGGCTGGATTAAGAACTCTCAAACAAATTGGTTAAGTGAATCATTGATATTTGTGGATTAGAGACTTGTAATTAGCTCTATGTGGATGTATAAACTTTAGTAAATATGTGCTTGTTGCTAACATGTTATTGAGTAATATGAATTACTTGACATTTACCAAGTTCACTACTTTTAAACTTGGGGTTAATTTGCATAAGATGAGTAGATATCATTTTGTGTATCACATTGAGTCCAGCTGGCATTTGTTAACGAGTCAAGATGGGACGACATATAGCCTTGACAAATCAATGTTTGGAATCACTATAAGTTGCCGTACCGGAGTGCACACACACCTCATCCATTGGCCACAGGTGGGAGGTACCCCCACTGTTGTTGCAATACGCGTAACTTTGGTTGCTAAGACCCGATAGGTTTTCGGGGAGACCCGGCAGGTTCGGGGATGTCGATACATCATAGACGAGTATCGATACACGTTGGTTATTTTGTGTATTGCAGGAGCAACGCAAAGACAGATAAAGAGAAAAGATATCTTTTGTTATATGATTTATTTACAAGCACTTATGTGAATATCAAAGTGCTATGTGTTTAACATGAGTTGTATATCAAAGATGATATTTCATGTGGTGTTGTGATGTATAGAAATGCTATCACCTTGTTACGATTACAGTTAAGCATTATGCCATGTCATCTAGTTGCATTTAGTAACTTATTGAGTTTTGACTCACCCCGTTGTGTTTAAATGTTTTCCTCAGATCGAACCAGCCAGGCAGCTCTCGGTGAGGTCGGTGAGGACGTGAGTAATTAGCAGGTTGTTCTCGTGGTTGTACTTGGTTTGTACAGTTGTTGTAGTATTTTCTTTTGGTGAGATCCGATGGTTATGTAAAGTTATATAGACTTTACTTTGGGGTAGAATCATACTTAGTTATTTGTATTATTCTTTTGATAGCCGACATGTATGTCGCGCTTATGTACAGTTGGTTATTATTCTAGTCGTTTTTTTAGGAGCATGTTGTGGCTCGCGGTTTATGTTGTTGCATGTTCCAGCATGTTGTGGCCGATGATGTTAACATTGTTGTTTCTTTTGTCGAGTTATAGACTCGTGGCTGTTGTTAGTTGGGTTCCGGCAGTAGTGTCACCAAAGACTTGTTTATTATCTTTGCTTAATCAGGTGTTTACATGTTATATTAAGTCTTGTTGTTGTTTTGGCAACCCGACCTCGGGATTTTGTACGGAAATCCAGGTCAGGACATCACAAAGTTACACTTAGGTCCCCTAAAAATGTTACAAATAGCCCCCTCCCCACTCTGACTAAATTACTAAATTGCCCCTAATTTTTACTATAAATTAGAACACTAACTTCATCAAAATTTCACAAAAATTCGCAAACTCTCTCAATACACACACATACACACATACACACACACACACACACACTCTCTCTCTCTCTCTCTCTCTCTCTCTCTCTCTCTACTCTCTGCATTAAAGGTATATTTTTCATATACTTTGTATTAAATTAATTTTGTTATTTAGTTATTTGCTTTGAATATGTATGTTTTAGGCCTATTTTGTTTTAAATATAAATTTTATGATGTTATTATTGTGTTATAATGTACAATTTAGATTAAAAAATAATTTTTTGTTGTTACTATTGTGTTATAATGTACAATTCAGATTAAAATAATAATAATAATTGTGCATTAAATGGATATTTTTCATATAGTTTGTATTAAATAATAATACATGAGGCTTAGCCTCATGTATAAGTGCACATGCGGCCTGTACAACCGCATGTCTTTAAAAAAAAAAATTATACTACAAAAAAAAAATTATACTATATGCGGTTGTACCAGCCGCATGTGCTCTTGTACATGAGGCTGGTTTGGCCTAATGTACAAGAGAACATGTGGCTAGTACAACTGCATGTAGCCACGGTTTTTTTTTTTTTTTTTTTTTTTTTTGCACTTTGAACACTTGTAGTTGTCCATTTTAAAATTATTCATTTCACCCCCTGAGTTTGTTAGTTTCGTTAAATCGTTAAATTGAATGATTATTTGTATTTTACCCCCTTAACTTAAATTTTGCATTAAATATGAAAATGTTACACTTTTTAAACCAATTACATTATGCGGAAAATAATATATTATTATCTTAATCTTTAATTTTTATGCAATTTATTAAATATATTTCAATACTCTATATGTTAAATTCTTTATATATATTAAGTGTTACTCCCTCTGTCCCTAAATTATTGTCTGGGTTGACCCGGCACACGGATTAAGAAAACTCAATTGACTTGATTATTAATATTGGAATAGTATTGAAAAAGTGTGTTGTTTCTTTTAATGCCCATGTGTATGTGGCTCATAATTAAAGTAGGAAGAAAAAGTAAGGGTAAAATAGTAAAAGTGATGTTCTAAAAAGGAAAGTTTCAAACAAGACAATTATTTTGGGACGGACGAAAAAGGAAAGGAAGACAATAATTTAGGGACGGAGGGAGTATATAACAATATATTTATTAAGTTCAATTTTATAGTCTTTATTAAAATGTTACACCATATTATTAACAATTGCATTCTGCTTAAATAATTAATTGATTTATTAAATGTTACTTATAATTCATTGCATATATTAATTATATGTTAAATTTCTTTAGGTATATTAAAATGTTACACTTTATTATTAACAATTGTACTATGCTTAAATAATTATTCAAATTTATTAAATGTTACTTATAATTCATTAACAATATTAATTATATGTTAAATTTCTTTCCGTATATTAAAATGTTACACTTTATTATTAACAATTGCACTATGCTTAAATAATTATTCGATTTATTAAATGTTACTTATAATTCATTAACAATATTAATTATATGTTAAATTTCTTTCCATATATCAAAATGTTACACTTTATTATTTACAATTGCACTATGCTTAAATAATTATTCGATTTATTAAATGTTACTTATAAGTCAGTTCATAGATTTATTCTATGTTGGGCACCTCCTCCAGTGGGTCCAAGAGTGGCAGAAGTTGTGAGGTCACAGCCGTTTTGGATTTGTCGACGAAGAGTGATGCACCCAACATCCGCAACAAATATCCAGTCGCTTTTCGTTCTGGACCCATAACTGGGCCGCTTATACCACACTCTGACTTGATGGTGCTAAATTTGATCAAGTGAGTCTTGAACTCAGCATTCACTTGATCATTAGTCCACCCTAATAGACCCCCTATAATAGGCCTTAGCTCAAATAAGCTCCTATCTCCAATGATAGGTCTTCCAGCCACAGGTATCAGTAATAGATACCATACGTCGTGGAGAGTGACGTCATCTCTCCAAACGGCAGATGAAAATTGTTAGTCTCGGGATACCATCTTTCCACGAACGCAGAAATTAAAGGCATGTTTGCGTGTGGAAACATGCAATTCTGCAAATGTGACAATCACGTTGCTTGATATTTTGCAGTGGCCGAACGATTGTGAAGATTCCACGAACGCATCCGATCGCCACCGTGGACTCCCAGTAAAGGAGGTCTATCCTGTTAGACATAGAAAAAAAAAACATAAATTCACATTACAATCAATAAAGTGATAAACTCTATGTAATAACAAATATAATTCGAATTAAATACAAATGAGATATAGCAAAGTCATTATTATCATCAGTCCCTTCCAAATTGAATGTACGATATGCCCAAGAAAACCAGACAATAAGTCGATGATTTAGGGCCCTCCATCCGCCCTTAACCTCCTATCATCATTGCCGCTCACGCTCCCACTACTAGAGCCAACGCAACGACGACGATGACCACTACTAGGGCCAACTTGACTACTAGCGGGATTTGCTCTAGATAAGTCAATATTCGGCTCACTAGTATCCTCCAATTGCCGAATAAATTCTTTGTTAAAACAATCTTCTTCTTGTGTCGTAACGGGAGAGTGATCGTAATATTGACCCCACGAAGCTGAAGCTGCTTCTCTAATTGAGGAGGTCGAATCAAAACCTACCTCAAAGGGAATCGGAGACGGATGATAGTCGTGCCACTGAATAGGAACTGGGCTTTGTACGACAGGCGAGACTGGCTCCTCATCCTGTTGTACATGCCTTTGTCTCCTTGGGACATCTCTTGGAGAGACCCTACGTCGTAGAGACGCTAAAACACGTCTATTCTTTGCCCTACCAGAGTAATCTAAGTTGTTCCCATCTAAAATCCTTTTTCCACGGTCATCAAACATCTATATGCCAGAAAAATTATGCATGTTAAATACATATATAAAAAATATAACATTTAATAAATATATGCAATGAATTATAAGTAACATTTAATAATAAAGTGTAACATTTTAATATACCTAAGAAATTTAACATAGAATTAATATATGTAATGAATTATAAGTAACATTTAATAAATCGAATAATTATTTAAGCATAGTGCAATTGTTAATAATAAAGTGTAACATTTAATAAATCGAATAATTATTTAAGCATAGTGAAATTGTCAATAATAAAGTGTAAATTTTAATATAACTTAAAAATATTAACATAGAATAAATATATGAAATGACTTATAAGTAACATTTAATAAATCGAATAATTATTTAAGCATAGTGCAATTGTTCATAATAAAGTGTAGCATTTAACATATAATTAATATTGTTAATGAATTATAAGTAACATTTAATAATTCGAATAATTATTTAAGCATAGTGCAATTGTTAATAATAAAGTGTAACATTTTAATATATCTAAAGAAATTTAACATATAATTAATATATGCAATGAATTAAAACATTTAATAAATTGATTAATTATTTAAACATAATACAATTGTTAATAATAGGGTGTAACATTTTAATGAAAACTAAAAAATTGAGCTTAATAAATATATTGTTATATAATACTCAATATATATAAAGAATTTAACATATAGAGTATTGATATATATTTAATAAATTGCATAAAAATTAAAGATTAAGATAATAATATATTATTTTCCGCATAATGTAATTGGTTTAAAAAGTGTAACATTTTATATTTAATGCAAAATTTAAGTTAAGGGGGTAAAATACAAACAATCATTCAATTTAACGATTTAACGAAACTAACAAACTCAGGGGGTGAAATGACAATTTTAAAATGGACAACAACAAGGGTTCAAAGTGTAAAAAAAAAAACGTATCTACATGCGGCTGTACTCGCTTGTACACTTGTACATTAGGCCAAACCAGCCTCATGTACAAGAGCACATGCGGCTGGTATAACCGCATGTAGCATAATTTTTTTTTTTTAAAGACACGCAGTTGTACAGGCCGCATGTGCACTTGTACATGAGGCCAAACAAGCCTCATGTACAAGTGCACATGCGGTCTGTACAACCGCATGTGTACTAATTTTTTTTCTTCCCTCAATATATTGTACATTTTACCACAATAATAACATCAAGAAATATATATTTAAAACAAAATAGGCATAAAACATACATATTCAAATCAAATAACTAAATAGAAAATTTAATTTAATACAAAGTATATGAAAAACATACATTTTATGCAAAATTAATATTAATTTTTTAATCAAAATTGTACATTATAACACAATAATAACAGCAAAAAATATATATTTAAAACAAAATATTATTTTTTTAATCAAAATTTTACATTATAACACAATAATAACAGCATAAAATTTATATTTAAAACAAAATAGGCATAAAACATACATATTCAAAACAAATAACCAAATAACAAAATTAATTTAATACAAAGTATTTGAAAAACATACATTTAATGCAAAATTATTATTATTTTTTAATCTAAATCGTACATTATAACAAAATAATAACAATGCAAAATTATTTTTAATCTAAATTGTACATTATAACAAAATAATAACAGAATCAAATTTATATTTAAAACAAAATAGGCCTAAAACATACATATTCAAAGCAAATAACTAAATAACAAAATTAATTTAATACAAAGTATATGAAAAGCATACATTTAATGCAAAATTAATAATATTTTTTTAATCTAAATTGTACATTATAACACAATAATTAAAAAGAAAAAATTATTTTTTTAATCTAAATTGTACATTATAACAAAATAATAACAGCATCAAATTTATATTTAAAACAAAATAGGCCTAAAACATACATATTCAAAGCAAATAACAAAATAACAAAATTAATTTAATACAAAGTATATGAAAAACATACATTTAATGCAAAATTATTATTATTTTTTAATCTAAATTGTACATTATAACACAATAATAACAACAAAAAATTATTTTTTTAATTTAAATTGTACATTATAACACAATAATAACAGCATCAAATTTATATTTAAAACAAAATAGGCCTACATATTCAAAGCAAATAAATAAATAAAAAAATTAATTTAATACAAAGTATATGAAAAACATCCATTTAATGCAAAATTATTATTATTATAATTTTAAACTAAATTGTACATTATAACACAATAATAACATCGAAAAATTATTTTTTTAATCTAAATTGTACATTATAACACAATAATTACAACATCAAATTTATATTTAAAACAAAATAGGCCTAAAACATTCATATTCAAAGCAAATAACTAAATATCAAAATTAGTTTAATACAAAGTATATGAAAAACATACCTTTAATGCAAAATTATTATTATTATTTTAATCTAAATTGTACATTGTAACACAATATTAACAACGAAAAATAATTTTTTTAATCTAAATGGTACATTATAACACAATAATAATAGCATCAAATTTATATTTAAAACAAAATAGGCCTAAAACATACATATTCAAAGCAAATAATTAAATAACAAAATTAATTTAATACAAAGTATATGAAAAACATACCTTTGATGCACAGAGAGAGAGAGAGAGAGAGAGAGAGTATTGAGAGAGTTTGAGAATTTTTGTGAAATTTTGATGAAGTTAATGTTATAATTTATAGTAAAAATTAGGGGTAATTTAGTCATTTAGCTGGGGTGGGGAGGGGGGCTATTTGTAACATTTTTAGGGTACTTAAGTGTAGCCTTATAGGGGACGGCTTTAAAATTTTAAAAGTCAAGGGGCTAGTAGTAAATTTTTATAGGGGGGTGGCTTTAAATAATAAAAAATCAAGGGAACCTAAGTATAACTTTATAGGGGGTGACTTTAAAAATTAAAAAGTCAAGGGCTAGTTGTAAATTTACAGAGGGTTGCTTTAAAAATAAAAAATCAAGGGGCTATTTGTAATAATTTATTTCATTGGGAGCTATTTGTAAAATATAAAAATTAGAGGGTCTAAGCGTAAGCCTAGGGGGCAGCTGTAATTATTAAAAATTATGGGGGGCACATTAAATTATTTAAATCTAGGGGGTCGGCTGTAATTTTAGGTTTTTGTTAAAGGAAATAAAAAATGGGGAAAAGGAAAAGGGTACGTTAGTAATTTCACCGGGGAGGCGGGGGGCTGCGTTTAGCGCCTATGAAATATATATATTTTTGAAAGAGTTTTACTGCCCTTATGGACCGACCCGTCTCAGAGAATTGGTTTCGAGCTATCACGCATGGAAACACTTTTGAGAAACCAAAAAAGCAATTCATCAAAACATTTAACGCTCTAGGCTAATGCAAACTTAGGGATGAAGGTGGTTCGGTTTGAGCCAAAATTGCAAACCGAACCACCTCCTAACGGTTCCACATATTTCAAACCGAACCGAACCGAACTGCCACAAACTTCAAACCGAACCGATCGGTTTGGTTTGGTTCCACGGTTTAATTATTTAAATATTTTTTTAAAAAACTTTTAAATAATTAAAAGTAAAATAATTAACTTTAAAATTACAATAATTCAATCAAAATTTAGGCAAACAACAATAATTTTCTTATTAAATTCAATTACTAATTACTAAATAATATATATAAAAATTAAAAAATAAAAATTAAATGTTGGTGGTTCGGTTCGGTTCGGTTTGGTTCGGTTTGATACCAAAGGCTGCAAACCGAACCGAACCGCTCGATTATAAATTTTTCGAACCTAAACCGAATCATCCTAACTCAAAATCGAACCGAATTGACCGATTCGGTTCGATTCGACGGTTTGGGCTTGTATCTCTATGCAAACCGCAAATGTAATGTGATTCATGTGAATATGTGCATCTAACAGCAAATTTAATATAACCAGATGCAAAGCCGACAGCTGAGAGCCCGTTTGGTGTAGCGTTTTCAAAACACAGTGTTTTAAAAACGCAGATTATTTAAAACGTGGCTTTTTTCTTTATAAATGCGTTTGAGATATTATGTTAAAACGCAGCTTTTTATTCCAACTGCGTTTTAAAATCTGCGTTTTGAGAAAAAGCTAGGAATTCTAGCGTTTTAAAACGCAGCTGCGTTTTGAAAATGCAGTTTTTTCTACCGCAGCATTGAAATGCTAAGTTAGGGAATAAGCTGCATTTTAACCCTGCGTTTTGGCTAAAACGCTCGAACAAACAGGCTCTTAGTACGTACTCCGCTTCCCATAAAAAGAGTAATATTGTGTGTTTACTTTTTCTAAAAATGGAAATCTTAAGAGAAAAAAAAGTATTGTAAGCAACTAAATTTCTAGTGCATTTCCAAAGTTATTCTTTTTCACGAACGTCATGTTAATATTATAAATTATACAAAAAGTATGTATATTAGAGCATATAAAAGAAAGCTAAGGTTGATATATATCCTATTATACATATATTAAGTTTTATCTTGAAAATTTATTTTAATGACATTGAAAGACATGGTGATTTTCAATTTCTACGGAAAAATTTACTATAAATAAGTTTCTAACAATTTTTTTAGAGTAAATGTTACTCAATTCGTATATAGTAAGTATTGTCTCAATAATTACCTTAATAACGTTAAAGCGTGTGAAATGTTGATGTCCAATTTTCAAAGTAAAACTTACTGAAGTCGAAAATAAGTTTTTAAAATATATCCTTAAAGTTAAAATACATGCTAACCAAATTCATAAAAATATATATTTATATAATCGTACATTATTAAAAAATTTCACACTCAAACAGCAAAATAAGTCTTTGTTCCTAAATCACCGAATAATTATTAAAATTATATTCCCTCAGTTCCTAAATTATCATCATGAATTTTTTTTGGTCAAACAAGATAGTTTTTCAAATGTAAAATTGGTGTATATTTTTTCCAAAATCTACGAATTACATATTTTATGATTTAAAGACAATATTAAAATAATATATGTCAAATTTGTATTTAAAAAATATTCAGTTTAACCAAAAAAAACGTCAAACATGACGATACGCAGGAGCAAAGGTAGTAATAATTTTTTGTTTTTTTTTACTAACAAGTGACCTCTAAAAAAAGGGAGCATTTTATTTGGCAAGACCTAAAAGAATGACCACTTTCCTCTCTAAATGAGTGACTATTAAAAAAAAAAAAAAATTCTAGTTTCAAAATGAGTATTTATTTTTGTTTTAGTTACTAATATTATCTTTGACACGTATCATTTTCTAGTGTGGATTTTCTAAACTTATAGTCCATTCGTCCCTAAATTATTATCCTACTTTCTTTTTTTGTCTGTCAAAAAAAAAATTATCTTGTTTGTAACTTTCCTTTTCCAAAAAATATTTTTACTATTTTGCCCTTGTAATCATTACTCTTTATCTCATGGGACCACCCTTAATTGGAGGGAATTTGAATTATTCAAATCTCATTCTAAGTACACATAACAAATTGAATTATTCAAAATTTTGGAGGGAAATTTGCATCTTACTTATTTTAAATAAGGGTAAAAGAGAAAAATTACAATAATACAAATATTAATAATCTAGTTAAATATTTTTTTTAATTTGTGTACCAGGTTAACCCAAACGATAATTTAAGGACAGAGGGAGTATGTGGATATTAATGTAATGTCATGTACCTCTAAAAGGACCTAAAAGTCGAGCTTCATTAATTCAAGTAAAAGTTAAAAAAATAGCACTCATTTAGAAACGAAAAGAGAACTAAATTTTATTGTACACTTGTGCTAGGTTTACAAATTCTTCTAAAATTTTCTCTACAACTAATCGTTGATGAATGATAAAATTAAAGTTATCTTTTTCTACAATAACTTTGTTCATCATTAGAATTTAGTTATAACAAAAATTATAAAAAAAAATTATAAACCTAACATTTTTAAATAGTACTAACAGACTTCCACTAATAATTGTCATTATTTGTTTTCATGGACCATTTAAACATGTGCGAGTACGGACGCAAATCTGTTATAGCCGACATAGAGACAAATACCATTAAAACCAATGTAAGTAGGCGTTTGTGAAGACAAATGCCATTAATGATTCTCGTTGAAAATTTGTTATTGATAGTATTTTTAGAATATTATAAATGATTAAAATTCTTTCGCCTAAAACATAATAAGATTAGTAATTATACTCCCGTCCCTAAATTATTATTTGGGTTGATCCGGTATACGGATTAAGAAAAATTATTAATATTGGAATAGTATTAAAAAAGTGTGTTATTTCTTTTAATGCCCATATGTATGTGGCTCATAATTAAAGTAGAAAGAAAAAGTAAAAGTAAAATAATAAAAATAATATTTTAAAAAAAATTTTAAATAAAATAATTATTTTGAAATAGACGAAAAAAATAATAATAATAATTTAGGGACGGAGAGAGTATTTATTTTGACAAAATAATAAAAGGAGGATTGAGAATCATTAATGAGTACAATTATTGTACAGCAACTGAGACCATTACATCAAAGCTTAATCAGAATTCAAAAGATGCCAAATGTCTACATCCGTTGAAAAGTCACTCCACGCATTTGGGGTTTCTTGTATGGAATCCTCACCTAGTTTCTGTGCGGCCGATGCCCAAAATGTCCCTGTTAGTGGCTCCCCTTCGTCTGAGCCGCCATCGAAGCACCACCCAACTCCACTGGCTTCCTGGTCAACAAACAAATCATCCCACCATTGAATCCCATCGTCCACTACTACTGGTGGCAGTTCTGGTGGAGGACGATGGCTGAGATTATTCTCTCTTGACTGAATGCTATTAGCACTTGACTTTTCCCCCGTCGTCGAGCGATATAGGTTTCTAGGGAAGGTCCGAGCTCGAGGCTTGATAAGGGTAGTTTCCGAGGTTAACTGATCCTTGGGTTTGGCCTTCTCCGCCGGCGCTGCTGCTAGCTTCTTTTGCATATGGGTGTTCCAGTAGTTCTTCACATCATTTGCTGTTCTTCCCGGGATTCTACCAGCAATGAGTGACCATCTGCATGAACATAAAAAATTACTAGTACATGAATTCCCTAGGTTGATTTTCAGTTACCTGTTTCTTTAAACATAAAAGCGATAGAATATAGAGAATCAAAAGAAAATTATAAATAAAGATTGAAAGCATCTAACTATTAAGAGTTGTATAAAACTGTCACCAATTAGATCGATGCTTTGTGACGATTGAATCATAAAGTGAGAAAGATTGAATCGTAAATTGAAAAAGAGATAGAAAGAAAAAATAGTAAGATTAGAGAAAGAGAAAATAAAAACCACGAAATAACTACAAACAATCTATACGCGAATATGTAAAATATTTTTGTTTAATAGTACATCATCTATATCAAGACCTAATGACGATGCGCTATATTAACAAACTTCTTGTTGAATGAGATATAAACATGATGACATAATTTATAAGCTTATGTACTTATCATAATTCTTCTAATGTTTAGAAGCATATAAGCTTTTAATAGATAATGTGCCACCATTCTTGAATCGAGTTAATCTAAAGATAACACTCATTTGAAAGAAAAAAAAAAATCATATTAATAAGGCTTATGAAATAAATTGATTAATTGAAAACAAAATGGTTGGTCAAGAAGAATAATTACTGGATAGATTATCGACTTATACAAACAAATGAAAAAAAAGGATTCATGAAGATTTGATTAAATAAAGGATCGTCTCAGCAACATGTATAATGATCAACCTTGTAAAAGAATCTCCATGCAATTCTCTAGTTTTTTTACGGTATGTTTAAACAAAAAATTATTTTATATATGATAAAAATATAAAATATAGAGTCCTCTTTTTAAACGTATTCCAACCCTTAACTCTTTTTAAAATATTCTTTCAAATGAGTTAGTTTTTTTTAATGACAAAAAAATTGTACTAGTATTTTATTTTATCAACACCAGAATTGGCGGTAGAAATAAAACAAAACTATTTTATTGTAATTAAAAAAAATGAATTCTTAATTATTATTTGACGACAAAGATAAAAAGGCATACTCTATGTGATCGTATAGAACTAGATGATCAGATAGAAGATGTCTTCTTAACTAGATGTTACATCACCTTCACAATAAGATATTTGCATTGGAAATTTTTATTTTTGTAAAAGTTTATCTTTTCTATGTGTTTTGCATGTTTCACTTGATAGATGATTGTAGTGGAGAAACTTAATTTATCTCATTGCTAGTTGATTAACGAAAATTGAAGAGAAAAAAAAGACTATTTTGTTGGGACGGAGTTAGTATATGGCTAATGTAATCTTTAATCTTTTTTATTTTTATATTATTATTTTTTATCCTAAAGTAAACCAATAAAGTTTTTTGTATTATTATTTTTTATCCTAAAGTAAACCAATAAAGTTGTGTTGTTAGAAGGAGCGTATAGCACATGTCCTTGACTAGTATTTACGAAATGAAGCATTCATTGGCACTTGCCTGTTGCCTAACAGCTTATGAAGCCTAATAAGGAGATCCACTTCGTCTACTGCAAATTCTCCCCTCTTTATATCTGGTTTAAGATAATTCAACCACCTCAATCTGCAGCTTTTTCTGCATCTATTCAACCCTGCATATATCCCAACACCAAAACATATCAATAATAAAGCATTTCCTTCAAATATTTGATCAGAGTAAGACATAAGTTGTTTCATTTCAAGGTCAGGACTGGTCGCTGACCTCTTTGAGAGCTCTTAGTGACATTTATAGGTGTTGTGGTTAGAGCGTTCGTTAAGTAACTAACTACGTCAAAAAGTAAGCTGTTAGAGATGGTTCAACAATGAATATCAGTAGTACTCCGCTCTGATATCAAGTTAGAGAGAGGCTCAACAAAGAATATCAACAGGGTTCAAATCAAAAACACGACCAGAATGAAACTTATCAACCAAATAAACCCAGCTGGGTTATCGTTACTAATTAACTCTCTAGATCTCTATCGTGCGCTGAGTGTGTGTGTGTGTGTGTGTGTTTGTACCTGCTTTGAGAGGAACTTAATTGGTGCCACTTTCCTTCACCATTTTTCTGAATGCAGTTTCTGAGAAGAATATCTTCGTCTTGGGTCCATGCACCTTTTCTCACTCCTAAAGTTTTAGACTTCATTGTTCACGAATACAACAGATGAGCTATCTACACTTGCTGTTGCGTGTTCATTGTCTATCATCAGTATCACTCAATTATATATACAAGAAAAACTTTTTGCCGAATAAGCCTATGGGGGCCTCCTTCACAACTACAGTACATCGCCTAACGTGCATGATTTCTTACCACAAACAACACCACAAATTCCATGTTTACAAACAGCTGCACATCAAAACCCCTTTCCAAATTCTATTAACTAACTACCACTCCTATTATTGTTTAATTATGATTATAAACTACTCCCTGTTGTTTAAAAAAAAAAAAAAAACAGTTTCTTTATTGGTGTTCCCGAAACAGTGTTTATTTCCAAAAGTAGATACTTTTTAATTATGCGAGTATTTTTTAGAAATATTTGTCATTGATTGAAATTATACCAAATTAAGGTAACATTCTTACATAAATTTAATTTTAAGGATAAAGCTGAAAAGAAAAAATATATCTTTATTATTTCATTTAATTTGTCCCAACTTAAGTGTTTCTTTTAGAAACTTTTGTTTCAAAATAAATCTCGTTTTTACTTTTTAGTAAGATGTTACTTAAAATCACTTTTGCTATCTACTATGTCCCAACTGCAATTAACACTAAAATATAGAGACTAAGGACAATAATATATATATATATATATATATATGTATATATATATATGTATATATATATATATATATATATGAATATAATGACCTTAAATGTCAACCTTTATGTGAGTTGATCCCAAACTGATATTTCTTATTGTTACAGCTAAACTATTATCTTATAAAATGAATAATAATCAGGTTTCTAATATTCTAACACTCAATCAATATTAAGATTGCTCTTATACCAACCAAATGGACAAGGGTATCTTTTAGATGTTACTAAGCTTCTGATACCAATTGAAATGTCCACTTTTAAATGATATTACTAAACCTTGGTATAGAACAGCTAAGTTATGATACCAATTGTGAGATTACTACTAATATAAGGTTTCTTTATCACAGATAATAAATCTGACACCCTTACAATTGAAGCTCTTTTGGTTAGTATCTGCCTTGTCCAATTGGCCCTTTCCTCGAGAAAGTCTTTTTTGTGCCTATTGAAAGAATGCAGTTTTCATATTAATTATAGTAAACCTTTTGATCAACATAGTTTTGATATTAACATAAATCTCTTGTATTGATTCTTAAACAATTACACATTTTTCTATGATCTCTGAGATTGATCAACTTTTGATAAATGGAAAACTGTAGGCAATAAAGTGACAAACAACTAAGGTAATTTGTCAAATAGTTAAGATTGTTAAACAGAGTTGCGCACAGTGGAATTCGAATTAATCGGTGTTCTCAAGACAAGTTATGATCTTATATTTTGTGTTTGGAAGTGCTTGTGATGATTAATTATAGCAAATAAACAGTTTGAAGATTCTTTGATTAGAGAAATGTAAACAGTTAAGTTCATACACAAATAAACATTCAGAATAATAGTAAGCAATAAGTAAAGATTTGAGAGTAGAGAAATTGACACAGCTATTTATAGTGGTTTGAATATCTTATCCTACATCCACCGTCCTCACAGCCCTCTAGATCAATGAGGCAATAATTCATTATAATTCACTTAAATATAAAAATTATTGATAAGAAAGTCCTCGACTTTCTTCTACTAGTTGCATCTCCAACTAGGACATTTTACATGATATACCAGGGGGTTTACTTCTTAATACAATGACTCCAACTAGTCTAATGAAGCTGATGTTGTAGCTCTATGTTACTGTTATATTATTACTTTGCTTGATCTGACAGTTTGTTTATGAGTGATCTTGATTGCGGTGGGATGACAGATGCTTTAATAAACTGAGATTTAAAATAGCTCAATTTATTCTATAACTGAACAATGATAGTTGTTTACTCTTGGAGAGCTCTTGAAATCAAATATCTCTCTCGTCTCTGTATTCTGTTTTATTTTTTAATGACCACTCTTGATATATGTAGGATATCTCTCGAAAACCATCATCTCTTAATCTGTGGGGGAGAACATTCCTTTATATATGCATTTCTTGAAAAGTTTTCATTATAATCTAGACATATAACGACTAGATGACCAATTTTCAACTATTAAGGCAGTCTATGTGGCACGCAACTTGCATTCTATTATGAGAATATTT
Organism: Platycodon grandiflorus; assembly: GCA_016624345.1. Taxonomy (NCBI): domain Eukaryota; kingdom Viridiplantae; phylum Streptophyta; class Magnoliopsida; order Asterales; family Campanulaceae; genus Platycodon; species Platycodon grandiflorus. Next base: position 36,824,101 of record CM028361.1, on the reverse strand, counting down.
TTTTTAGGGTTTGGAACTTCTTTTAGGGTTTATTTAAATAGCATTTCATCCAATGAATGTCCAATACATGATATGTTACTGTTGCTGGCTCACTATCTAATCCTGGTTGTTTATCATAGTTGTTTGATGTTTTCTGCATATCTTAGTTGTTTGTTCTTTATGTCAGCTACATCTTAGTTGTTTGCTATTTCTTTGGCATTAAAACTTGTACATAAAACCTATTAATTTGTTTTTGTGAGGAAATACACTAACTTAGTTTTGTAACATCAAAACTTTCTAAATCTAAGGTTTTAACACTTTATAATTTTTTTGTAAATACCAAAAAGGAAGATTTATTTTGAAAACGAGGGAGATTAAATTATGGTCAACAGATTTTATTTTTATTGGCCCAGTTGAATATGACCTTTTCAAGGACAGAGGGAGTAATAAAAAGCTATGCAGTTTATTAGAAGTATAAATGTTTTAACATAATTCATTTATATCATGGTTTAAAGTTTTGTAAGTTAAATTAATTTACAGCACTTTAAAGTTTAAACATAATATTATGAATTACTCTCTCCCTTTCACATAAATTGTCCCATAGGCAAAAGTACATACATTTTGGAAACCTCTTAAATGCATTATATATAAAAGGCTAAGATTAAAGGGATCGAAACTCATTCCTAACTCATTCCTTTAAGTTTTTGAGGGACGACCCTCAATACCAGTCGACCACCATGCCAATTTGTACTTTTCACTTATACCCTTTTACGTAATTAATTGGTAGTAATTAGTTAATATTATCTACTTTAATTAATTTATCTTATAAATACTTTACTTGATTAATTGGGAGCATAATAAGATACTTTGTTAGTTAAGTAGGCAAAAACGTTAAAAATTCAAAAAAATAAAAATTTGGAGAATATACAATAGCAAAAACTTATTAAAAAATCGTCTTACTAGTAAATTTTTTGTAAGACAGATCCTCTTGACCCGATCCATCATGTGTTAGTGGACTGAACTGGAATAGAACTCTGTCTTACGAATTAAGATCCGTAAATCGGTCTCTCAAAACGTCTACGTAGAAAAGTATGTATTTATGTAGCACTATTACTAGAAAAAGTATCAGGGAGAGGGAAACGTGGACATAAATGGTTCATAGAACTACAATGATTTGATGAAGTACCGAATATGTGTACTCACATGTTAAGGATTTTAATGTCTTGTCCGAAGTAAAAGAGACAGTTTTTCATGAAATAGAAGTTTTCTTTTTACTACATTAATAATAATAATAATAATAATAATAATAATAATAATAATAATAATAATATATTATTAATATATATTATTATTATTATTATTATTATTAATATATATTATTATTATTATTATTATTATTATTATTATTATTATTATTATTATTTGTTTCTTTTCTCTGGCTCGTCTAGTGCTAGGGTACAAGCGCTGGGACGATAAGATTCATTAATCATTTGCATATAACTTTTTTAATTCAATCATCTATCTAGTAAAAAATGAGAAATTATAATTTTTTCAAAAAAAAAAAAACTTCTCCGATGCAAACCTCTTATGCTGATGTGTAGATGATACGTTATTTAGTTGGAAAGACATTTTGTACGTGATCCTCTATTTTTAGAGGGTCACCTAGAGTTTTTTCATCCACGTCATTTACCGTCAGTTTTCTTTTATCTTTTTTGTCAATCAATTATGGTTTAACGTCAGTCTTCTTTTATCTTTTACTGTTAAATCAGTTATAGTGTGGAGTAATTTCTATTTTTTGTTTTTTTATAATTAATTATAAAAAACTGTTATGTCTGAAAGAATGTTCTAAATAAAGTTTGTATTTGAGCACGTTTAGAAAGATAACTCTCTATCTTTTAAATTTTTTTGCCAAATTTTTTACCACATATAAAAGATGTATTTTTGTTTATGCATGTCACGTAAAAAAGATATATGCTCTTAGCATTTTATTATTTATTAATGACAACATTTGAAAGCCTAGGATTCAAATTATGTGGTATATATATATTAAATAATGTAAGACTATTAATAAAAGAGTAATACTACTAGAATAATAAAATTAATTTACGAATTTAATTTATAACAAATATTAAAATGTTGAAAGATAAATTAACGGCTAATAGCGATGCACTGAATCTTTTCGAATTATGAATAAAAGTTCCGCTTGGCCAGCCACAAAGAGCATCTCAATCAGTCTGTTCACTTTCTTTGACAAATTTTATTATTTTGATATTTTCAAAGGACACTTCCAAAGCAGAACAGTCCCTCTCAATCTACACTCGACGACTTTTTGACGTATTTCTTTTATTTCCTTCTTTCCTAAATAATCATTCAATTTGACTAAGCACACGAGTTAAAAAAAATTAATTTACTCTATTATAAATATTAGTATAATATATAATTTTTTTAAAAAAATATTTGTGCATGTGACCGTAATTAAAGTAAGAATAAAATGATAAAAATATTTTTCTAAAACAAAAAATTTAAAAACGAGACAATTATTTTAAAAACAGAACAAAAAATAAAATAAAATTTAAAGACAATTTTGTAAGAACAAAGGAGGGAATACTATGCTTCAGAAGTCCCAAGCTCTTTTATTATGTTCTTTCCTTTTTTTTATAGGAGAATGCTAAAGGTTGCACCCAATTGTGTTAAACATTGCACCCCTTATGCCCAAATTACTATTCTACTCTTGAACTAATTAAAAAAAAAAAAACCCAAAAACTAAACTAATCCCAACCCACCCCACCCCACCCCCAATCTGCCCTCCCGCCAATCGCCCACGCCCACCTAGACATGCCCAAACGGTTTGAACCGCGGTTTGAACCGAACCGAACCGCCCAAAATCGCATAAACCGGAACGTGAGGAACCGGAACCATCCCTGAACCGGAATCACCGGTTACACGGTTCGGTTTCGGTTTTCAATTTTTCAAAACCGTGAACCGCCGGTTTGGAACCGAGAACCGGAACCGCCGGTTCCAAACCGTGAAAAATCGCCAAAATTTAAAATTTTAATTTTGAAATTGCCTTGTTTACTCTATAATTTCAAAAATAAAAAGTTTACAAAGCTTCAAAATTTCAAAAAAATGCTTTGTACAAAGTTTTAAGATGAAATCTTTTTTAAAAAAAAATTATAAGAAAATATTAAAAAAATAATTAAAAATTACGGTTTGGAACCGAAACCGGAACCGTAACCGTGATTTGTCGGTTCGGTTACGGTTTGTTGTTTGGCGGTTTTGAAATCGGCGGTTCGAACCGTTTGGGCATGTCTAAGCCCACCCCACCCCTCACCCCCAATCTGCCCTCCCCTAGTCACCCCAATCTGCCCTCCCCTAGTCACCCCCTACTCACCCAGTCGGCATTTTTAAAAAAGAGTCGGCCGGCTCTTTTTTAAAATGATAGACAGGCTCTTTTTTTTTTTTTTAACCATTGTTAATTATTAATTTGTAATTGGTCTTATTATTATTTTTTAAATATTGTTAATTTGTAATTATTATTGTCATTTGTATATATTTTTTTAAACAGTGTAATATCATTTGTATTTTTTTTTGCCATTTTTTTCTTTTTAAAGAGGTATCATTTGTATTTTGAATACAAATAATATAACATAAAAAATTTAGCAAAAAAAAAAAAGAAATAGGGTCAATACAATTTTATTTTAGACACGTATTGAATTAAAATGTGTAGTATTATTTGTATTTTTTTTTGCCATTTTTTTTCTTTTTAAAGAGGTATCATTTGTATTTTGAATACAGATAATATAACATAAAAATTTAGCAAAAAAAAAAAAGAAATAGGGCCAATACAATTTTATTTTAGACACGTACTGAATTAAAATGTGTAGTATTATTTGTATTTTTTTTTTGCCATTTTTTTTTCTTTTTAAAGAGGTATCATTTGTATTTTGAATACAAATAATATAACATAAAAAATTTAGCAAAAAAAAAAAAGAATAGAGCCAAGATAATTTTATTTAAAAAAAAAATTTGACATTTGGGAGAGCCGATCCAGCACTATTGGATATAGCCGGGCCGGCACTATTGGATATAGCCGGGTCGGCTATATAACAAATGGCCGGACCGGCATTTTGTTATATAGCCGGGCCGGCTATATCCTATAGGTCGGGCCGGCTCTATTTTTTAGGAAATTTTTTTTAATTAAATGAAATAAATAAAAATAAATAAATAAAATGTACTGTGAAATAGTCATTAACATTAATATGAACTATAATCTTAATTATAATTAATAATAAAGACTCGTTTGTGTAAATAAACAGTACATTAAATAGTACATCCTCCGTTAATTTTATCTAAACTATACCAATATATTTATTTGTCAATACCATTAATATGAACTCTAATATGAACTCCAATCTTAATTATATACTATAATACTAATCAAGTGCACTTTCGTCATATTTTATAAAAATTCATTAAAAAGTTGCGACGCTTACCACCAAAACTCTTATTGTAATGAAAGGTGATGATGTTAGGTTCAGGAATTCAATTTTTTGTTCGCTTCATTTATGGTTTATTTAACTAACTACATGGAAAAAATAATAGTACTAACTAAGGCAAAGAAATCATTCAAAAAGGCAAGGTTGTTACATCAATGCAAAAGTTGTCCGAACTCGAAAATCCCAAATGTCCATATCAATGGATAGAACCTGCCCCCAAATCTTTTTGGCATTCTCACTTTCCCATGTTAGCAACACTAAAATTGTCTTAAACCAAAAACTTTCTGACCAGCAAGAGTATTCATAACGGTGGAGCTCTTCTGTGGAGCGTTTTTATGGCTCCAATATGTCACATCATTTTTACTTTAAAAATTAAAATCTCAAACTTTTATTACTAACAACAAAAATCTCTGAACAACTTTTTTTTTATAGTTCCTACTTTATTTTATATATATATATATATATATATATATATATATATGTTGGAGCAATAAGTAGAGAAGTGTGATGGATATGACAAAACTTGATATTTCTTCTAAGCGTAGATCACACTTTCCTAAAAGTAATATTTCGCCCCTACTTAGAGCACCGGGTTACCACGAAATTACTTTTGAGATACAAAAAAGAATCAACTATAATTGTTGCTCTTTCAATTAAGTCACTTAGGAATCTGTTTTGTGTATTTTGTGTATTTTTGCAAAGAGAAAATCTGCAGAATTTTTCTTGTTTGCAAGGCTTGTAAATTGATTTATTTTCCTGTCACAAATGAATGAAGGTTACTCCTATTTATAGAAATAACTACACCACTTTGAATGAAGAGATGCCTTTTCTAAAAGGCACATTTTCAAATGATACATCCTTTTAAAGGGATGTATCTTTTACTTTCAAATATATGTCTTTTGCAAAAGACAATATTTGAAGAGTCATATTACTTTAACTGATGTGTCCTTCAACTTTAAATTTTCTATAAATATTTTATTTAATAATTATGATATACCATACCCAATCATAATTATTTAATAAACTCATTTGAATGTTTGTACATTTATAATTAACTCTAAATAATCCAACAATCCTCCCCTATTTAGAGTAATTTATAAATGCACAAAATTACAATTAATACAAATAAACACATTGCAACCTTATGCATAAATGAAAGTATCCTTAGGATTTGAACTTTCATATAGTATAACACACATTCCAAGAATTCATATTACAAAGGTGACTATAAAGTTTGAACCAAGTAATATATATTGAACTATTGAAGATGCAATACACAAAAGATCATTACATAATTCCTAATTATTCTGACACATTATCGGCCCTGTGTTCACATCTATTCATAAGTGCATCAAAGCCTTTTGCCCTAGTCTTTGCTTCTTGAAGCGGCCAAACTTCGCACTTACATAGGTAAATTTCTCTAACGGTGTCCCTGCAAAGTAAACACTTTATCAAGAAATCTATTAAGAAAACAACATCTTCTTAATTACAGGTATATTAGCACTCACCTTTGGGATAATATAATGCTATCAAAACTCCAACTAAGAAATTAATCTTATTGAACTCAAGACTTAACGTTGTATTAAGCGTTGAGTTAAGACTTCCTTAAATGAGTTTCATATCTAAGGGCATTAGACTCATCCCATTGGACATTCTATGCACATCACCTTTAGCTAATCCTTTCGTCAAGCAATCAGCTAAATTTATATTTGTCCAAATATAGTCAATTGTTATAATTCCCTCTTTGATAAGTCCCTGGACATAACTATGTCTCAAACTTATATGTCTTGACTTACCATTATAAACATGACTATATGCTTTTGCCAAAGTCGATTTACTATCACAATGTATAACAATAGGTGATATCGGCTTTGACCATAAAGGTATCTCATACAAGAGATTTCTTAACCACTCAGCTTCTTTTCCTGATGATGCCAATGCTATAAATTCTGAAGCCATAGTTGAATCTGTAATACATGTTTGTTTCTTGGATGCCCAAGAAATTGCACCTCCGCCAAGTAGAAATACCCATCCACTTGTTGAAGAATTATCTTCTTCATTCGTTATCCAACTAGCATCAGAATATCCCTCTAAAACTGGAGGATCACCTTTGTAGGTTAAACCATAATCAATGGTTTTCTTTAAGTACTTTAGTACACGATATATTGCTTGCCAATGAGAGTGACTTGGATTACTTGTGTACCTACTCAACTTTCCAACCGCAAATGCGATGTCAGGCCTTGTACTTGTCATAGCGTACATCAAGCACCCTATGACCCTTGCATATTCCATTTGTGAAATTGCCATGCCTTCGTTTGGCCTAAACTTTAAACTTGGGTCAATAGGAGTACTTACCGGAGAATATTCAAAGTAATTAAATCTTTTGAGCACTTTCTCAATATAATGAGATTGTGTCAAAGTTAATTTTTCATTCTCCCTTTTTATCCTAATTCCAAGGATAACATCTGCTTCTCCCATACCTTTCATGGAAAATTTAGATGATAATAACGATTTGGTTTCTTTAACTTGTTCTAAATCCGTTCCAAAAATTAACATATCATCGACATATAAGCATATTATGACACCTTTATTGGTATCATCAAACTTGCTATATACACATTTTTCCGATTCGTTCAACTTGAATCCATTTGACAACACAACATCATTAAACTTCTGATGCCATTGCTTTGGTGCTTGCTTTAGCCCATATAATGATTTAATTAATTTGCACACTTTGTGTTCTTGTCCAGACAAAACGAACCCTTCTGGTTGTTTCATATACACCTCTTCTTTTAATTCACCATTCAAGAATGCCGTTTTAACATCCATTTGGTGAATTACAAGTTTGTGAATTGCTGCAAGAGCAATCAACAACCTTATGGTGGTAATTCTTGCCACCGGTGCATATGTGTCAAAATAATCAACTCCAGGTTTTTGCCTATAACCTTGTGCTACTAACCTAGCTTTGAACTTGTCAATTGTGCCATCGACTTTCATTTTCTTTTTGAAAATCCATTTGCAACCAATTGACTTACATTTTGGTGGTAGATCAACTAAGACCCAAGTATTATTTCCTATTATGGAATCCATCTCATCATTGATGGCTTCTTTCCAAAATGCGGCATCTCGAGACTCCATAGCCTTTTAAAATGTAGTAGGGTCTCCTTCAATATTGTAACAATAACAGTATTGGTCCAAAATTGAATCCCTATTACCTTCAACCAAGTAAACACAAGAATCTGGACCAAAGGACTTTTCTTTCCTTACCCGTTTACTTCTTCTAAGTTGTGGTTGAGGTTCTTCATTATTATCTTCAAGAACTTGCTTATCAAGATATTGAGTTCCCTCATTGGTACTATGTTTAACTTCTTTTAGTCTAGGAATTGAAGAAAATTGTTTCACATCAAAAATTGCATCTCTTGATTCTATGATCGTGTGCAACGATACATAGTCATTTTCTTCTATAACATAGAATCTATAGGCTTTGCTATTTATTGCATAGCCTATAAAGATGCATTCAATTCCTCTTTCTCCCAATTTCTTTCTTTTGGGTTCTGGCAATCTTACTATTGCCCTACAACCCCAAACTTTGAAATAATTCAAGTTGGGTTTTCTCTTGTACCATAGTTTATAAGGAGTAACTTTGTTTCCTTTTGTAGGAACCCGATTAAGTATATAACATGCTGTTAGCATAGCTTCTCCCCAAAACCCATCACTTAGACATGAATAGGAAAGCATAGAATTAACCATTTGTTCTAATGTCCTATTCTTTCTTTCAGCAATACCATTTTGTTGTGGTGCATAAGGAGCAGTAATTTCATGAATTATTCCTACTGACTGAAAATAACTTGGATTATAGTATTCACCACCTCTATCGGTTCTTAATTTTTAACCAAGGCACTTTGTTACAATTCTACTTCATTTTTATAAATTTTAAATTTATCAAGGGCTTCATCTTTAGAAGATACTAAGTACACGTAACAATATCGAGAATAATCATCAATAAAAGTCACAATATACTTTTTATTTCCTAAGGAAGGAGTGCTATGAAAATCACATAGGTCACCATGCACCAATTCAAGCAATGTTGAAGTTCTTTCCATAGTTGGGAACGGACTTTTTGTTATCTTAGTAAGCATGCATGTTCTACATTTCTCTAAATTCATGTTAAATGAGGGTATTAATCCTAATTTAGACATATCATACAATTTTCTATAATTCACATGTCCAAAACGAAAATGCCACAGAGAAGAATCACAATCAATAAAGTAAATAGAACTATTAACTTTATTAATACTTAATTTGAACATGCCATTACAAAGATAACCTAAACCAACAAAATTACCACCTTTAGATAATACAAATTTGTCAGCTTCAAATACCATTTTGAAACCAAATCGATTCAAGAGACTACCAGAGACTAAATTTCTCCTAATTTCCGAAGCATACAATACATCTTTGATAATAAGAGTTTTTTTTCCGAAGAAAACAATAATTCTACTTGTCCTATCCCTTGGATCTTGACAGTAGAACTATTGCCCATGTAGAGAACATTTCCATCTTCAAGATTTTTTAATGTCTTGAACAAATGACGGTCTTTACATACATGTCTCGATGCTCCTGAATCAATCCACCATGAGGCATCTTCATCCTGTACACAATTAATTTCAGAAATCATTGCAATAAAGTTAATTTCTGAATTCAAAATAAATTGTGCACTTTTACCTTCAAAGGTTTGATCATGACTAGACTCGCCATGACCCTTTTTCTTTTGACCCTTAGCCATCTTCCGTTTCCATATGGAACAATCTTTCTTGAAGTGACCAGGTTTGTTGCATTCAAAACAATTTCCTTTATTTTGAATCTTTGCCTTTTTGCCAAATTGGCCATTGATGGATTCTCCGGGTCGTTTCTTGCCCTTTCCATTGGCTTTCCCATCTTTTACCATGTTAATAGTAGAAGAAGAAGGTTTAGAATTATCCTTTCCTTCATCTTGCATGCGGATACCCTCTGATCTATGCGTAGATGAGTTGCTAATTGTTCGATATTCATATTATCCTTCTTATGATTCAAAGAATTTCTAACATCCTTCCAACAAGGAGGTAATTTATCAATTATGGAAGAAACGGTAAAAGTTTCATCCATCTTGATATCATGTTGTTTAAAGCTGCCCACAATTCTTTGAATTTCATGGAATTTCTCCATGATAGATCTAGCATCAACCATTTTATAATTATTAAAATTACTAACCAAAAATTTCTTACTTGATGCATCTTCGGCCATGTACTTTGATTCAAGCATATCCCATAACTCCTTTGCAGATTCCACAAATTGATAAACATCGAACAAAGCATCCGTCATGCCATTAAGTATATGACCACGACAAACGTAGTTGTCATTCTCCCACTTGTTTCTTTTGTGGGTTTCCTCCAATGTTTCATCCTCCTTTTCTTCCGTTTTGGGTGTGCTTAGCACGTAAGCAACATTGAGTGCCGAAAGAAGGAAGTGCATCTTCTTTTGCCAACGACGAAATCCGACACCTTCAAACTTGTCCAACTTATGAATGTTGGTCGCCATATCACGAATTGTAGACATCACAAATTGAAAAAATATTACTTTTAGATTGTTGGAGCAATAAGTAGAGAAGTGTGATGGATATGACAAAACTTGATGTTTCTTCTAAGCATGGATCACACTTTCCTAAAAGTAATATTTCGCCCCTACTTAGAGCACCGGGTTACCACGAAATTACTTTTGAGATACAAAAAAGAATCAACTATAATTGTTGCTCTTTCAATTAAGTCACTTAGGAATCTGTTTGGTGTATTTTGTGTATTTTTGCAAAGAGAAAATCTGCATAATTTTTCTTGTTTGCAAGGCTTGTAAATTGATTTATTTTCCTGTCACAAATGAATGAAGGTTACTCCTATTTATAGAAATAACTACACCACTTTGAATGAAGAGATGCCTTTTCTAAAAGGCACATTTTCAAATGATACATCCTTTTAAAGGGATGTATCTTTTACTTTCAAATATATGTTTTTTGCAAGAGACAATATTTGAAGAGTCATATTACTTTAATTGATGTGTCCTTCAACTTTAAATTTCTATAAATATTTTATTTAATAATTATGATATACCATACCCAATCATAATTACTTAATAAACTCATTTGAATATTTGTACATTTATAATTAACTCTAAATAATCCAACAATATATATATATATATATATATATATATATATGAAAGATTTGGATAATGAACTGAATTGCCATTGAAGATCAAGGAAAAACAAAGAACTAGGGTTGAGAGAGAGAGAAAGCTCTCAAGAGGATTTCATTGATTAATTGTGTATATTCTCATTGTACAATGCTAGATCCATACATTCGCCTTTATACATTCATTTACATGTTTTCAAAACAGAATGTAACAAAGCATACAACTTGCAGACTTGGAGATTCCTTTGCTCCAATCTCCAATTGAAAGTAACTGCCAAATTATCAAACGTCACACTTGCTGCTCTCCAGCTTCTCATTATTTACACGTGCTACCCCCGTAGTTTCATTGCCTGTGTTTTCATCTTTGACAATATAGCCCCCTTCAAGCTTAAGGTATTGAAGAGATTAAATACATTAAGCTTGGACAGTAGATAGGTGATCACGCCAAAAAGATTGTGTGAGTTGTGTCTGGTCCACGTGTGTAGTTTAGGTAGGATTCCAGCTTACGTTGCAGGGATTGTCCTTAAAAACTGCTTGAAACCTGTGATCAACAAAGAACACCGTAAGGGGTGCTGGGTTGTCCCAGCAATAACCCTCAGGCGTGAGAATTAGCAATATTTCGTAGGAGAGGTAAAGCTAAGAGAGTGCGTAAGCAAGTATGTGTGTCCCTCATGAGGCCTGTTGAGGGTGTTATTTATAGGGATAGGAACCATAATCCTTGTTGGATTCGGAGTAGAGGGGATCACAGTAGTGTCGTAATAGGACTCTTCCCAGGCGCGACGCAACCCCGTTTAGGACACTGCTTGTGCCGAGCTGGAGAGAATGTGCCGAGGTCGACCAGGATGCCTCCTGGTCTCTCAATGCAGTCGAGGTCGGCCTAGTATACACCAGGTCGCTTGAAGTCATCAAGGTCGGCCTGGCATACGCCAGGTCGCTTGATGTTGGCGAGGTCGGCTTGGGATGTCCAAGGTCGCGCTGTGGGTCCCGACGTCAGCGTACTGGGAGTATACTGAGGTGGTGAAGTGACCTATCGTAGAACGGTTGCCAGGTAGCCCGTTATTCCAGGTCGAACGATCGAGCTTGCAGTTGCCGTCTTCATCGGGCGTTAAGGTGAACCCGGTCTCTGTTTTCGAGCTGGACTGCTTGGTGGCCTTTCGATGCTTTCATGTCGTCGACCTGGCACTTATTGGTCACGTGATGATTGCCACGTGTAAAGTTGATAACCGAGGGTGTTCAGTAGCCCCCCTACTTCTGAGAGAGAGGATTTATCCTCGTACTCATGAAGTCGTGTTGTTGCTTCGAGCTGAACCGTTTTGAGGTGAGCTTATTGATCCCTAGTTCGAACTCCTCTGTTGTACTTTTCTTTTCGATAGGTGTGCACATATATTGTTTGCGAACCTAGAGGCGATACAAGTGGCAGATCATTTCAAATTTTAAAAAAGGGCGGTTCTCATTCCAATCTCAAAACGTCGTCGTGCCAAAGTCCGCGTCTTCTGTTTGGGTCGACCCGAGATATTCGGACCCTATATAAGTGAACGTTCCATCGTGTTTAGGGCACGTTTCCAGAAGTTTCAAAGTTTCTCCGGCGACTCAGGCAATTTCTGGCAGGCTATTTCTTCCCCAAAAGCTTACATCCTTCAGTCATTCCTTCGTGTCTCCCTCTTTTCCCAGTCATTAGGTTAGTCTCCTTACCTTTCTGGCTACATTTCTTTTGTGTTTTTAGTATTTTTCAAGCGATTTTTCTGGTAGTTACTGCCTCCGTCGTGACTGTGCCCTTAGCCACCGTAGAAGTACTTAGTGTTCCATCGGGGCTCCTCCCACTCTTGAATCATTCCTTCTCTTAGTTCATCTTCCTCGTATTCTCCTTTTACGAACATGAGGATTAAGCGCACGAATCCAGGCCCACTATTTGCTAGGCTGTCGAAGGGGAGGGCAATATTTAAGAGCGAGGATGGGGATTGGCAGGTCGTATTGCCAAGTGAAGCTCGTGACTTACTGGTCGCCTGGGGTACAAATTTAGAGGGTTTAGTGGTCCCCGAAGATGATCCCTTCAAGGTCGACAATATTCCCTTCGGAACTTCAATGCGGATCTTCGAGGGGTATGATATGGCCATGACGAGCTTGCTCTACTTGTATTTTGATGAAGATCGGGTTGCGCGTCCTAGACCAGCTCGCGCTACCACTTCGGGTGCCGGGCTAAGCGTTTCGACCTCCTCTTCGAGCTACTCTGATGCTAATTATATTTTGCGAGCTCAACGACCCAAGAAGAAGAAGTCGAAGGCTACTACCGAGGAGAATTTTGGTGGTCACGCCTTCCATGACTGGCGAAACAGGATTACCTCATCCGATGTGGACGCATGGACCTCAAAGTTCTTTTGCGATCCTGAATATTACCGTGGTTTTCTCCCCAATCCGGTGCTCGGCCTGGATGTCTTAAGAACCGCGAGGAGCCGAGTTGGGTTTTACCTCAGCTTTTTTGATCTGGGGCTTCGATTTCCCCTTGATCCCTTTATATGTGAGTTTCTAGACGTTACCTTGACAGTCCCCCTCGACCTCTCTTGGAATACCATGAGAATTCTTCTCTGTTTTATTGTGTGTACCCGCCTACTCGGTTTTGAGCCGACTATGTCTCTGTTTTGCTACTACTTTCACCTCGACCGGAACAACAATCGACTGCAAACAAAAAGCCACAATTATGGTGTAAAGCTATTTTCCGATCCTCCGAGCAAGGTTCCTAACTGGGCTGATAAGGTTATTGTGGTGGAGAGTAGATTAGGTTAGAACTTTAGAGTGCCAACCGAAGAGCCTTACACTTTAGTTCGTCATACCGACCTGGACGACTATGACAAGCTCGCCAAACAAGCCTTGGAGATACCTTTGGGGGTTCGAGATGGTACCAGGTGAGATGTTATGACTGGAGGGAAATCATTAAGAGCGAGGACTTGCTGTATGTCGCTGGAATTTTGCCGAAGAGAATAACCGGCCTCGAACCAATGTGTACTTTCCCTGAGTTCGACTGTTTCCCAGGCTGGCATAGACATAATGGTCTTGTATTCCAAAATCATTGTCCTGATTGTTGGCGGGATTCGGAGAGGGGCTGCTTATTGATTGGTTGTCTCACTTCGATGAACCTCGTTGTTATTTAGCTGTTTGATATCTCAACCCTGCCTCTGACTTGTTTTTCTTTTCGTAGATATAGAGGACCTTGACGCTATGAAGGGGAGCTCGGAAAAGCGTGTTCAGGCGAAATCTGCTCATTCAGAGCAATTAGGTCGAGCTCACGTGGCGGCTAACTTAACGGGCACCTCCGAAGTGATTCCCACTGTGTCTGTCTCTGCTGACAAGGGGAAAGAGAAGGTCACGAGCACGAAGTCTTCTGGGAAAAGGACCAGGTCGTCGTCGGGATCTGGACCCCCAAAAAAGCTGCGGATCGAGGAGACGGTCGTGGTCACAGTGTCTGACGAGACGGCCTAGAAAGATGAAATACATAGTGTGACCAGCCCGTCCAAAGAAACATTTTCCTCTTCCAGCTCGGCTACCCCTAAACAAGCGGAGCATGATTCGAGCCATGTTTCCCGGGGTGTTGAAATGGGAAAGGCTGCTGTCTTGGAGATTTACAATGATGACCTGGGTGGTGTATACGACGGCTATTCTCCTTCCCACCTCGCAGGGGTCGTGGAAGGCAATTGGATAAGTGTAATATTTCCTGTCTTTTAGTTTTATCCGTCTGTCCTTGGCTATCTTCTATTATCTAATGTCTAGCTCGTTTCTCAGGCGGCCACGGCTATCAAGTCGTATACTAACAGGCTAGCTGCAGCCAATAAGGAGAGAAAGTCGCTGAGGTCTCAGGTCGCTGATCTCGAACAGCGTATTACTGAAGGTGTAAGCAAGGCAGATCTTGATGCAGCTCGTGTTCGAATATCCGAGCTTGAGCGAGATATTGAGAAGTCCAAGAGCGACATGAATCTAAGTCAAGATTTAGCTGCTGAAAAGGTTGAAGCTGCCAACAAATTTTTTGAAGAAGTGATGCGCTTGCAGGGTGAGCTCGCTGGGGTCAAATCCGAGCTGTCAATATCTCGGGGTGAAGCCTTCAATGCCCAGGGCGAGCTAACCAAGACAAAGCTGAATCTTGAAGGGAAGATTAGTGATCTTGAGCGGCAATTGTCAATGGCGAAGAAGGTTCCCAGCTCGGAGACTATCATCAACAAGTTTAAAAAGACCCAGTCTTATAGAAATGAGATTTTTTCATACTATGAGAAAGGTAAGGATCAGATTTTACGAGTGGCCGCTGCGTGCGGGGTGTCACTTAGAGATTTGGTCAAGTGGGGAAGTGCCGAACATAAGGGTGACCTCGCCCGTTGGGGTCATGAGCTCGTTCCCTATCGGTCTGAGGAGCTTGAATTAATAGCGAGGAAGGATGCTGAACAAGGTCGCGATCTTTAGGTGCCTCCTTCCCTTTTTAATAACAATGTTCCCTATCTGCTCGATGCTCTTGATGACGATGACGACGTGGATTTTGATGGTGATTTTAAGTTAAGTGAATTTGAGGGAACCAAGTCTAATCAGGATGCTCATGCCAAAGCCGTGTACGAGGCTGAAAGTCGAGCGGATCCTTAGATTCGACCTTGCTGTGTCGAGTTGGTTTGAGCCTGCGGGCTTTGTAAGAAACAATTTCCTTTTTTATCGGGCCTGCATGCCTCAAACATTCTTATCTATGTATTCTGATCTTTGTCATGCGATGGCGTAAATTTTTAGTATATTATTGCCAATCCTTACCTTGCTTAAATTTGTTCGTTTCACAAATTTCTCAGTTTAAGCGAGGGGGAAGTTTCTGTCCTCGTTGTAATCGAGGAGTCTTCACACTCTTTTTGATTGTGGCGAAGTGTAGGTCGTGGGTTGACCTCGATATGGCGAGGTCTCTTTCGAACTTACGATCTTCTTCATCTTTGGGGAAGAGTAGGTCGTAAGGTGACCTCGACATGTCGAGGTGCCTTTTGAACTTACGATCTTCTTCAACTGGTGAAGAGTAGGTCGTAGGGTGACCTTGACATGTCGAGGTGCCTTTTGAACTTACGATCTTCTTCAACTGGTGAAGAGTAGGTCGTAAGGTGACCTCGACGTGGCGAGGTGCCTTTTTAACTTACGATCTTCTTCAACTGATGAAGAGTAGGTCGTAAGGTGACCTCGACATGGCGAGGTGCCTTTTTAACTTACGATCTTCTTCAACTGGTGAAGAGTAGGTCATAAGGTGACGTCGTCGTGGCGAGGTGCCTTTTTAACTTACGATCATCTTCAACTGGTGAAGAGTAGGTCGTAGGGTGACCTCATCGTGGCGAGGTGCCTTTTTAACTTACGATCTTTTTCAACTGGTGAAGAGTAGGTCGTAAGGTGACCTCGATATGGCGAGGTGCCTTTTGAAAATATTTAAATTTGCAATCGACGCTAGATAGGAGGAACTCTCTTTTTTATTGATAACGTTTGCAACAGCCTTATGATAAATGTACAAAATGTCTATATTTTAGGATGTTTTTAGGCTTGTTTTCTCTTCAATAATGTGTATTTCAAAGTAAAATTAGTTGTTTTAGTTCATTTCACTATCTTTGAGCTTAATTGTGCAGACTTGGAGCATTTTGGATCAAAGTTTAAGCTTGGGTGGTGATTTAAAGCTGAAAGGAAGAGGTTCGTGCCATCAGCATTGTTCGTGGGCAGGCTGCGATTTATTTCGCAGTGGAATTTGAAGGCACTGTTCCGATTGAAGGCGATTCGATTCGCACCAGCTGCGATTTCTTTTGCACCCGCGAATCGGCAGATTTTGGGCAGATTTACTATTTCGCCCTGTTTTAGTATCAAGTGTAATTTTGAGTCTAAATTAGGAAGAAAACTCTTGAGTTTCCCTCCCTTTTTCAGTTTCGTCTCCCTCTAGATTAAAAAGAGAGCGCATTCTCTCTTTAGAGACACACTCTCTCGTTCTCTACAAAAAGCTAGGATTTTTCATATCTTTTTCTACACAATTTTTAGGGTAGATTTTGGATTGTAAGTTGAAGATTGAAGACTTCATCATTTGGAATCATTTTGGAGACAAGTTCTTTCTCTTTCCCTCTCTTTAATTTTATTATTTTCATTTCGTTGTTTTATAATGTTTCCCATGATGTTCTTGTTGATTTCTTCAATCATGTGTGAGTAGTTTCCTATTTCTAGGATTAGGTGTAGCCCACGATGAATTTATGAATGAAGTTACGATCTTTCCGTTTACTATATGAATGTTACCCGTTTTGATTCGATTTTAGTTTCGTTAATAATTACATGAATATTTGGTAGTGAAGAACCGAGAGGTGAAACTCCTATGTTTATGTGATAATCTCAATTACCAAAGCGAAGGACCGAAAGGTGAAGTGTAGGTAATGGAACCCTAAAATCGAACTAGAAATTCATGAGAACGACGGTTAATTGAGTTTCTAGAGGCTAATTGAATTGTAGGACATAATGGGTTTAGTTTAATTCATTGAGCGAGACATCGGATTTGAATTAAGCTAGGCACGGTTGAAAGTAGTTCGAGAGAATACAATCAACTATATTGATGCAATTCGCCTTCAAAACTTGACATTTATCGTAAGGGAAGATCGTTGCGGAGTTTATAAATTTGTCGTTGTGGTAAACCGAAATCCTAGAAGCTTTTATTTACTGTTTTCAATCAAAAATCCAATTTTGTGTTTACCTAGTTAATTTAGTCTAATTAGTTTAATTTTAGTTCATTTCTACAAAAACCTCGAAATCAATCTGTCTAGATAATTTAAGTTGCGAATTTTTGGTACTTGATTCAAAGTCCCTGTGGGATCGACATCTTAAATACTATACGATAAGCCGTGCGCTTGCGGTAGGATTTAGTGATTAATTTGAAAATCACACATCAAGTTTTTGGCGCCGTTGCCGGGGACTTCGGTAATCAATATCGAGCCAATTTGCAATTCGATTAGACTAGACATTCTTTTATTTTGTTTTATTTTTCTTACTTGTTTTAGTGTGCTCATTTGTTGGCTTTTACTATTTGTTTAATTCTCTCTCTTATGCGAAAAACTCGAATTGCTGACCTTCTACTTGAGGCAGATCCAGAGATCGAGAGAACTTTTCATAGGAGAAGAAGACTTTTTCAAAAGGAATCACAGTCCAGTGCAAAGTTATTTGAACCAAAGATGGGGGAACCCGAAGTAGATACTAGGATGTTGAGGGATTTCACTGCGCCCAATGCTCAAGGGTTACAAACAGGAATCACAAGACCTACTGTTGAAGCAAACAACTTTGAGTTGAAACCCGCATTGATTTCCATGGTACAAAATAATCAGTTTGGAGGAATGCCCACGGAAGATCCGAATTTGCACTTAAAAATCTTTCTTGAGTGCTGTGACACTTTGAAAATAAATGGAGCTTCCAGCGATGCCATAAGACTGAGGTTGTTCCCATTTTCTCTCGAGATAGAGCAAGGGCTTGGTTACACTCTTTGTCTCCTGGTTCTATAACTACATGGGATCAACTCTCGCAAGTATTTTTGCGCAATATTTTCCTCCTAGCAAGACTGCGATGATGAGGAACCAAATCACAAGTTTTTCACGGACCAAATGAATCAATGTATGAAGCATGGGAAAGATTTGGGGAGATGCTTAGGTTGTGCCCACATCATGGGTTGGAGAAGTGGTTGATAGTCCATACATTCTACAATGGGCTCACATATAATGAGAGGATTTCCATTGATGCGGCAGCAGGTGGTGCTCTCATGAACAAGAATGTCGATGAAGCCTATAGGTTGATTGAAGATATGGCCACCAATCACTCCCAATGGTCAATGGAAAGAGGCCCCAATCAATCAAAAGGAGTTCCAGGTAAGTATGAGGTTGATGTTCTTGATATGCTTGCTGCTAAGTTTGATGCTTTGAATTCAAAAATTGATAAGTGGAATGTGAGTGCTGTGGTAAGTAATAATAGTTTTCCATGTGAAATTTGTGGTGTTTTGGGTCATTTAGCTGTTGATTGTCAAGTGGGGAAATCGTTTCCCCAATTTGGATGTCAAGAACAAGTCAATGCTTTGAACAACTTCAACCAAAGGCCTCTCAATGATCCAATGTCAAACACTTACAATCCAGGTTGGAGGAATCACCCCAACTTTTCATATAGGAACAATCCCAACCCAGCAGCTCAGAATAATTTTAGCCCTCCTGGCTTTCAAGCTAGACCTTTTACCCCTCCCCCTCAGAAATCGAACTTGGAGAGTTTGTTAGAAAATTTTGTGGTCACCCAACAGAAACAAAATGAAGAGTTTAGACAACAGGGTCAAGTGGTGACTGAAGCAATTAGGAATTTAACATCTAAAGTAGACAATTTGGCTATACATAATAAGATGTTAGAAACCCAAATTGCACAACAAGCTGCTTCATCTTCTAGAGTTCCAGGAATGTTACCGGGTAAGCCCGAGGTCAATCCTAGGGAACATTGTAATGCTGTGATCTTGAGAAGTGGGAAAGAATTAGATGTCCCTAAGGTGATAGAAGAGAAGGCTACAAATAGTGAACTTGAGAAACATGAGAAGGTTAAACCGATAGTACAACAAGTGAAAGGTAAAGAGGAAGAAAATGGAACTGAGGATGAGGAAGAACCTAAATACATTCCCCACCACTATAAGCCTTGTGCCTTTCCCACAAAGATTGGCTAAAGCGAAACTTGATAAACAGTTTGGGAAGTTTCTAGAGGTTCTTAAAAAGTTGTACATCAATGTGCCTTTTACAGAAGTTTTGTCACAAATGCCCACTTATGCCAAATTTTTGAAAGAAATCTTGTCTAATAAAAGAAAACTTGAGGAATATGAAACTGTTGCTTTGACAGAGGAGTCTAGTGCCATGGTTCAAAATAAGATACCTCCAAAACTTAAAGATCCAGGCAACTTTTCAATTCCTTGTGTTATTGGCAATGTGCATTTTGATCATGCTTTATGTGACCTCGGTGCCAGTGTTTCTCTTATGCCTTTGTCTGTGTTTAAGAAGTTGGTCTTAGGTGATTTAAAGCCCACCAATATGTCTTTACAATTGGCGGATCGTTCTGTTAAGTATTCGGTAGGTATAGTGGAAGATGTACCTATCAAGGTGGGTAAGTTCTTTATTCCTTCCGATTTCGTTGTGTTAGAAATGGATGAGGATGCTCGAATCCCCATAATTCTTGGAAGGCCTTTCCTTGCCACTGCTGGGGTGATTGTGGATGTTAAAAATAAAAAGCTTTCTTTGAATATTGAGGAGGAGAAAGTTGAATTTGAATTGTCAAATGCTTCTAAATGTTTTTCTCTTGAGAATTATTGTGGCAGGATTTATTCTGTGGATCAAACAAAGAAAAATGAACATGAACAACATTTCTTTAATGATCCTTTGGATAGTTTCTGTGTGAAAGATGAGCTCAAAAGCAATGGGAATGCTGATGTTGTTGCATATTCACACTTGCTCGAGGCAAACTTTAATCCTCCACTTCAAAAAGTACAAGTTGAAAAGAATGATCTTGTTTCCATGGCCCAAACTTTCAAAAAAGAGCAAGCTCCAGGAGTAGAACTCAAACACAAACGGTTGCAAGATAAGCGTACTTTTCGAAGGAGGTTTCATGAAGAAGATGTTGAGAATTGGCGAGATGCACCTAAGGTTGTTGAGGTAAATGGATGGAGATTAAGGAAGCATGCTGATAAATATGAAAACAAGAAGGGTACCACAAATACATCTTCTTACAAACCACGACTTCCGGATTGAATTCAAAACAGGGGTCGAGCTAATGACCTTAAACAAGCGCTTCTTGGGAGGCAACCCAAGTGTGTTTTTAGGCATTTTCCTTCGTTTTCATTTCATTTTTTTTCTCTCTTTTAGTTTTTTTTTTTATTATTATGCTTGTAGTATTTGTTTTGTTTTAACTTTGTTTTGTAGTTTTTTGTGTTGCATCGCAAGATCAGTGTGAAGGCTTGACCTGATGAAGCCATGAGGGTAGAAAATTTATTGAGCAGGATTGGTTCATGCCCAGGTTGGGAATTATATTTGGGGGGCAATTTTACAACATGGGGAATTAAAGTTCTCGCAGATTTGTTCGCACCCAAGGTGGGAAAAGTTTCGCACCCATGAAGTTGAAACAGGTGAAAAATATGAATTCTCACAGCACAGTTCGCACCCATGGTGCGAAATTTTTCGCACCTGTGAAATTGAAGTAAAGAATGAGGAAGTTGCTCCAGCTCTGTTCGCACCTAAGATGGGAATTTTTTCGCACCCATGATTTCTAAAAAAAAAAAAAAAACCGTCAATAACCCCTTGCCCAAAACTAAACGTCAGTCTCTCTCTCTTCCCACATTCATCACCCAAATCAAGCCACGCTCTCTCATCTCCCTCTCTTGTATACCCGCCCCAATCCAAATCAAAACCTAGGAATCAAATACTTTCATTCTCCCTCATCTCTTCATACATTAATGCTAGGGTTTACTCCCATCTATCCATCAATTAAGAGGATTTGGGATTTAGGATTTTCAGGGAGATTCAAGGGGAGAGAAAGGTTGAAAATTGGGGATTTTTGGTGATTTTAAAATCAATTGACACCTCTTTTCATCATGGTGGCTGCAAAATCAATAAGTGCTCTAGCTAATCTTTGATTCGGGAGCTGTTTGCATCAATTACGTCAATCCAGGAAGAGCAAAAGCGTCAATCTGACATTTTAGCTGCTCTACAAGCCAACCAACAGTCTTCAGGTTCCAGCGATTCGGTCAGCTTCTAATTTGGTGAGTTCGTTCCATTTCCCCTATTGGTAATCTCTTCTGTTTCTGTGCATTGAGGACAATGTGATTTTTAAGCTTGGGGGAGAGAGATGGTAATTTCAGTTTGGGTTTCAATTTGTGGGCATAATTTTAAATTTTAAAACTTTGGCATTTTGAGCTTTTGAAACACCTAAGCTTCTAGTTTTGGTCATTTTTGTTCTTGGAAGGTACTTGTAGAGTATGCATATTTATTGCATTGGTGGAGTACTCTTGGAGTCATTTGCATGCTAGTTGATAGAAAGTAGCGATTCCCTTGTTAATTCTATCTTGGGCGTAATTTGTATGCTTGTGTTGTTCACAAAGTCTTAGTATTGTTCTTGGTGCTATCTAGCGAAGTATTATGTTTACCTTGTGAATATTTTAGTTGAGTTTTGATATCTTGGGATTTTTCTTAAAGTTTTTGCTTGATGATGATTGAAGCTAGGCATGGGCATTGTGGTGATAAGGACATGATTTAGGCCATTTTTTTGGACCATTTGAGCCTTTTCTTGCCTACCCATTGCAAAGATTGTATCCCTAGTGTCCCCCTTGAGCCTAATTGAAGAATGGTGTGTGCTCAGCACACAAATGACCCCCATTCGATGTTCGTTTCATTAACCTGCATTTACCTACCCATTTAGCCTAAACACTTTATCCTACCCTTCAAGAGAGCTTTAAATGAAATCATATGTTTATCGTGTGCTTTTGTCGGGTTGATGCTTCATGTGCTATGTTTATGCTATTGTGGTGGAATGAAATAAAGAAGAAAGGGGTGTTGAAAAAAAATGTTGGTGATTGTTGAAAAATGTAAATTGGTGGGTGATTTCTCAAAAAAAAAAAAAAAAAAAAGAGCAAAATGAAGTTAGCATGCCTTGAAAAAAAAATCATGAAAAAGAATAAAAAAGAATGAGAAAAAAAAAAAAGAAGAAAGAAGAAAAAGTTATGCATGTGCTCTTCAATCTCTTACGAGGGAATAAGGGAATGTTACGGTTTGGTGGTGAGCTATTCAAGAAATTCAGTTTGGGGATTGTTGAAATTGGTGAGTGGATTGGGAAAAAGTGAAGCACTTTCTCGTGAGCAAGTTTGTATTTAACATGTTTATTTAATGCTCTCTTGCTTTGATTTATCCATTCCTTCATTTGTATCCCTCACCTTGGCCTAACGTTACAAGCTTAAATAAAGTCCTAATGATCTTGTTGCTGCCTTTACCTGTGCCTTGTCGATTGAGTTGATAGCTTGAATGGAGAGTGTCCCTTGACCTGATAATTTCAGCTTTAATATTCATGAGGTGGCATAATCCGAGCTAGATGGGTGCTAGGCATTTCTTTGCTTAAGTGACTCATGGGTTGCATTGAGCGTTTGAGACTTTATTAGCTTGGAAATCATGAGAATCTGTTTGCTAGTGTGTTGATGGTTTTGAGTGATAATTCCATGGTGTAATGCATTTGCACTCTTGAGATGGTGTCCTTTCTAGTCTTTGGTCCTGGGCTATCTCGTTTTGAAATCTATTTCTTTGCTCGGGACGATCAAAGCTTAAGCTTGGGGGAGTGATAAATGTACAAAATGTCTATATTTTAGGATGTTTTTAGGCTTGTTTTCTCTTCAATAATGTGTATTTCAAAGTAAAATTAGTTGTTTTAGTTCATTTCACTATCTTTGAGCTTAATTGTGCAGACTTGGAGCATTTTGGATCAAAGTTTAAGCTTGGGTGGTGATTTAAAGCTGAAAGGAAGAGGTTCGTGCCATCGGCATTGTTCGTGGGCGGCTGCGATTTATTTCGCGTGGAATTTGAAGGCATTCCGTTGAAGGCGGTTCGATTCGCACCCTGGCTGCGATTTCTTTCGCACCCGCGAATCGGCAGATTTTGGGCAGATTTACTATTTCGCCCTGTTTTAGTATCAAGTGTAATTTTGAGTCTAAATTAGGAAGAAAACTCTTGAGTTTCCCTCCCTTTTTCAGTTTCGTCTCCCTCTAGATTAAAAAGAGAGCGCATTCTCTCTTTAGAGACACACTCTCTCGTTCTCTACAAAAAGCTAGGATTTTTCATATCTTTTTCTACACAATTTTTAGGGTAGATTTTGGATTGTAAGTTGAAGATTGAAGACTTCATCATTTGGAATCATTTTGGAGACAAGTTCTTTCTCTTTCCCTCTCTTTAATTTTATTATTTTCATTTCGTTGTTTTATAATGTTTCCCATGATGTTCTTGTTGATTTCTTCAATCATGTGTGAGTAGTTTCCTATTTCTAGGATTAGGTGTAGCCCACGATGAATTTATGAATGAAGTTACGATCTTTCCGTTTACTATATGAATGTTACCCGTTTTGATTCGATTTTAGTTTCGTTAATAATTACATGAATATTTGGTAGTGAAGAACCGAGAGGTGAAACTCCTATGTTTATGTGATAATCTCAATTACCAAAGCGAAGGACCGAAAGGTGAAGTGTAGGTAATGGAACCCTAAAATCGAACTAGAAATTCATGAGAACGACGGTTAATTGAGTTTCTAGAGGCTAATTGAATTGTAGGACATAATGGGTTTAGTTTAATTCATTGAGCGAGACATCGGATTTGAATTAAGCTAGGCACGGTTGAGAGTAGTTCGAGAGAATACAATCAACTATATTGATGCAATTCGCCTTCAAAACTTGACATTTATCGTAAGGGAAGATCGTTGCGGAGTTTATAAATTTGTCGTTGTGGTAAACCGAAATCCTAGAAGCTTTTATTTACTGTTTTCAATCAAAAATCCAATTTTGTGTTTACCTAGTTAATTTAGTCTAATTAGTTTAATTTTAGTTCATTTCTACAAAAACCTCGAAATCAATCTGTCTAGATAATTTAAGTTGCGAATTTTCGGTACTTGATTCAAAGTCCCTGTGGGATCGACATCTTAAATACTATACGATAAGTCGTGCGCTTGCGGTAGGATTTAGTGATTAATTTGAAAATCACACATCACCTTACATCAGTGATAGTATTTTTTCAGATGATCCGCATGCCAAGGATTCTTGAGCGGTGTGCCATCTTGTTTAGCTAGCCGATAAGTCCCTTCTCTGACTATGCCTATTACTCTGAATGGTCCTTCCCAATTTGGAGATAGTTTATTTCTTCCAACGTTTCTACTTGTCACTTCGATCTTCCTGAGTACCCAGTCTCCGATGTTGAAGGATCTAGTTCTGACTCGTTTGTCGTGGTGAGCTTTGGCGAGCTGCTTGTAGTTGATCATCCTAAGTCTTGCCTCCAGCCTTCTTTCCTCCAGATAGTCTAGGTCGAGCCCCCGGGCTGTTGCGTTGTCCAGCTCGTCAAAATGGGCTACCCTTAATGTTGGTAAGGCCATTTCTACGGGGGCCATCGCCTCTGATCCGTATGCTAGTGTGAAAGGTGTCTCCCCTGTTGAGCCTCTGACCGAAGTGCGGATTCCCCACAGAACGATGGGTAGCTCGTCAAGCCACCTTCCTTTTTTTTCGTCTAGATTTCTCTTCAAGGCATGGAGGATCTTCTTGTTCCTTGCTTCAGCCTGGCCGTTTCCTTGAGGGTAAGCAACTGAGGACTTCCAGTGCTTGATATTCATCTGCTCGCATCTCTGAGTGAACTTGGTGGAGAACTGGGTGCCATGGTCGGACACAATGGCTCGAGGTAGGCCAAATCGGCACCAGATGTAATCATGTATGAAGCTGATTGCCTTTTCCTCGGTTATGGTAGCCAGTGGCTTTGCTTCTATCCACTTTGTGAAGTAATCTACTGCTACTATTAAGAATTCGCAGCCTCCTTTAGCTTTTGGGAAAGGTCCTATGAGGTCGACTCCCCACATATCAAATGGCCAGGCTGCGACTATTGGTGTTTGTGGAACTGATGGCAGTCTTGGGATATTAGCGAATCTTTGGCATTTGTCACATTTTTGCACATAGGTTTTCGCGTCCTTCTGCAAGGTCGGCCAGTAATAGCCGTGGAAGAGAATTCTATCTGACAGCGACCTCGCACCAGGGTGACCTCCACATATTCCTTCATGGACCTCGGCGAGCAGGTCTTCCACTGTTTCTGGTCGGACACATCTAAGCAACGGTTTGGTGAATGATCTTCTGTACAGCACTCCGGCAATTACTGTGTAGCGAGCTGCTCTTTTCCTTACTAGCTGGGCCAAGTCTTTTTCTTCAGGCAGTATTCTGTGTTCGATATAATCTTGTATTTCATCTATCCAGCATCTTTTCGTCGGGTTGATAGGCATGACTTCCTCCCTATTCACTGATGGTGACTCGAGGGTTTCCAACCATACGTCATGAGGGAGGTCATTGATGTCCGATGATGAAATCTTGGACAAGTAATCAGCTCGTGCATTCTCCATCCTGTCCACCTGTTTTAGCTCCCAATATTTAAATTTTTCCAATAGGTGTTTTGCTAGATCACAGTATTTTGACAATGTGGGGTGATTAGCCCCATACTCCCCCCAAACTTACTTCATGACGAGCTGGGAGTCGCTGAGGATGACAACCTGGCAGGCCCACAGTTCCAGTGCGAGCTCGAGTCCGGCGATCAGAGCTTTATATTCTACTTGGTTGTTGGAGGCCTGAAACCTGAATCGTAGAGCTTTGCTGAATTCCCCTCCCTCTGGTGAGTGCAGGGATAAGCCTGCACCACTGCCTGTCTTGCCAGAAGAGCTGTCAACATAGAGTGTCCAATGGAGCAAGGGCCGAGGACGTGACGAGCTGGCCGTTCTGATCTGTCTGGGCGGGCTGGGAGGATTTGTTAAAGATGTCAGCTCGGTCAGCGTGGTGGCCGGGCTTTGATCTTGCTTGACAAATAATGTTTCAGCAATGAAGTTCGCAAGTACTTGTGCCTTTATTGCCTTGCGCTGCTCGTATGTGATGTCGAATCCTGAGAGCTCGACTGACCACTTTAACATTCTTCCAGCTACATCCGGTTTATGAAGTATTTTCCTGAGTGGGAGGTCGGTGTACACCGTCAAGGCATGAGCTTGGAAGTACTGGGTCAGCTTTCTTGCTGCTACGATTAGGGCAAGTACCACTTTCTCCACATTTAGATATCTTGTTTTCACATCTGTGAGTGCATGGGAGACGTAGTATATTGGCTTCAAGACAGCGTCTCTTTCGCTGAGTAGGACTGCGGCGACGACAGTGTCTGAGGCAGCGAGGTAGATGTAGAGGCGCTCTCCTGGTGCCGGGCTGGTAAGCAGCGGCGGACTGCCCAAGTAAGTTTTCAGCTCGACGAAGGCTTTGTCGCAATCTTTATTCCAGGTGAACTTCTTGCTCCCACGTAATGTCTTGAAGAATGGAAGGCTTCTTTCTGCTGACTTTGCTATGAATCTTCCAAGTGCTGTGATCCTTCCATTCAGCCGCTGTACCTCTTTTATCGAGCTGGGAGCTTTCATGTCGACCAGGGCTTGTATTTTTCCTGGGTTGGCCTCTATACCTCTCTCGTTTACCATGTATCCCAGGAATTTGCCTGCCTTTACTCCAAAGACACATTTGGATGGATTGAGCTTCATCTTGTTTTTCCTGAGATTTGAGAAGGTTTCGTTCAGGTCGTCGACGTGGTTGGCTTGCTTCGTCTTGATGACCATGTCGTCGATGTAGGCTTCCACATTTCTTCCGAGCTGGTCTCCAAAGACCTTGTTCACCATCCGTTGATAGGTAGCCCCTGCATTTTTGAGCCCGAAGGGCATCATCTTGTAGCAATAAATGGCGCCTGCTGCTCGAAAGGCTGTTAGTGCCTGGTCGGCTAACCACATGCATATCTGATGGTACCCCGAGTATGCGTCGATGAAGCTGAGTATTTTATGGCCTGCGATTGCATCCACAAGCTGATCTATCCTCGGCAATGGGTACCAGTCCTTTGGGCAGGCTTTGTTTAGGTCTGTGAAGTCGACACACATCTTCCACTTTTCGTTGGTCTTTTTGACCATCACCACGTTCGCGATCCAGGTTGGGTAGAAGACTTCTTCAATAATGCCTGCTTTGAGTAGCTTGTCGACCTCCTCCTTGATCGCTGCCTGTTTTTCTGGGGAGAATACTCTAGGTTGTTGTTGGACAGGAGTTATGTTTGGATCAACATTCAATTTGTACACAGCGACCTCCTCGCTGATTCCTTCCATGTCCTCTGTCCTCCATGCAAATACGTCCTTGTTCTCCCGAAGGAATGTGATAATTGCTTCCCTTTCTTCTTTGTTAATTTCCAACCCGACTTTGACTTTCTGCTCGGGGAAGTCGAAGTTGATGACTACCTCGTCGAGGTTTTCATGGGGTTGGATTTTCGGTTGATCCCTTGGGTCTAGACTCTCTACTGTGATGACATTGGTTGGTCTCTTCATGTCGCCGTTGGTGACCTGGTATGAGTCGGCCTGCTCGGTGCCCAAGGTGGGCACGTCGGGTAGGTCGTCATCGGGGCTTTCTTCGTGGTGCGAGGTAGAGAGGTTTTTTAGCTTGAGCGTTTGGGCGATCGGGGGCGAGTCGGCACGCTCGGCATCCCATCTGGATGCGTCAGGTATGTCGTCGTCCTCGTCGATCTTTGTGTGCGGGCTGGGGGGGCCAGCCTGCGCTGACTACTATGCTTGGTCATTAGAAGGGCTTATCTCGGTATCCTCTTTAATTATTATCGACTTCAGCCGCTTGTCATCGAGGTCAGTTTGGTGGACCTCTTCGTGGACTGTAGTCATCTTACGCTTTCCTTTGAGCCGAGCTTCCTCAGCCTTCTTTTCTTCCAAGAGATGGTTCAGAGTGCTTCTAGGATCATTCCTCACCTCTCCGACCCCGTTGTTTGTGGGGAATTTGATTTTTTGGTGAGCTAGAGAGATCACCATCTCAAACTTTGTCTGGGTTGGGAGTCCCAGAATAGCATTGTATGGAGAGGGGATATCAAGGACCAGGAAGGTGATGACCTCGGTGCGTGAATTGTCTTTGGTACCGAGGACTACGTTGAGGTCGACTGTGCCCTTGACAGCGACCTTGTATCCAGTGAACCCTTTCAGCTTGATTCCACTTGGGGTCAAATGCGAGCTTCCCAATCCGATTGCCTGGAAGCATTTATAGAACAGAATGTCCTTCCCTGCTCCTGTATCGATGAGTACCCTTTTCACTCTTCCTTTGCCAATTTTAGCCTCAATGGTCAGGGCATGTCCCCTTGCAGCGGGGTTAGCGGCCAGCTCGCTAGGTAGAAATGTTATTCCCTTTTCTCCCCAAACTGGTGGCGGGCTGACAGTGTGGTTGAGACTGTTTATTGCTGTTTTTAGCTTGGTGATGCTTGACCATTCCTCCGTGATTGTGTTGACCAGGACTTCGTCCTCGTCGGCATTGGCCCTCGGGGCCTCCCTAGGCCTATCTCTGTGATTTCCTCCTCGCTGCTCATATCTTTTGAGCTCACCCCGGTCAATCAGCTTCTGTATCTCCCTCTTTAGTTGAATGCAGTCCTCAGTTGTGTGGCCGATGCCGTTGTGGTAGGCGCACCTTTTATCGGGGTTGCGAGGATATGTAGTTTCTCGTAGTGGTGGAGGTCGGGCAATCCTGTTTTCCTGGAGCAGTACATTCATAATTTACTCCCTGGTCGTGTTCAAGGGGGTATAGAATCCTTCTTTTTTAGCCCATTTGTTCTTCCCCTTGCCTTTTTCGTGCCCGTTGTTGCTTCCTTCCTTCTGGTCCCCGGCCTTATCTTCTTTCTTCTGTTTCTGCGTTCCAGAGGGTTTTTGGTCCTCCCTTTCTTAAACTGCCAAAGTCTTCTCGACGTTCCCAATATTCTGTGCGGCAGTGTACATTTTCGTGCTGGTAGTAGGAGGTCGCATGCCAATTTCGGATAGGAGCTTGGCAGATCGGCATCCAGCTTGGAAGAAAGCCATTATGGTTTTGTCAGGGACGTTCAACAATTTTTCAGCGACGTTCTTGAATCTCTCGAGATAGCATTCCAATGACTCGTCAGGTTGCTGTTTGATTCCGCAGAGGTCAGACTCCTTCTTGGGGAGGTCGCCTGCTGATGAATACTTCTTCAGAAAGGCCTTCTTCAGGTCGTACCAATCTCTGATAGAGCCCTCCTCCAGCTCTTCAAACCAATTTAGGACAACCTCTTCGAATGTGCTGACGAATACTACACACCAGAGATCTAAATCCCTGGTGCAAACTCCCATTTTGCTTCAAAGCTCGATACATGGCTTTGAGCATTTGTGTTTTCGGCGTAACTTTTCAGAGATGGTAGCATCAAGCGATGATTTGGAGGAGTATCCCTGATTCTTCTGCAAAAGGCTGCCGTTACACTCCCTGTTGGTTTCCCTTCTTTACCTCTTTCGAGAGCCTCCAGTCGTTCCTTCATCTTTCACAGTACCTCGTCTTCCAGGTCGCTGCTCTTACCCCTCGTCTTAGATCGGCGATCGTGGTCGTCGATTTTGGAGTATTTGTGCGAGGATGCCCCACTGCTGGAGGTACTGTGTTGGACAGACTTACGCTTCGACCTGTGGCTATGGCTCTCCTATGGCCTTCGAAGTCGCTCTTCGTCACATTCCATTTGGTAGGACCTGTAAGATTTTGTCGGGCTGGGGCTTCTAGCTCGTCCCCTCATCCTGGAATGGACGCTTCCCCTAGGTCGCTCTCTTTTTGGTGTTCCCCGGCGATCCTTGACGCTAAGTGTTTGATGTGCTTCCACTCTTCGCCCGAGCCGGCTTTTTTCACTTCGTCTAGGAGCATCATCCCTTGTCCCCCCATAATGGCTGTCAGCCCGCTGACTTCTAGGTTTTGTGAAGTTTTGCGGCGTTTTGGGTTTTGTGAAGTTTTTATAGACATGATCTGGCGACTGATTTCTGACAACTGGTTTTCAGTTTTAGTTAATGGTACTCCTTCGGGTTTTTTCCATTACACAAGAGGCCTTCGTCAAGGTGATCCGTTATCTCCTGCCTTGTTTATTATTGCAGCTGAGGTTCTTAGTCGTAATCTGAATGAATTGCATTCTTCTCAACCTCATGTGGCTTTTTCCTCGGTTAGTGGTTGCCCTATTATCTCTCACTTAGCCTTTGCTGATGATATTATTATTTTCTGCAACGGCAGTCAGCATTCTCTTTCCAAGCATAAAGGGCTTTTATCTGATTATGAATTGTGCTCGGGGCAAAAAATTAATGAAGGAAAGAGCAGTTTTACAGTTTCTCCCAAAATGCCTGCTGATCGGAGTGCCTTGATATCTTCTTCTCTGGGTTATGGCAAGAAGGATTTTCCGTTAGTATATCTTGGTTGCCCTTTGTTTTGTGGCCGCAAGCTTAAAAAATATTTTGACCCTTTGATTCTTAAATTGCGTTCGCGTATTTCTACATGGATTGGGAATTTTCTCTCTATGGCTGGGAGGATTACTCTTATAAATCATGTTCTCCATTCTATTACAGCCTATCAATTGGCGGCCTTAGATCCTCCCAAAGGTGTCATTCAGTCTGTCGAAAAATTATTAGCTAATTTCTTTTGGGGGCAGATTGAAGGGAAGCAAAAATCTCATTGGATAGCCTGGCATAGATGTTGTTCTCCCATTTCTGAAGGTGGGATTGGTATTCGCCCCCTGGGAGATATTGTTCGAGCTTATTCGACCAGCATTTGGTGGCGTTTTAGAACGCAAGACTCTCTTTGGTCCTCCTTCTTCCGAGCTAAATACTGTCCACGGATTCATCCAGTTCAGGCCGTATCTAAGGGATCTCATATTTGGTGTCGTATGATAGATGTCCGGCCCTTTGTTAAAAGAAATCTGCTTTGGCTTGTGGGTCGTGGTCATTGCTCGCCTTGGTTTGATAAATGGCTCGCTGGGGGTCTTCTTACCAAACCTCAAAACCTGTCTGCTGCTTCTGTCCGAGAGCTATTTTCAGATTCATCCGAGTTAATCCCTGCCGCTTCTCTGCTCCTTTCTTCTCAAGACGTTCAACGTATACAGGATCAGGAAGTTCTTTTTAATGATGTTGAGGATACTCCTTGCTGGACTCTTTCTCCCAATGGTAGGTTTTCTATTTCTTCAGCTTGGCAATCTATGCGTTCTTCCAATCCGAGCATTTTATCTTCGAAGTTCTATTGGCATCGAAAAGTCCCGAGACATATTAGTATTTTTCATATGGCGCCTGTTACAACGTAGGCTTCCTATTCATGAAGGTCTTCTCAACAAAGGCATCTATTTGGTTTCCAATTGTTACTGTTGTGAATCTGGAAACATTGAAACTTTTCATCATGTTTTCCTCTCAAGTCCCACGGCAATGCATGTTTGGACCCACTTTTATAGTAAGTATCAAGTGACTCCATGCTTCTTTTCTATCCATCAAAGCTGTTTATCTTGGTGGCTTCATTTCAAGAGTTCATTGGCTCATATTCTTCTTCCATGCTTAATTCTATGGCATCTCTGGAAGAACAGAAATTCTTTTTTATATGATGGGGTTGGTCATTCTCCAAATGCGTTGGTGTCTGCAATTCAATCTGATTTGGATAATATTGTCTCTGCTCGATCCAACAATAGACTCTCTCCTCGGCTCAAAATTACTTTAGTTCGTTGGATTAATCCTCCTGTTCATTTGCACAAGTTAAATTCGGCAGGATCCTCTTGGGACAACTCTGGTCATAGTGGTGGTGGAGGGATTGTTCGTAATTCAAAGGGAGATTTTATTTACGCTTATTCATCCTTTTATGATTCCTCCTCTGCTATGGTAGCTGAGGCTAAAGCTCTTCTCCATGGAGTTCGATGGCTCCAAGCTTCAGGATTTCAAGGTACCCTTATTGAATTGAACTCTAAAGTGCTTGTGGAATGTCTTTTGCATGGTCATAAGCCTCCTTGGAAGTGTTGGTATATTACTCTCCGTATTTTGAGTATTATTAGAGCTTGCAATTATCAAATTGTTCACTGTTACAAACAAGTGAACACAGTTGCGGATCTCCTTGCCAATCTGGGTTGTGAATCTTCTTCTTCTTCAGATTATGCTTATGCCCGAGAGCTTCCCCCTCGTATTCATGGCGCTTTTCTTCTTGACAAGGCTAACACCCCTTACATTAGGCGTTCTAAATAATTTCTTTTGTTATGTTCTCTTTGCTTGTTTGTCTTGTACTTTCTTTTTCGAGGTTAGGCTCCTTTGTCTTCCCATTTATAAGGGCAAGGCTAGTTGTCCCCCTCAAGTTTGTATTATTTATTTATATTAATAAAATCTAGCAGGGTGCCGTCCCTGTTTCCCTAAAAAAAAAAAAAAACTTCTAGGTTTACTCATTCTAGGTCGACTATCGTGGTGATCGTTTCGAGAAGGATGCGAGCTAGGGGTTGGTAGCTGGGTTGCCTGGGCGGCGAGCTTGCGGGATAGCTCGTATTCGCGTTTCTCCAACTCTCTCTGTCTTTCCAAGAAAGCCTTTTCCTTCCGTATGTGTTCCAACTCGGCGAGGTCGATCTCCTTTTGGGTATGAGGCATCTTGCTGCCCATCATGATGAGGTCGTCCTTGTTTCCTGGGCCTTCCCTGTCTGAGGATGGGGGAGTGGGTGTCCGACCATCCCGGGCTGGCAGGCCCGGTCCTTTAGTTGTCTGGGCTGCCTTTTTTCCCAAGGCTTTCCTCCTCATTGCCCTGGCCAGTTTCTGAGCTCGTGTGTTTTGGTGAAGAGGAAGCCCGGATGAGGGTACTGCGGGTGACTCTTTTTCAGCTTGCCCAGGGCGGTTGCCAGCAAGTGGAGCGGCGCCAGGCATGCCTGGCGTTGTTGTTGGAGCGGCAGATTTGGAAACTTGCTTAGAGGTTGCCATGTTTGATCACAGAAAAAGTTCTCGGTAACGGAACCAAACTGATCATGCCAAAAAGATTATGTGAGTTGTGTCTGGTCCACGTGTGTAGTCTAGGTAGGATTCCGGCTTACGTTGCAGGGATTGTCCTTGAAAACTGCTTGAAACCTGTGATCAACAAAGAACACCGTAAGGGGTTCTGGGTTGTCCCAGCAATAACCCTCAGGCGTGAGAATTAGCAATATTTCGTAGGAGAGGTAAAGCTAAGAGAGTGCGTAAGCAAGTATATGTGTCCCTCATGAGGCCTGTTGAGGGTGTTATTTATAGGGATAGGAACCATAATCCTTGTTGGATTCGGAGTAGAGGGGATCACAGTAGTGTCGTAATAGGACTCTTCCCAGGCGCGACGCAACCCCGTTTAGGACAATGCTTGTGCAGAGCTGGACAGAATGTGTCGAGGTCGACCAGGATGCCTCCTGGTCGCTCAATGCAGTCGAGGTCGGCCTGGTATACGCCAGGTCGCTTGAAGTCATCAAGGTCGGCCTGGCATACGCCTGGTCGCTTAATGTTGGCGAGGTCGGCTTGGGATGTCCAAGGTCGCGCTGTGGGTCCCGACGTCAGTGTACTGGGAGTATACTGAGGTTGTGAAGTGACCTGTCGTAGAACGGTTTCCAGGTCGCCCGCTATTCCAGGTCGAACGATCGAGCTTGCAGTTGCCGTCTTCATCGGGCGTTAAGGTGAACCCAGTCTCTGTTTTCGAGCTGGACTGCTTGGTGGGCTTTCGATGCTTTCATGTCGTCGACCTGGCACTTATTGGTCACGTGATGATTGCCACGTGTAAAGTTGATAACCGAGGGTGTTCAATAGGATAAAGACTGGTGAGATAAAGCCTTGATGAGTAAGTCAGCCAATTGACTAGAAGAGCCAACATGACATGGAGAAATAAGACCAGACTTAATACGATCACGAACTAAGTGACAACTTTGAAGAGGAAATATCCAATGGATAAGAGTGAGGCTTGGATATTTTAGGCGTATCTTTATGCTGGAAAGGAGATCTGCAAAAATGCTTTTGAGAATCCCTATAATCGTGGCAGCTTTGAAGAAACGACTAGTTTTCCTCTTTGAACTGAAAGGCACTTTTTGCAGTACTAACATTTTTTCTTCAAGATACATAAATAGGAAAATCAAAATTAATTCGCCCATGTAATCCTTTGAGAAGTGTGTTTGGGAAGTCAATTTTGAAGTTGATCAACTCTAGATATATTTGACATAATACCTAGTTGATGAAAGAACTTAGATCTGAGCTGGACTTCCAATTTCACGTCATCATCCTTCTTGACACGTTGGAGCTTTTAGACCTCAAGGTCTGCTGATTGAAGGTTATTGCTGACGGAGTAACTGTTTGACGAGATGTCTGCTAATGAGACGTCTGCTGGTGCTAGCACTTGAAGAGCTAATCCTTTTGAGTGTTCATCATATGATGGCAGGACAAAGACTCGGATATGTACAGAGACTTCCTAAGTCTAATGACCTATGTAATATTCAATGAGTTGCCACACTAATCGGTACATAGCCCTTTTAGTCACTCGTGTGAATATGCGTTGGAATGGTGACAAGCAAATCACAATTTGAAATATGCAAACATATATAACAAATGTTGTGCAGACATATTTCCAACAATCTCCTCATATTTGCTTGGGACCATTACTACATTTGACATATACATAAAGCTTTAAAAGCAGATGTCCAGTCCTTCTTGACACGTTGGAGCTTTTAGACCTCAAGGTCTGCTGATTGAAGGTTATTGCTAACGGAGTAACTGTTTGACGAGATGTCTGCTAATGAGACGTCTGCTGGTGCTAGCACTTGAAGAGCTAATCCATTTGAGTGTTGATCATATGATGGCAGGACAAAGACTCGGATATGTACAGAGACTTCCTAATTCTAATGACCTATGTAATATTCAATGAGTTGCCACACTAATCGGTACGTAGCCCTTTTAGTCACTTGTGTGAATATGCGTTGGAATGGTGACAAGCAAATCACAATTTGAAATATGCAAACATATATAACAAATGTTGTGCAGACATATTTCCAACAATCTCTTCATATTTGCTTGGGACCATTACTACATTTGACATATACATAAAGCTTTAAAAGCAGATGTCCAGTCCTTAGTAATAACATGCCTACTAATGAATAATAATTTTATCTCAAGG
This sequence comes from Platycodon grandiflorus, assembly GCA_016624345.1. Classification (NCBI taxonomy): domain Eukaryota; kingdom Viridiplantae; phylum Streptophyta; class Magnoliopsida; order Asterales; family Campanulaceae; genus Platycodon; species Platycodon grandiflorus. Next base: position 36,788,681 of record CM028361.1, on the reverse strand, counting down.
CATGCCTTAGGCTGAATTTACAAGCAATAGCTTTTGTATAGTCACATATTGCTAGATATTTACAGACTCGATAAATGAAAGTACATATATATAGCAATAGTAAAAAAATATATTTTTGGCAATTATAAGGTATAATTGATACGCAGGCCAAAAAGAAATGTTTTTAAAAGGAACTTTCTTGCCCGATGATTTGATCAAGTTGAAGAAATTTTGGCAAGAAGATTTTTTTAAGAGCAAATCATTTAAGATATAAAGTAGAGTGTAAGCATATTTTAAGAATTGCTCCATGATACTAATTTCGAAACCATTGTATCTTTCTTGTTCTAAGATTGCAAGAAAGTATTTTAACAACAGCCTTCATAATAATTTAGAAAGAGTTGGAAAAGCTTTTAGAAATGTGCTGTTTTGAAATTTACCTAATACTCAAAGGAGTTATTTAAGTATTAGTGCAAAATAGTTTCAGAAAAATATTTTCTTTAATGAAGATAGTGACATTCTGCTGAAGTAGAAAGAAGGTCAGTAGAACTTTTTGAACAGATTTGCATTTCTTCATTAAGTGTGTAATACCCTAGATCCTCCTATGTTTGTCTTGTGTATCATATCGTATCGTTATCACGTTGAGAATATTAGTTGGACTTGATTAAACAATTTGTTGATTGAGTCACACATTAATTTCATGTGATTAAAATGCTTTGGTTGTGATTTAATTCTTGTTCATCATTCATAATTGGAATGCATTTCATTCTAAGTCTTATTACATGTGTTTTGAATGAGTTTCAAGTGTGTTTTAAACTTGGTTGGAGGTTACATTTATGTTAGAATCATTTGGGAACCATTAGGGACCATTTTGGGGCCAATTTAGAGCAGCTTATAAAGAATTTGACATTCTAGGTTGAGGTCTAGCACTTGGGCAAACGCTTTATAGACAGAAAGTTGATTTGAAGAATCTGCCTACAGAGCGATCACTCTGGTTCGCTGCAGGGCGATCACCCCGTTGCCAGAATGTTGGTCCCAGTTTTTTTTGTCCTTTTAAATTTGATTTTTGCTTGGCTGGGGTGAGGCCACGTCTCCAAAACGTAAATCAGCCTTCTCTCCACCTCTTCCACCTCTTGGAGAGTAGCAATGACTTCTCCATTCAACCAAGACTTCCATGGAAGCTTAAGAGAGTTAGTATGTGCAAGATAAAGTGAGATCACTGTGTGTTGAGCATTTCTTCATCATCCAACCATTGGATCTTCCATGCAAGACCATATTTGAGTTGCTAAGGACTAGGAGACCAAGATAGGAGGCTTTGATATTGATTTCCTTGGTTTGATTGAGCATTTTAAAGTAAGTTACTAATTCCTCTTTCTATGCTTAGAAACTTTCATGTGTATGATTTATATAAACATGCATGACTTGAATTAATGTTGGTTCCATGTCTAAATGTTATGTTGATGAGGGTAACATGTTATTGTGCTAAGTACTTGGTTTAGATGATATGGAATGTATAGAGAATTGTTAACAACTAAGGATTTGAACTAAAGAACATATTAGAGACTTGAAATGGGAAAGTTTGCATATAGCAATTATACCCAGATTTTGAGAAGTGTAGTAATGACTCTAAGAAGTGATTTTTAAGCAACAGTATCAATTACCGAACAGCATGTTAAATTCCGACGTGAATTAGAGTTCGTTTGCTATAGATTTTAGCCCTCTAATTATTTGGTACTGGTAAATTAGAGACTTCGATTATAATCGTAAAGTGGCATCTAATTAATTTAGCAAGTTGTATATCCAAACTTGTGTAGTTTGGGATGTTCGTTTAAAAGAATTATCAACTCCCAAGAGTTGTTTACATGTATGAATATTCAAATACGAAATGTTAGAGACTAGTACGACAGTCTCGATGAGATAAATGATTGTTTGTTAATCTTGGGAGTTGACTATAAAATCATACAATTTAGGATAAGTGTACTTGAGCGCACTTGCGTTTAGAAGAAAGAGTTGTTTATGCTTCAAGCGTCATTGTGAGTGTAGTACTTCGCACTCGATGTTAATAAAAATAAATAAGTATTCTTGGTGTGTTTGTGCTTGAGAACTATGTGAGTAGTCTCAACATGGGTTTATAACTAGACTAAATTAGTAGTCTTAAGCTATGTTTGTTTGGAAATCAAATGTGTATCTCAATGTGTAGATGTTTATAGACTAAATATGTGATCTAATGGTTCTTGAGAAGTACTTGCAAATATATGCTTGTATGACTATGTGATTCATGATTAAATATGTGGTTTTGAGATGGTGATGAGTTTACTTCACAAAATGTGTTAGTAATGTGTTAAGGTAGGATCACTGACCTCCTTGGTTGGGATAAGGTTCACTACTTTTAAACCTTGTTGTTGTTGATATATTACGAGTAAATATCTACTTGTGCATCGTTTGAAAGTCCAGCTGGCGTTTATGATTTGAGTCGGCAATGCGACGACACATAGCCTTCGTGGTAAGCGATTGCTATGGGTCGCCTCATTGGTTCTCTTTCTCTTCACCACTGGCCCTAATGGGAAGTGGTCCCATTGTTAGAAGCAATATGCATAACTATGGCAACCAACAGTATTTTCCTCACTAAGTAAACCGGTGAGATGTAACGACAATATCTTTCCTCACTATGTAATCAAGTGAGAAGTAACGATGGTATCTTTCTTCGTTACGTAGAATAGCGAGATGTAAAGACAATATGTACCGTGTGTTTAGTATGTTCCAAGCACGAGATCCGGTTCGGCAACGACAGTTCGATATGTGTAAAGCGACAGCAGCACAATTAGACAGACAACAACTATATCCTTTTAAATGTGTTATTTACGTGCACTTATGTGATTATCACCATACTTCGTGGTATTTGTGATTTATGTGTCTATGATTATGTGGTACATGTTTACAGTTTGGTATACTTAAATGATGCCATGTTACAGTTTTATGATTGAGCATTATGCCATGTCATGTACTTGCATTTAGTAACTTACTGTGTCATTATGACTCACCCCGTTTGTTGTTCATATGTTTTTCCTTAGATCCGAGCCAGCCAGGAAGTCACTCGTGAGGTCGGCGAGATCGCAGATAGTTTGCATGTTGTCTTGTTGGTTTAGTAGCTCATGGAGCTTGTTTATAGTTGTAGTTTTATTTTGGTAAGGACGAATGGTTATGTAAAGTTATGTAAACTTTACTTTGGGTAGTATTCCTGCGTTGTAACTCATTATTCTTTTGGATGCCGACATATGTATGTCGTGCTCATGTCCGTAGTTTCTGTTATAGTTCAGTTTCTTTCCTAAGCATGTTTTAGCTCGTGGTTTATATTTACTCCGGCATGTTGTGGCCGTGGAGGTTTTTGTTGTTTATTTTCCCGAGTTTTAGACTCGTGGATGTGTTAGTTGGGTTCCGACGGTAGTGTCGCCAATGAATTGTTTTAATTTGATCAGGTTAATCTGCTGTGTTTTGTTGTAAGTACGGGTGGTTACGCCACGTGCTTTTCGATTTTGTTAGTGTTTGTTCGTTTGGCGCACCGACCTTGGGGTTTCATGATGGAATCCAGGTCAAGGCGTCACAATGTTTTTGTATAATCACCTATTACTAGATATTTACAGACTCGATAAATGAATAATCATTTTATCTCAAGGCATGCTCTAAGCTGAACTTATCAGCGATAGCTTTTGTATAGTCACCTATTGCTAGATATTTACAGACTCGATAAATAAAAGTACATATATATAGCAATAGTAGAAACATTTTTGGCAATTATGAGGTATAATTGATAAACAGGCCAAAAAAATGTTTTTGAAAGGAACTTTCTTGCCTGATGATTTGGTCAAGTTGAAGAATTTTTGGCAAGAAGATCAAGTCATTAAGATATAGAGTAAAGTGTAAGCATGTTTTAAGAATTGTTCCTGATACTAATTTTAATACCATTGTATCTTTCTTGTTCTATGATTACAAGAAAGTATTTTAACAGCAGCCTTTATAATAATTTAGAAATAGTTGGAAAAGCTTTTTGAAATGTGCTGTTTTGAAATTTACCTAATACTCAAAGCAGTTATTTAAGTATTAGAGCAAAATAGTTTCGGAAAAATATTTTCTTTAATGAAGATAGTGATATTCTGCTAAAATAGAAAGAAGGTCAGCACAACTTTTTTTTTTTTTAACAGATTTGCATTTCTTCATTAAGTGTGCCACAAAGGCATGTTCATTTCCATCAGATTTTCTCCTCTTGATTTGCCGTCAATGCATGTGTCTTAACCCTTGGAGTTACACCTTACTTAAGTAGAGCTTTTATCGTTAAGTGGTACGTTTCCTCCTTATCGTGTATGTGTAATACTACATCCCCTCTTAAAGGTATGTATATGTCACACTTACATTTCCTCCTTGATATGTATGTGAACTTTCACAGACTGTCTTATATGAGTATGTCACTTCTGCTCCTCTTTGTGTCATTTCTCTTCCTTATATGATATGTATATGCCACTCCTCCTCCTTAATGGTCGCAAGCATAATCAAATGATTTATAAAAGATATCACTCCTTCAAATGGTCGCAAGCATAGGGGGATTTAAAAGCAACAAGACAAAGAGCATACAGGAAAGCATAAACAACAAATGAGAAGCAACAAACAAGGATTATTATGGGAGAAAAAAGGGAACAATTTATATAAAAAGTGAAAGAGTTTCACTAGTGACTTAGGAGTAAGTCAGCAGATGCAAGGCAGCAATGCATAGAGATGGCGGTGAATATGTTGAATGTCCATATATCCGTATTTTGAGAGAACAAAAGTAACCGTTGTCATGTTCTTTTCAAGAAGTATCTCAATTTTATTCAGAAAGAGATATGGGGTACTGGTAGGTGGTGAGTGGAAGAAAAGAATGAGGTGAGGAAAGTGATATGGAGGGTGATATTTAGGATGTGGTGGAGAAAGGTTAAATAGTGCTGAAGAAAGAAATTTCAAGTCTAGAAAGGCAGATATTTCTACACTTAGCAGGGTTCCTTATCACCAGATTCATCCACAGCAGGGTTAGGCTAAAGTTGGGTGATTGCTGATACTGATTGTTGTTAATCAGTAGTTCAAGACATTAGACTTCATATACCAATTATTAGCAATTGTCGGGTCCCAAATACCAATTGAAAATTGTTATTGGGTTCCTAAATTGAAGCAATTGTTAGATTCCTTTGAATTGAAAAAATCCACTAATTTTGGCATTTTCAGCATGGGTGCAGAGTATCAGCAAAGCTGATAATGATGAGCTGAGTACCAAAGTTAGACATTTGGGCACTGGATTTGTCAAGGTAAGCTTGCAGCTCGGGAGATAGAAGATATCAGCAGGAATTGAGATCTGCTGATGCGGAGTGGTTAAGGGGAATCTCAACAGTGTTTGAAGTTTGCTAATATAAGGAATCACATGACACCAATAAATGGATGAGCAATATATAATTGTTGTCAATCTAAAGGAGAGATAAAGTTTTATAAGTTACTCCTCCTGAACATGTGCTTTGAATAAAGACCGATCATGAGGTATCTCCTCAGTTGATTTCCATGGGAGATGGTGATAGTGGAGAAATGGTGTATTGAAGAGCTAGAGGGGGATAGAACCGAGGGTCTGCTGAAGATAGAGTCTGATATCAATTGTGATATCAACTGTTATAATGGAGGAAGGTTTTTTGGTAAAGTGTGAGGTTAGATATGGAATCACAGTCTGAAGGAACTGAAGATCATTTTAGAAAAGAACAAAAGAAACATCATAAAAGAATACAAATTGTTTTTGATAATGAGATCTACAAATCACATAGATAGGAGACAATCATTACAAAACATGTATTTGATTTGAAAAACAGTGAAGTTTCTTGACAGTGGTTATAAGATGATGACTACTGAAGAAGAGTCATCATTCAAGACAAAGTTTTCTAATGAAAAGAGTTTTAAGAGTACTTTGTCTTAGTGGAAGAGAAGACAGATTAAAATAGTGAATACTTACTTGGAGTTGAAGTGCAGTCTTCCTTCTGTATTGAATCAGGTCTTTGAACATTCAGCAGAGTAGAAAGCCTGCTGAAGTTTCACATTCATACCTGGACCTGTTCTTCAAGTATCGAAAAGGGAATGAGACAAAATATTGACAACAGGGGTCATATTAGTCGTGCATTTCTGATGAGAGACTAAGTTTTTGAAAAACAGTCGTCTTCCTAAGAATCCATGATTATCCAACTATCCTTAGTGAAACGAATCCTTTAAAATTTACTTATCTCCAATTTATCCTTTTTCCATGGGAGAGTACTTAACAAAGTGATTTGAATTCAGACTGTTACTAATTAGTTAATTATCAAGATGATACCAATTGATATTTTACAGAGTTTTGTACCAATTGTTAATCTTCATGAGTTATCTGCAGAGTCAGATAACTAGATAAAGAAATATTATTATGACGTCGAGATAATTTTGCCTTTCATCACAGTAATCTCAGCAGACATACAAGATTTGGTAACAGTCAGTACTAGAACAAGGATTGCTATTGCTTTTGGTCAAAGAAGGATAAAATCCTTGTTATAGAGTTTTAAGACACATGGATTTTAAGTGTGAAGAACATAAGTATTTCCATATACTTGTAACGATAATCCCTTTCATGAGTTATAAGGTTTTCAATAGTCTTTAACTTGTGCAATAGGCAACTTTGTGCTTAGCAGACCTATTAGAAATCTTGTAGTTTGAAACATGAGTTCAAAGATTAAGTAATGAAACAGCAGCCTCCTTATACTTGATTTAGACAATCATCTTAGGATTACTCAAAAGTAAGTATAGACATAATAAGTCATCTTTTAAGTGCTGATGTCTGCCTTCAGAACTTCATCCAAGAGTTTATCTTAGATTTAGTTTAGCAGATTTTGAATTTGTTAACCAGAGTGAGTTGGTTAAATTCAGAAGGCAATCATCCAATGTTTAAAGAAGATTAGTATATTTTAAGAGAAGATAACATATCACTGTATAGTAGATAATTAAGGATAAGTTTCTTGATGGGGTTATCAGCAGAGTTGTGTGTGTGTGTGTTTTTTAATTATATGACCTTCATTTACATGCAAGTTTCAAACTCCGTTTGATAATTAAGGATAAGTTTCCTGATGAGGAGCTAAGGAAGTTGTTCCTTTCATCCTTTGTCAGAAGCGTTATTTTGTGATTTAATTTAATATGTTTGCATAATGCAATTTACGCTCATTGTGAGAAATTAAGACTTGTTAATTATATGGAATAAAAACAGATTCACAGTGTAAAAAGAGAAAATAAATTATTAAAAATGCAAACCAAAAATACAGATCTATTCATACCTCTTCCAGACTAAATATTATTGAGTTGTCCCCCTTGTGAATGTATAATATACACACGAACTAATTCAAGTTTCTGGACCCATTGCAACTTGGTGGGATTAATGAGACTAACCAAACTTAATGAGGCGGCCAATTGAAGAAGACAGAAGATGCAGCATATTATAGTAAATTGAAGAAGATAGAAGATGCATCATATTTTCTGTACTCAATTGGAGATTTTGTTGAAGCCGATGGGTGATATATTTTGATAATATGAGATTCATAATATGCCTAGCTATTTATAATATTTGTAGAATTCTATAGTCAATCTATTCATTGATTGTTAAGAAATGATTCAGCTGCCAAATTAATCGCATTCAATTTATTTGCTCAATTAATTTGAGTCCATTAATTAAAATATAGAAATTTATATTTCCAAGGTAGAAATCTGGTTTTTATCATTTCAATAAATTTGAATAAATTAGTAGTAATAAGATCTCTTTATATTTTCAAGACGTTTTTACCTAAGCAAATAACTTTTCATTTTTGGAAAGTATGTTTTGGCAGTATGTTTACTTTTATAGGCACGACTGTTATTATATATATATGGATATAGATATAGGTGTTTCCTTTTATAGGCACGACTGTTATTATATATATATATATAAAGAAATCTTTACAAAACAAATCTTTTTCAAATTCAAATTATGTTTACCTACTCTATACAACATATATCCCTTGATCTATAAATAGTGTCAAACGGTTTGGGTTTTATTCTCCTCCATCAATTGCAACAAATTCTTACCAATCATCTCTTTCAATTTTATATTACCTCCTCTCCAGATTTAGCTTTAGCTTTCTTTTAGTAGGTATATATATATATATATATATATATATATATATATATATATATATAACGAAATTCTCTACAACATGGTTATTTAATCTCAATGATGCATCCCATAATTAACATTTGTTATATTCAAACTCTATCCAAGTTATATAGGAGTGCGTGTGACGTAATAATAATATTGTTCTATTGTTATAGATAGAAAAATATTTTCTTATCCTTAAGTCTGATTAATGCATTCTTTTCTCTTAATAATAACCTTCAAAGTTCCCTCCCATTCCAATATTCCATTCATCATTCCTGTAAAAAGCTACACTCTTCCTTGGAGGTATGAGATAAATGTAGGAAAGAGAACGAGCTCGACAGCTTCTTGAATGTCCCCACTCTCATCTACTGCTGCTACTACTCTTTAGTGATTATTATTTGAGTCATCATTTTGCTCTTTCTCCATATTATAAACATAATAAACTTTATGTTGTAGTACAAAAATTAAGTTGTATTTGAATTGTTTTATAATTTTTTTTTATAAACAGGAAAGGAGTTTTATAAACTTATTAAAAACGTGTTTGGCATGTTATACATATTGATTTCTAATTTTTTTTTTTTATAAACTTATTCATGTTTAACAACTTAATTCTAAAAATCTTATATTTATGTGAAGTTGATGCATCCTTATTATAAATAGAATAATTAGAATTTTGTCACCTACCTTTCTTATTAATTTAACAATTATTATTTATGAGTATAAAAATTAATTAGAGATAATACACATTCAAATTTTTAATTAAATTCTAATCAAAAGTAATTTCTGGATTAGATGAATTTCATTTTCCTAAATATCTTCTTCAAAAAATTTTTAAAATATATTTGACATCTAAATTTTGAATAACTATATATTTAATTGATAATTAACTGCTAAATAAGATGGATTTCATATTTTTCTCATCCTTGAGAAAAAAATTGTCTATATATATATATATAAATATATATATATATATATATAAATATATATATATATATATATTTATTTATATGAGAAACCAAACAATTTAATCAAATTAATGGAAATCACATAAAACGTCAACTCCCACCTGTTATCTTATTTTAATGGTATGTTTTATGAATGGAAACAAAGCAAACTTAATGGATTTCTTTCCATGGATGGTCCAACCAAAAGCAACAGGAGATAGGTTAAAAATCTTCCAATATTTTTTGTTTTGATTTTCAGGAAGTTTGTGTCAATTGGAATCAATCGAGATTAAATGTCAACCACTTGAAACATTTTTAGGCAAGTTTAATCCAATTATCAATCTTTATTTAAACAATATCAAATGGAAATTCAAATAAAAAAATTAAAACTAAAAGATTCCTTCATATAAGTTCAAACAAAAAACTCCTCAATTTCCTACTTTCTGTAGTCTTAGTGTGTACTTATCTTAGAGGTCACAGGTTCGAAACTTGGCAACGCCAGTTTCAGGTCGTGAGGAAGGCAAAAACCCACTGTCAGGGGTAGGGAGATCATGAGTTTAAGCGGATGCACTCGACTTTCGGCTCCCGTCAAGAGCATGTCTCTGAGAAAGGCCCCCGGAAGGACGGTCATGCCCTCAACAAAAAAGGGCGCCTTTTTTGATGAGATATAATTGTTCCGGGGGGCTTGCCCGGAGACATGCTCTTAACGGGAGCTGGAAGTCTTACGCTCACCGGGGTCTCCACGCTCCTGGTAGTGTGGTATATGTGGTGTCACACTGGTAGCTGATTTTTGCACTTCTTCAGCCTCGAACCTGTGACCTAGCCTAAGTGGTCTTGTTAGGTCCGAGGGTTGCTCAGTGTATAGGCTAGAGGGGGGGGTGAATAGCCTATACTTGGTGTAATAAAAATTTCATCCAAATTTTACATTTAGATTGAAAAGTAGATGAAATGATTACTACACATAGATCATCTTCCTCATACTGAATGATTAGCTGAAGATAGAGTGATCGGACATCTTAGATCAGCAGATGTAGATCATGGACATCTAGGATCAGCAGATATGAAATATGCAGTTGGAAGATGTATGTTGAACTTAGCTGATGGAAATGAGTTTGAGCAGCGGAAGAATAAACAGCATAAGTTTAACAATTTAGATTAAAGTAACTGTAAAGATTTGATCTGAAAGAGAGCTTGACAGTTGACTATAATCTGTATTAGATGCATCATTTACTTTCCTTAAACAGATTGCACATGATAAAGCAAATTATACACGAAAGAGAAATCAAGGCTGAATGTAACAATTATATATTTTATATTAAAATTCAGCAGAGGTTTGCTCAAAGGCAAACATGCTTAGTACATCAACCTAGAATCTCTAACCTAGCAATCTTCTTAGGAAAAAGAAGGAGAAATGAAGAAAGCGAAATCAAATATATCGAAAATACATTAGAAGATGTATTTAATATTTATTAAGACATCTTCCTGTAGTTTCAACTTGATATATTTGTTGTGAGAAGAGAATATTAGGAGTTGTTCAAATAGTATGTATTTGAACAACTGAGTGCTAAGCACTCGACCCACAATGATGACACCTTATTGCACAATCGGCACGACTTATAATGTAGTATAAGTCCGCCGATATGAATGCAACTGGACATGTAAGTTCGGCTCTTCATCGGACATCTTCAAGCTTGGTCCGGCAACGATCGTAAGATACTTAGTCTCTTTATTGAATGATGGAGTTGAGGCCACTGAAGAGACTGAGTTCTTCGAAGGAAGAAGAACTCAAATCAACAACAAGGTTGTTGATCAAGCAGAGCTTCTCAGCTTTTGGATTTTCTTCTCTCTCTCTCACAAAGTGTTTGTTCTTACACTTGTGCTCTCTCTCTTGTTTTCTTGTGCTCGCTCTTTAGAAATGAGGATGAGAGTCTTCTTATATAGCTGGAGAAGAAGAGGTGACCGTTGGTGTATTGAATAGGTTTATGCCCGTTGGTGATCTGAATCTCGTGATGTAGGCAGAGTACATCTTTGGATTTGTTGGGCAAAGACCTTCAGTTAGGTTTGAATCTTGAAGATGATCGGGACACAGTGGACATAGTTGGACGTGTCGAGCTTAGCTGGATGCGGTGATTGATGTGGACGTTTCATTGCTTTGACGTAGTGCGGCGTCTGTGCTTGGCCTTTTAAAATGAAGCTTTGAAGACCGCGAACACGTTCGAAGAGGAAATGTCTATTGGATAAACGTGAAGGTGCGAGACATCGATGCGTATCTTGGATTTGTCGACGAGATCTTGTAACGGATCTATTTTGTCTTGAAGTGCATTGAGTAACGACCGATGTATCTCGTGATCTTACGGTTTCTCGCTTGTTTTGATGAGGATTTGGGCGATTCGAGATCTGCCATTATAGAACCGGTGTAGAAACCGATGGTCACGATGTTCCTCTTGAATAAATAGCTTCTCTGCGGTTGTTCGATGAAGTGCTTTGGCGGATACTAGAGTCTGCCGATATAGAACTGCGATGTAGAGATGGCTATTTAGGCGATCATAGGCGAAGGAAATGTCGCTAGTGAGACATCTGCCGATAGTCACGTCAACGGCAAATTGAAGAGCTTGATTCATATGAAGGTTTGTCATCATTCGGTAGGACAAAGACTCGGATATGTACAAAGACTTCCTAGTCTAATGACCTATGCATTGTTTCAACAAGCTGCCACACTAACCTGCACGGCCCTTTTAGCCACTTGTGAAACATGCGTTGTAATGGGAACAAGCAAATCACCGTGTTGGAATATGCATACATATATATCAGCTGATTTACGGGCATATTCCTAACAATCTCCTCCTATTTGCTTGGGACCATTACTACAATTGACTTATACATATAGCTCTATAAAGCGCTTGTTCAATCCTTAGTAATAACATGCCACTACCGAATATTCGTTTATATCAAGACATGCCCTAGGTTGAACTTACAAGCGATAGCGTATGTATAGTCACCTATTGCTAAGTATTTGAGACTCAATAAATGGAAGAACAAATACGAAGCAATAATGAAATGTTTATTAGGCAAATGATAATATTGCCTTAAGAGTGTGTTTCTTGCATCGGATGATCGAAGAATGTTGCTCAAGCAAGAAGTAGAAAGTATAAGTGACTTAATCGAATTGATTAAGCATCTTCATCTAGTCGGCATATTATAATAGTCATATAGTGTTAAGCCGTATGGGTAGATACTATCTTACAACGATCCTACAAGTTGTCTACCTCTCCTTCTTAATAATTGTTTATCTCTCCTCCTTAATGAATATTGTTCTTAATAGTGTTAATCCTACTATAATTTCTTAAGGCGACTTCCTTTATAATTACTTGAGGCCATTACTTCTTCACGGTCTCTCCTCCCGAAAGGTTCATTGATTACTTGCAATTTTCACAATCTCTCCTTTCTTCAATTTTCTCCTTAATATTTGTTTATCTCTTAATCTTACTAATTGTTTATCTCTCCTCCTTAATATTTCACATTTGGGGGCCATTACAATCTCTCTTTCTTAATGAATAGTGTTGAATAGTGTCAATCTTACTATAATTATAATTACTTGGAGCCTACAATAATTTCTCTCCTCCTTACTAGTTGGGGTTAATATTACTTCACAATTTCTTGGGGCCATTACTACCAATTATTACTTCAATTTCTCCTTTCACATATTCAATTGCTTGGGGCCATTACTACTTCATAATTTCTCCTCCTTAATGGCCACAAGTTGAAGATAGATTGATAGTTATCAATTGAATTTTGGAGTATTATAACCTAAATATGAGGAGAACATGCTTATGGTAATTCATAAGGTATGAATTTTGACAGTAGAGAGAGCATCGTCGTTTGAGAAATGCCGAGGTGATTTGCAGGATGTAATTCTGAGAAAATATAGACTTTATCGAGAGAATACGGTTATTTGTCATATTTACGATTCTTAATGTGCGAGATAGCTTATGATACACAACTTTCATGTATGAGACATACATAAAAGGATATCGAGGTTAGAAATTGTGTTTCCATTGCTTGTAAGAAGATTTTACAAGAATGTAGTGTGATACGCTTTATTTTGTGATAGGAGAGGCAAAATAGGGTAAGTTGTTTAATTAGTGAAACCAATTGGTGAGTAGTAAAGCATTCAAAATGGTTTCCTCTTTAAGGTATATCAAGTCAAAACAAGCAAGTATGGTGAGTCTTATGTTGATTGTTGTTGGATGTATGAGATATACATCTAAAACATGAGATGTAAGGTCGCCTACGAGTATAGATGAAGTTCATCAAGACAGAAGCTGCAGGCATGAGCAGTATGTACCAGACAAATTTTTAATTTTTAACGAAAAGAAAATGTCAAATAACGACAGAACGACACAAGACTAAACACATTACATATTTATCATTGATATAGCAAAAGAAAGTTAGATTTATAAAACAGAGACCTAGCTAGTCATCCTAATGAAGTAGAGTTAGAGGATGAAGGTCTGCTGATTCTAATCGAAAGGAACATTGACCGGATTTGACGAATGGCGTTTTTGGTGAAGCTCCTCCCGAGATGAGGGTTGCTCGAGGTGAGCATTTGAGGCGATGGGAGCAGGTGCGTAGTAGCGGTATTGTCTCTTGTGGGAGTCCAAGGGATGAAATTGGATACACTGTTCTGGGGTCTCGAAGACGATTCCTTACACGACGAGAGATTTGACGAGGTCGTTGAATCACCGGTGGAGGAGGAGTGGCAAGAAGGACCATCATTCGATGACGCCATTCGGTGTGGGAGATGGGTCGATGAGGAGGACTAGGCAGATTTGGTGAACACATGATGCAACCGACTCTATTTGTGGAGAGATTTTTGAGGAACGAAGTCGGTTGTTGTTTTTGGCCGATACCAATTTTATACAACTTTGAGAAGATGAAAGGGTTTCTTGATTAGAGGAATGGGAAAAGACATTTTGGGGGCTTAAAGAAGTGAGTGCATTTAATGACATAATGATAGTCGATTTTGGATTATGTCATCATGCTTAGTGTAATAATGGCTAGTGCATAGGCATCTAGAAGATATTTATATTAATTTCAAACAAGAAGTTTAAAATTAATTTGAGACCGATTAATTTGATTGCCTTTATTGTGATATTAATGGGTACAACGCTTCCAGGATAATATAAGTGTTATTTTACTTCAAACGAGTTGTTTGAGTAAATTAATCAACAATAGAACAGCATTGGTTGTTTAAGAATGAATTGGGGACGAATAACTTGTCCAAGCCATATGGCACAGTTGTACATGACACATATGTGGAGGTTTTAGACGAATGTGTCTTAAGATTGTCGATATCAATCTTGAAGTTTGATACCAATTTTGGGAGATTTGAAGAGTCTTTTAATAAATGAAGACACTATTAGCGGGTTGTATTAGGTTTTTGCTAGAGTGGGAGCTGCGATATTGATTGTTGTGTCTATTATTGGGAGTGTGATTAATATCGGCTAAGTTAAGGACAGTGATATCAATTGAATAGACTCTATTTATAATGGACATCAATCTATTTAAGATTAATAAAGCTTAGTAAGAATATTAAATAGATCAAGTGAGATGTTACATGTGTACCGAAGTGATGTCCGTTCTTCTTTCTAATCAAGATCTAGGCATTCTATGGCAAGGGAAGAGATCTGCAGACTAGACTTGTTCAAGAGAGTGAGACGTAGCCTATATGAAACGGGGGTCATATCGGCTGTTCACTCCTGAGGAAAGACATAATATTTGAAAATATTAGTCTTCCCAAGATTTCTTGAATGTCTGACTATCTTGAGGATAGGTCGAGTTACTAGAGATTTTAACTACATCCTTTTTAACAAAGAATCACATGATAAGGTGTAGCAGAGTGTTTTGGAATTCAATCTGTATACCAATTAGCTGTTTGAGCCATTATAATGGAGACAACTAATCAAGCCTTTATAACTTCAATCTCATAGGGTATACAAGATTTGGTAGTTGTCATTACTAAGAACACAAAGTCTTTGTTGGATTGTCTTGAAAGGTTCAATTTAGCAGACACTGTTGTTCAAAGTAGATTTACTAATAATCTTGACCTTTTAATCATGAAGAATAGAGATTGAGTAATAGCAGATTCATCGATAGATTGACATGAAGATCATGAATACCGCCGCCTATTTGTTAAGAGACTATAGATTCTCGCGTAACTTGAATTTAATCATTGTGAAAAGATTAGATTCGAAAGGCAATTATCATGGTGTCTAAGGATGAGAGTTAAGCGGTAGTAGAAGACCATAACTTGATTTAGCGATTGTTCAAGAAAGGTTTGCGATGGGATGTCGGCAGAGTTTGTGTCTCGGTAGAGTGACCATTTCATTAAGAGCAATTCTTTTAATCACCGAATAAAATGGAGATAATCAAAGAATGATAGGTTTGATCAACACACTTTAACACATTAGTTCATGCTATCAAAGGAATGCGAGACAAGTAGATGAGCATGAGAAAAGTTGCGAAACTTGTATTCAATGATCCAAGTAGTTTTACACGGTATGATGCAAGGATCACTGATTACAAGAACAATACAACTGGATTTTTGATGAACGCCGATTACATGAGAAAGATACAATGATTCAATTTACGTAAAGAAATACATGTTACAAATTTGTGTCCTATAGATCCTAATCCTAGACATTAGATTGGGAGTCATTGGTCAAGGATTTAGAAGGAGTTGGATGATAAGAAGATGGCCGTGTTCCCTTTTGATCTCCTCCAACTCTGGGGAGGCGAACATCTTCACTTCTTCGGGTCATTATGAGAGCACCGAAGGGTGATGGCCACCGAGGATGTCTGTTTGACCATGAATCCCCTTTGATAGACGAGGGGATTGGTGGTGACTATTAGCAGTTCGTCATCCTCATCAATTCCATATTAGCTACTTAATTCAGCAGAACTGAATCATCTGCCTCGGCCATCTTTGAGGTGATGGTCGGCATACCTACATATAACCAGAAGACTTGTTGCACATGGCAATATGTTAAATGTTTTCCAAACATTTGACATTTCTTTTCTGGGGTCTTTTCTGTGAAGTTCAAGTATGCAAGCAGACTTCCAAAAGTGGAATGAGTATGTGCTAATTGATTTTCCCAGTGATTCATCTGTAGACATTTTAGAGTATCAATGAGATTGATAGCTAAAAGAGAATGAAATCACTCTTCTGGCATTAATTGATGGTTTTCTTTCTTACTTTTAAAACTAATTGACTAAAAGAGTTCTTAAGTGTTCTGACAATCATGTTTGCAGCATATGAATTATGCTTGACGGCAAACTTCTATGATTATCGGACGAGACAAAAGAAGTTCTTTTTATCAATTGTTTTCTCAACAAGACTGTGGAACCATAATTAATGATTTCTGGTACACAGGACTTGATGCAATTTCTCTCATATTTGTAAACTGTGTATTGAAAAAGATTTTGAGAAATAATTTTCACAGTTTATGAATGATTTTGGAAATTCATTATTGAGAGAAATTTAGATCAGCTCTTGTGAAGTAACAGAAATAAAATCGAAACAACATTGAATGAATATGAAGGAATCATACCCTGTTGTTAAGGAATTGTCTTGATCCAATCTTAGGACTTGGATTTTGCAACATTTGTGAGATTTTGAATCATCGATTTGTAACTAGTGTAATCTATACGCAGTTTGTGAGTTTTGACATGGTAGAGATTGGAATGAAGAAGGAGCTCTACTTATACTCACGGAGGTTAGACTGAAGGATACTCAATAATGAAGCATTACTGTTGTGTTGTCCTTCTGATCACGCCATGGCAGGGATAGGCTGTGAAGTCTAGATATTTTCAAGATTCTTGGTAAGGATTGATGTTGACTGACTTGTCGTTTTCCAAGATTTTGAAAATAGTCTTAACTTTAAGCGATCAAACTTCGAAAAGTGTGCCTCCACCTTTAATAGACTTGAGAGAGTAGGTCTTTAAAGGATTTTACTTCTATAAGTCAGCACATAAACCGAGCTTATGAAGTGTTGGTTGGCAGATGTGGAAATTCACCAACTACGGGGTTTTCAAAAACACTTGAAATCACCGATAGAAAAGTGATTTGTTTTTGAAAAATCATTTGCATAAAACAAATCATACAATCAATGTATATTAATGAAAGTGCAGTATGACAAAGTTATTATGCATTATTGTCGATGATATGTATAAGCATATTAGTTCGCAGACATGAGCACGTCATTGGAAAGCAAATAGCTAACCCGTTATGTATAGGCATGAGAGAGGGTCTTTATCAACTCCTTTGGACTTATCGCCAGATTTTTCACTTCATTGTTGTAAAGTCCAGCAGGTGAAGATTTTGACCTTGAGTGAGTGAAGGACATGAGTGAGTTCTCATGAGTGATCGCGAGCCCTTCATGAATCGCCAGCCATGTTACTATCTCGCCGATGGAGAGAGATGTTGCATGATTGACCTTTTCGTCATATGAGTTCCCGCCCAAAGTACTCATAGAGAAAATTAGCAACATTTATGAGCTAAAGATAGCTCTAGTAATCCAATAATACAAATGAGACTTAATAAGCATGACAAAAGAATAATTATTCAAAATACGGCTTATAAGTGTAACCCATAGTGTTAAGAAATTTGGAGTCGGGTTACTTCCTCATTAGACTCTTTGAACGCGTCGCTCATAGTCGTTGAAGCACCATTTCTAATACCGAGCATAGGTTCCTTGAGTGTATTCTTGCTCGGTGAGGCTTTACATTGAAGAAAGACAAACTCATCATTGATGTCCTTAGGCCAAGATCTTACAATCACGTAATTTTGAAGATGACATATTTTTGATTTCCTTTGAATTTTTTTGAAACTCTTCTTATTTCCTCTGCTCTAAACTTTTATAAAAAGTTTTCTTGAGAAGGTGTTGGATTGGAACAATCGTTAGCCTTATGTCAAGAGAGCATGTTTTTGGAAGGGATTCTAAGTAATTCATCCATCAAATATGAGTTTAACCCATTTGCCAAAGAAGATACCAAGATTTGAGAACAGACTTATGAAACATGCATAATCCTTAGCAAATCAACTTCCACTATAATACTTATCTTCACAATATCAATGTAATTCGATATATGATAAATTTTCTTATAGTGAACACATTGTCATCATAATACTCTTTCTCACATATTTTTGAAAACAAAATTTATTTTGATTTGAAGATGGTTTTCAAAAGGCTTTCGGATTCTCCGTCAAAAGGTTTTTGTGGATAAAAGATTTTGAAAAGACTCCTTTTGACTATGCATCTAATCGAGCAACAGGATCTAAACTCTCGGTTATTAAGCCCGAAATAAGGTTTACGAGTACGGCTCGATACCAATTGTTAGGTCCGAGGGTTGCTCGGTGTATAGGCTAGAGGGGGTGAATAGCCTATACTTGGTGTAATAAAAATTTCATCCAAATTTTACATTTAGATTGAAAAGTAGATGAAATGATTACTACACATAGATCATCTTCCTCATATCGAATGATTAGTCGAAGATAGAGTGATCGGACATCTTAGATCGCAGATGTAGATCATGGACATCTAGGATCGCAGATATGAAATATGCGGTTGGAAGATGTATGTTGAACTTAGCCGATGGAAATGAGTTTGAGCAATGGAAGAATAAACAAAGATAAGTT
Source organism: Platycodon grandiflorus (assembly GCA_016624345.1). Lineage (NCBI taxonomy): Eukaryota > Viridiplantae > Streptophyta > Magnoliopsida > Asterales > Campanulaceae > Platycodon > Platycodon grandiflorus. The sequence continues at coordinate 36,769,855 of CM028361.1, read as the reverse complement.
TAACAATTTAGATTAAAGTAACGTAAAGATTTGATCAAAGAGAGCTTGACAGTTGACTATAATCTGTATTAGATGCATCATTTACTTTCCTTAAACAGATTGCACATGATAAAGCAAATTATACACGAAAGAGAAATCAAGGCTGAATGTAACAATTATATATTTTATATTAAAATTCAGCAGAGGTTTGCTCAAAGGCAAACATGCTTAGTACATCAACCTAGAATCTCTAACCTAGCAATCTTCTTAGGAAAAAGAAGGAGAAATGAAGAAAGCGAAATCAAATATATCGAAAATACATTAGAAGATGTATTTAATATTTATTAAGACATCTTCCTGTAGTTTCAACTTGATATATTTGTTGTGAGAAGAGAATATTAGGAGTTGTTCAAATAGTATGTATTTGAACAACTGAGTGCTAAGCACTCGACCCACAATGATGACACCTTATTGCACAATCGGCACAGCTTATAATGTAGTATAAGTCTGCCGATATGAATGCAATCTGGACATGTAAGTTCTGGCTCTTCATCGGACATCTTCAAGCTTGGTCTGGCTTCAACGATCTGTAAGATACTTAGTCTCTTTATTGAATGATGGAGTTGAGGCCACTGAAGAGACTGAGTTCTTCGAAGGAAGAAGAACTCAAATCAACAACAAGGTTGTTGATCAAGCGAGCTTCTCGCCTTTTGGATTTTCTTCTCTCTCTCACAAAGTGTTTGTTCTTACACTTGTGCTCTCTCTCTGTTTTCTTGTGCTCGCTCTTTAGAAATGAGGATGAGAGTCTTCTTATATAGCTGGAGAAGAAGAGGTGACCGTTGGTGTATTGAATAGGTTTATGCCCGTTGGTGATCGAATCTCGTGATGTAGGCGAGTACATCTTTGGATTTGTTGGGCAAAGACCTTCGCTAGGTTTGAATCTTGAAGATGATCGGGACACAGTGGACATAGTTGGACGTGTCGAGCTTAGCCTGGATGCACTGATTGATGTGGACGTTTCATTGCTTTGACCGTAGTGCGGCGTCCGTGCTTTTCGAAATGAAGCTTTGAAGACCGCGAACACTGTTCGAAGAGGAAATGTCTATTGGATAAACGTGAAGGTGCAGACATCGATGCGTATCTTGGATTTGTCGACAGATCTTGTAACGGATCTATTTTGTCTTGAAGTGCATTGAGTAACGACCGATGTATCTCGTGATCTTACGTTTCTAGTTGTTTAGATGAGGATTTGGCCGATTCGAGAGATTATAGAACCGCCGGTGTAGAAACCGATGGTCACGATGTTCCTCTTGAATAAATAGCTTCTCAGCTTGTTCGATGAAGTGCTTTGGCGGATACTAGAGTCTGCCGATATAGAACTGCGATGTAGAGATGGCTATTTAGGCGATCATAGCCGAAGGAAATGTCGCTAGTGAGACATCTGCCGATAGTCACGTCAACTGGCAAATTGAAGAGCTTGATTCATATGAAGGTTTGTCATCATTCTGGTAGGACAAAGACTCGGATATGTACAAAGACTTCCTAGTCTAATGACCTATGCATTGTTTCAACAAGCGCCACACTAACCGACGCACCCTTTTAGCCACTTGTGAAACATGCGTTGTAATGGGAACAAGCAAATCACTGTGTTGGAATATGCATACATATATATCAGCTGATTTACAGGCATATTCCTAACAGGTCTCCTCACATAATCTGTGTATTTAACCTAGAGGTCACAGGTTCGAGGCTGAGGAAGTGCAAAAACCCGCTATCGTGACACCACATGAACCACACTGCCAGGAGCGGGGAGACTCCTGTGAGCGTAAGACTTCCGGCTCCGGTTAAGAGCATGTCTCCGGCCAAGCCCCCCGGAACAATTATGTCTCATCAGAAAACTGATGTGCATATTTTGGATCCCTCAAAATGGTACGGGCCTCACTTAAGCAAGTGGGTTCCAAATGAGTAAGGACCCATTCTACTATATATATTACCCTTTAGGTTAACCCTAGGTAAGCCACTTTTACAGAAAATATACACTTTCTATCTTACTTTCACGGCCAAGGTACTGATGACCACGCCGGAGGGTTTTGGCAGGGACCCTCCCCGCCCCTCTCACAGTGGCTTTTTTGCAGATCAATCAACCCCAGATATCCGCAATTCACGACGCTACGACGATCCATTCGGCACCCCATGTGCACCGGATTTTCTGTGCATCATCAGTTGGTTCCATTGCAGGGAAACGAAACAAAAACGCACATTGCATTCTCACTCCGGCAACCATAGCAAGACTGTGCAATTGACGAGAGCAAAGCTTCTGCTATGGAACTTGGAGCAGAGAAGCAACAAAGAAATGGAAAAAACAAACACGACAAACCACCTGGCTGTTCATATCCACAACAATGGAGAAGAAATGAGTCGAGACGGTGGAGTAAGAAAGCAACAACGAGTCGCCGGCGACCATAAAGACGACTGGCCAAAATGGGCCAAAGTGGGAGAGTCTAGGGCCGAAAACAACACCATAGAGGCCTTCGCCTCACCAAAACGAACGCAGCGGTGCAAAAAACGCGGTCATCGGAGTACGAACGCACCCACACGCGCTTTCACACGACACGGCCTCCGTTGGACTTCCTCACGCGCTGGCCACACGCCGGCAACTGCTGGCCACACATCATTCTCCTCTAAAAAATTACGATCATGCCCTTATAATTCTGGGGAAGTGCAGTCAAGTCCCTCAAGTTCTGGGGAAGTGCAATCAGGCCCCTATAGTTTTAGGAAGTGCAGTCAAGTCCCTCAAGTTCTGGGGAAGTGCTATCAGGCCCCTATAGTTCTAGTAAGTGCAGTTAGGTCCCTCTATTTCTGGGTAAGTGCAATCAGACCCCTCAAGTTCTAGAATAGTTCTATCAGACCCCTTTAGTTCCTAAAAAGTGCAGTTAGGCCCCTCTATTTTTGGAAAATGGCAATCTGGCCTTTCTACTTCTGAAAAGTTACAAAGTGTGGCCTTCATTACGTTATTAGGTGGTCTCTTTCCATTTTTGCCTTCCGTATTTGCAAGTTTTTCTCAGTACGACCTAGTTTTTTGTATTACAATTATACACTTAAAAACTAAAGTCAAAAATGAAAAATTATTTGCATGCTAATTTGGTTGCTTAAAATTAGTACAAATTACTAGTAAATCATATGCTATGTTCATAAAAAGAGCGAAAATGCATGCTTGAGTACTTTTAAATTCCGAGGATAAGTTATTGTCTCGTTATTTTATGAAGCATAATATAACATGTTATTTGACACATTCAGTACTATGTGATTTATGTTCACTTACATGAAACATATTAGATAAATTAAGTTAAATGTGATTTATGACCTTAATTTATTTGCTCAAATTAAATCGAGCTATTGCAAAAATATGCGAACTGACACATTAAAATGGATAAAATGCCTATGCGGCATCCCAATTGCGCATAAAAATTATTGTGTCACTGATATTTCTGCTTAAATACATTTAGCATATTATGAACACATGTCTTCATGCCTCGATTCAATAAATTTGGGTATATGATAAATAGTGAACTTAACATACTCCGTGACACCATAGTATGCCACGTAAAGAGTTTTTCATGTTTATAGTTCAATACCGCATATTCATGTGTATTAATATAATTACATTTTATTTGATTATTCTACTCGGACGAAAATAATTATTGTTTGACCGAATAAATACAAAGTCATGCAATCCTGTTGCTATTGCAATAATTATTTAAAATCTATAGTTATTCACGTGAGGCAAAAACGTGATTACTTGTTACTTGCATAAAATAAATGTATAACATTCATTTGAGTTACATTTAAAAGAACATAAGCTCGATTTGCAAATGAATGCCCTCTATATTTTGTAGGCATGTTATCGCCGAAACGAGCAGATCGAGCAATCAAAGGAACCTCCAAGTTGAGGTTGAATCAAATGAACCTTCAAGTCGAGGTCGAGTCAAAGGCACCTCCAAGTTGAGGTCGAATCAAATGCACCTCCAAGTCGAGGTCGAATCAAAGGCACCTCCAAGTCGAGGTCAAATCAAAGGAACCTCCAAGTTGAGGTCGAATCAAATAAACCTCTAAGTCGAGGTCAAGTCAAAGACACCTCCAAGTCGAGGTCAAATCAATGGAACCTCCATGTCGAGGTCGAATCAAATGAACCTCCAAGTCAAGGTCGAGTAAAATACACCTCCAAGTTGAGGTTGAATCAAATGCACCTCCCAGTCGAGGTCGAATCAAAGGAACCTCCAAGTTGAGGTCGAATCAAATGAACCTCCAAGTCGAGTTCGAGTCAAAGGCACCTCCAAGTCGAGGTCGAATCAAATGCACCTCTAAGTCGAGGTCGAAACGAAACGCACCTCCAAGTCGAGGTCAAAACCAAATGCACCTCTTAGTCGAGGTCAAAACCAAAGGCACCTCTCAGTCAAGGTCAAAACCAAACGAACCTCTCAATCGAGGTCAATTTAAACAACCTCTCAATCGAGGTCAAAACAAACGAACCTCGCAGTCCGAGGTTAAAATTTAGGACTCGGTTAGCCCGAGAACTAAATGAACCCTGCCATCCTGCTATCAAAAGCAATACCTCAAAACCTCGGCAAGTCCGAGATGAACACGAGCAAGTAGTACTCCTCACCATCGAGATGAACCTCGAGGAATAAGGAGTGGGGGCTACTGATGTGCATATTTTGGACCCCTCAAAATGGTACGGGCCTCATTTAAGCAAGTGGGCTCCCAATGAGTAAGGACTCATTCTACTATATATACTACCCTTCAGGTTAACCCTAAGTAAGTCACTTTTACAGAGAATATACACTTTCTATCTTACTTTCATGGCCAAGGTACTGACGACCCCGCTGGAGGGTTTTGGCGGGGACCCTCCCCGCCCCTCTCACGGTGGCTTTTTTGCAGATCAATCAACGCCAGATATCCGCAATTTACGACGGTACGACAATCCATTCGGTACCCCTGGTGCACCAGATTTTCTGTGCATCATCAGACGGAGGGAGTTTTTTCTTCTTCTCACCTATTGTTATAAGTAAACATATTGTGAAGGCTAAGGTGATCAGCTGGAAAATAAATAATTATTCATCCATCTACTTGTAGCTTTATGTTGTTGCGTCCAAATCAGGCTGGAATGGGCTGCATCATTCCGTCAAGTAGTGGAATTACAATTCCTTTCGGATGCGGGGAATGACGACGTGCCCGATCGATTTCTAGATGTAGTGAATAACAAGGTGCACAAGTGGATACGGTGTGGAGACAAAAGTGTCGCTACCAGAAAAATGAGATTCAGAGTCACTCAATACCTAAAATGACAATAAAAAGTAGACACTTTAAATAAATATATATAATGACATTTTGTTAAGATCTAGGGTACTAGATTATAGCGATGACAATAAAAAGTAGACACTTTAAATAAATATATATAATGACATATATTGTGCCATTAGCTATTAAATATCTGTGGATTAGAATGATTAAGCTAGGCCAGTGTTTTTCAAATGTCATGAGACGTACTCCCTTCATTTCTAAATAAGTATTTATTTTTAGTATTTTTCTTGTCCTAAACACACACAAAAAAAAGTGTATTAGTTTTTGTACAACTTTACTAATTTCACATTTAACACATATCATGTATTAGTGTGAACTTCTAATGTAATATGTGGACATTAATTAAGAGCATTAATGTACATGTGTTACACTAAAATGACCTAAAAATTAACTTTTTTTCCCTATTTTTTAGGGTTTTTTCTTTCCACATTCCTTAAGACTTTAAATTAGTTGCTTTAATTAGGGATTTGTTTTCCTTCTTCATTTCTAATTAGTTTCCTTGTTGAAAAAAAGTCTAGGTTTGTTGCATATATAAAGGCATCATGGAATATGCAGTCTGCCGAATGTTTTCTTGGCGAATTGTTGAATATTTGGTAAGCAATAAGCGGTCTGGACTAATTGCTCAAGCTATTCACATAAAGTCCTTATACTCTTGCTGCTTATACCATAGGAAGATGGTGGTATTATCAGTGCACTCGCTAAAAAGCTATAGAGCTAATATTTTGAATTCAAAATCCCCGATATAAGAGAGAATCAATAACGAGAGCTCTAATAATAACAGATTAATAATATTGCTTATCTCTGTCCGGCTACTAATCAAGTCCAAAGAATATTAATGTCAAATCACCTTCATAATTCCCAAACTAACTTAATTTTTTTCTTTCTAAGAAATAAATCAAATTTTCAAAGTACTCCCTCCGTTCCACCCAAAGAGTCTATGTTTGAAAAGTCTAATAATTAAGAAATATATAAGTATCATTAGAATTGGTCATAATTACAAAAATTCTTGAGCAACGTGAATATGTTTGTACAAAATGTGAAGGGTAAAGATATAAAATTATGAAAATTGTAGGCATAATTTTTAAAAGTACACTCTTTATATGAAACATTTCAAAATAGTATAGTGAACTCTTTGGCCGGAAAAAGTAACAACTTCGAACTCAAGTTACTTGTGACCCATCCCCAAGCAACCCCATCCGGCACACCTAAACTAGAGTCGTACTTAAGCTTAACCTACATCGTCCATTTTTCATTTTTCTCCAACTTTAATTAAGCTCCGTCGGTTACCGATTGGAAGGCACTCCGGCGATTAATAGTGTGTACAAGCTCTTTATTGAATGCCATAGGTATGGCGGTGGTTTTATATATATCACTTAATTTGGTTGTGTTGGATTTTAGAATCCTCTCAATCAATGCTTAATTTGGGTCAATTTGGTAAATTGGTAATTGACTAATTGATTGATTAATTTTTGCCTTTCTTGGTAAAATTTGAGATCAATCAATCAAGATTGTGATTGATAATATTTTTGGTATATCTTGATTGATTAGTTAATTAGAGGATGATTGATGTTAAATTAGCTAAATAATAGTTGACTTTAGATTAGTTAAATATGGTATATATTTATACTAACTTTAACTTTCTTTATTTAATGTTTTTTTCTTGTTTTCCAAGTTTTTTCTTTTGCTCTATATAAGGAGGTATTCGTGCCCATTCAGAACTGATCCAGAGAGCAAGATTGATAGGAGTTTTTGCAGAGAATTCAGAGAGAAAAAAAAACTGCTGTGCTGTTCTAGTAGATGTGATCAAGGACGTTGCAACATCTTCTATCACATTCTGTTCAAAGTATTCTGGAATCTGAAGATTAAGTTACTGACCACGGTTGTTGTCTTTAGACAACATATGATCTTTGATCTTTCAGTGGTGAACTATAATCTAAGTGATATACTTTGATTAGGAACATTTTTGTTAGTTTCACTAGTTGTTTTTCTTTGTAACGGGTTCTATATTTTCTAGTGAAAGGTTTTTGCCATATTGGCACGTCTACAAGTATTTATACTTGTAGATAAAAGGTTACAACAATTTGTTATTTTGTTTTTATTCCGCGATATTTACTGGATGTTACAGTAGATGTTATCACATCTTTGATAACATTTACTATATTCCAGCATTGTTTTTCTGAGTTACATAGCTATAAAACTTTCATTTGGTATCAGAGCCTACACTTGACATAACTAAGTGAGGTTCCTGGTTGTAGCTATGTCTGAATCTCAATATGGTGTTCAACGTCCTCCTGTCCTCGATGGGTCTAATTACTCTACTTGGAAACCCAAGATGCGCATGTACCTCAAGTCTCTTGATGAAAGAACATGGCTCTCTGTGGTTACAGGGTGGACTCCACCTAGAGTGATTGATATCGATGGAGATTATAAAATTACCTCAGAGGCTAGTTGGACGACCGAAGAAAGAAGCGTAGCAAATTTTAATTCAAAAGCTATTAATGCTATCTATGGCTGTGTGGAACCAAATATTTTCAAAATCATAGTTCATTTTGAATCAGCCAAAGAAGTATGGGAAGCCCTCCAAGCTCATTGTGAGGGACCCGATAGCGTTCGTTTAACCAAGCTACGTTTACTTACAACCCATTTTGAATATTTAAAAATGGAAGAAGATGAGGATATTGCATCCTACTATGACAAGTTGGTAGATTTGTCTAATGAGTCATTAGCCTTGGGAGATCCCATTTCCAATGCAAGACTCGTTAGCAAAATGATGCGATCCCTTCCAGAACGTTTCAATATAAAAATTTCTGCTATAGAAGAGGCTCATGACACTGGAAGAATGAGCTTAGATAAACTTTCTGGTATCCTTCAAACCTTTGAGTTAAATTTATCTCTGCAGAACAAAAAGCAAAATAAAAGTGTTAAAAGTATTGCTTTGCCTGCTTTCCAAAATCAACCTGACTTGTCTGAGGAATTACTTGAATTTACAAATGAACTTGGAAAAACAGATTTTGGAGAAGAATCTCGAGCTATGTTGTTGAAAATGTTTAATAACATCATGACCAAAGGTCAAAATTATCATAATTTTCAAAAATCTAATCCCTCTCCAAAATTTGTCACAAGAAAGTTTTTTTCAAAAACCAATATTGATAATTCCAAAGACAAGTTTTCTCCTAAACTTCCTTCTAAATATGAATCAAAAAGGAGGAATCATTCAGAGAATGTTTTGGCTATGGTCACTATGCTGCCGAATGTATTAATACCACAAAGAAAAAGGGAAAAAGTTTGGCAGTTACCCTAAGTGACAGCGAGGAAGAACAATTAGAAGATGAGACTGCACTAAACAGTATTTTTGAAACCCAAAATGTGTTGCAAATAAATCCTCATGGTGTATCTAAAGGTGTTGCCTTAAATGTGGCCCCATCTGTGATCACATCTGTTAAAATTTTTTTTCCAGATCTGAATTGTCTCAACTCATCCATAGTTGATGATAGTCAGGTCCAGAATGACTCTGAATCTGATTCTGAGGATTTGGATTTATTGGAGGATTATAAGGCACTCTATGAAGATTGGGTAAAGAAGGAAGAGAAGTTAAATCTTCTTATTGAAGAAAATGAATATCTTTCAAAGGAAAATGAAGTTCAGAAAGCTTCAAATGAACTTCTCTTAAAAGAAAATGATATCCAGAAAGCTTCCATAGCTAGACTGGAAGTCATGCTCACCAAGAAAGATATTGATCTTGAAAAGACCAAAACTGACCTTGAAAGTGCAAATGAAACTATGTCCAAGCTAAACAAAGGCAAAGTTAAGCTTGATGAAATCTTGACTTATGGTCAAGAAGACACGGCTGGACTAGGATTCAAACCTGTTGCATTTATCAAGGAAAGAACGAATGGTGAAAATTTTATTCAAAACAAAAAGGTTAACAAAGAAAGATCTAGACACTGGAAACGTCAGTACATCTGCCATTACTGCAACGTTTCGGGTCATATTAGACCTTATTGTTACAAAATGAAAGCAGATTTGGCAAGAAACTCTCACCAGAAATCTGTTCCATACAGAATGTCGTGGAAAATGTCTCCACATCTGAATCAGCACATCCCCAGAAATTCTGGAAAAATATGGGTCAAAAAAACGAAGTAACATGCAATGTTACATATACTTCCTTAAAACCAATGTTGCTTTGGCTTATGGTTCTTTGATAGTGGATGCTCCCGTCATATGACAGGAACAGATGAACACTTAACTGAATATTCTAGCTTTAATGGTGGAAGTGTGACCTATGGGGGTGGTGCAAAAGGAAGAATTGTTGGTAAAGGAAACCTCGATGTTGAGGGATTGCCAAGACTCAAAAATGTTCTTCATGTGGAAGGTCTCAAAGCAAATCTCATCAGCATAAGTCAATTATGTGATGATGATTTGCATGTCAAATTTGACAAAAATTCATGTGAAGTCTTTGATGGTACTAACAAATGTATTCTTGCAGGTACTAGATCCTCGGATAATTGTTACATGTATGGTGAAGTTGTCTCATGTCATACCTCAAGTGTTAATGATAGTTCTCTTTGGCATCAAAAACTAGGACATGCTAGTTTTCATAAAATTCATGATATAATCAAGTATGATGCTGTTAGAGGATTACCAAAGGTTAACACAAAGAATGTGGGTGTGTGTGGTCCATGCCAAAAGGAGAAACAAACTAGAGTGTCCCACCCAAAACTTCAACAACGTTCCTCAAAACGTTGTCTTGAGTTCATTCATACGGATCTTATGGGTCCAATTGAAGTGGAAAGTCTAGGGAGAAAGAAATATTCTTTTGTGTGTGCTGACGATTTCTCTCGGTATATTTGGATTATTTTTTTGAGAGAAAAGTCTGAAACTTTTGAGGCATTTAAGACTTGGTACAAAAAGGTCCGTAATCTATATGACTTAAAAGTTATTAAGATTCATTTGGATCATGGCACTGAGTATGAAAATTCGTCTTTTTTCAAGTTTTGCGATTCAAAGGGGATTACTCATGAGTATTCAGCCCCCAAAACTCCACAACAAAATGGAGTAGCGGAAAGGAAAAATCGCACACTTCAAGAGATGGCATGTGTAATGCTAAGCTCTCAAATTCTTTCAAAACATTTTTGGGCAGAAGCCTTAAATACGGCTAGTCACATTGGAAATCGTGTATATTTGAGATTCGGTAGCACAAGGACCCCTTATGAAATTCTTTTGGGCAAAAAACCGAATCTTAAATACTTTCATGTCTTTGGGTGTATTTGTTATCTTTTGAAAGACAAAGATCATCTTGCAAAATTTTATTTCAAAAGTGATAAATGCATCTTTGTTGGGTACTCGTCAAATAGTAGAACATTTAGAGTCTTTAATCTTAGGACTAAGACTATAATGGAATCAATAAATGTTCCTTTTGATGATTTTACTACTCTTGGACAGAAAATAGTCAAAGATGATGTTACAGGGCTAGTGGAGGATGCTTTATACAACAATGTTCCAGAGGAAAGTATTGCAGAAATTCAGAATCAAAACTCAAATGATTCAGAAATAAATGTGTCCGAAAATGTTGGGACATCCTCAAACACATCTGCCAACGATTCAGAACCAGCTGAAATAGAAGCAGAAATTAAAAATCCTGAATCTGTTAATGAAGCTGGATCTGATCAAAACCTGGATGTGTCAAGCAGAATTCAAAAGAATCTCCCTACAACTCAAGTGATAGGGAATGTGTTTGATGGTATGAAGACAAGACAGAAAGGTAAAATGGTAAGCTTGACTTATTTATCTTCTGAATGTGTCAATGTTAGAATTTGCTTTTACTTGGGGAACAATTTGGTTTCATGGTATAGTAAGAAACAAAACTGTGTTTCTTTATCAACCGTTGAATCAAAATATGTAACGGTTGATAGTTGTTGCTCTAAACTTCTTTGGATGAACCAAATGGTCAATGACTATGGGTTACATAGTGATACCCTTGTTGTTTATTGTGATAAATCCAGTGCGATTGATATCTTGAAAAATCATGTTCAACAATCCCGTACCAAACATATTGATATTAGACATCACTTAATTCGGGATTTAGATGAACAAAATATTGTCCGCATGGATTTTATAGGAACTGAGAACCAATTGGCTGATGTCTTCACCAAGACTCTTGATTTTGAGAGATTTTCTACTCTTAGGAAATCTCTAAGTCTGTGTGTCATTTGAGTGTCTCACAAAATGTGGTTCCAAGTGTGACCACATGTGCATGTTGTACAAAAAAAAAAAAAAAAAAATCATCATCAATCATCTTGCATTTGTCTTGGGCACGACTTTGTCATATGATTCTTGAAAATGATTTTGAAATGTTGTATTTGGAAGACATTTCTTTTGAATGTGGATCTCTATTCAAAAAAAAAAAAAAAAAAATCCCAGTGTATGAGCCAAAGTAGTGATTGGGAGCCTTTGAGGGAAAAAGCTACCTTCTCAATGTGTATGCAGCCACTCATATGTGATCTTATCATCTAGATCAATATGTTCTTTGAAATTTTGGCGTGATCATATGAGAAAGGGCTATCCTTGAGGTAGAGTGAAAGCTTCCTACTGGTTAAATCCCTTCAGCTATAAGGCAAAAATCATCTTTTAAAGGAACTGGGAGAAAAGAATCTTGATCCATTGAATTCGAAGTTAAAAATGTGTCTCTCAATGTGCCAACATTTTTCTTCACATTCATTGAACAAAGTCCTTCACATGTGTGCGCATTGTCTTATTCTTCATGGTTAGCCATATCAATAGGGCATTTGGTCTGGTGAAAAATATTCATGCTGCTGTTTCTCACTATCTATTTATTCCAGTGTGGTATATTGACTGAAAATCTTTATCCTTGAATTTGTTTGTCTAAAAACAATTTGAATGGTTCTTGATTTTTGAGCAGTGAGACAAATTGATGGTATGTTTTGCAGAAGATTTATCAAAGATAAATGTTGGGTAATATTTTGTTGCCTAATATCTTTTGATGTATTTTTGGCTCATCCTTGACTTTGTGAAGCAATCAACGGGGAGGAAATTTCTTATTACCATAATTCAAAATTGGGTCTCCTAATATTTTTGATAAGTTGAAGGTTCCATTTTCACGAAGGATTTTTTTTTCCTTCCAATCTGTTTCTTCTTCTTCCTGCAAAATCCTCCTCCATTTCTGGCCAAAAAGGGGGAGAGGGTTCTAAGGTAGGGGGAGAATTTGAATTTCGGTTATCATCAAATTCAGGGGGAGATTTTGATTTTGATCTTGGATCATTATTTTTGCTCTAAAGTGTGTTTTGACCAGAAAGGCAAAAAGGGGGAGATTGTTGGATTTTAGAATCCTCTCAATCAATGCTTAATTTGGGTCAATTTGGTAAATTGGTAATTGACTAATTGATTGATTAATTTTTGCCTTTCTTGGTAAAATTTGAGATCAATCAATCAAGATTGTGATTGATAATATTTTTGGTATATCTTGATTGATTAGTTAATTAGAGGATGATTGATGTTAAATTAGCTAAATAATAGTTGACTTTAGATTAGTTAAATATGGTATATATTTATACTAACTTTAACTTTCTTTATTTAATGTTTTTTCTTGTTTTCCAAGTTTTTCTTTTGCTCTATATAAGGAGGTATTCGTGCCCATTCGAACGATCTAGAGAGCAAGATTGATAGGAGTTTTTGCAGAGAATTCAGAGAGAAAAAAAAACTGCTGTGCTGTTCTAGTAGATGTGATCAAGGACGTTGCAACATCTTCTATCACATTCTGTTCAAAGTATTCTGGAATCTGAAGATTAAGTTACTGACCACGGTTGTTGTCTTTAGACAACATATGATCTTTGATCTTTCAGTGGTGAACTATAATCTAAGTGATATACTTTGATTAGGAACATTTTTGTTAGTTTCACTAGTTGTTTTTCTTTGTAACGGGTTCTATATTTTCTAGTGAAAGGTTTTTGCCATATTGGCACGTCTACAAGTATTTATACTTGTAGATAAAAGGTTACAACAATTTGTTATTTACTGTTTTTTTATTCCGCTGCGATATTTACTGGATGTTACAGTAGATGTTATCACATCTTTGATAACATTTACTATATTCCAGCATTGTTTTTCTGAGTTACATAGCTATAAAACTTTCAGGTTGTTTTTAATAGTGATATGAATCCTGTTCATGCCAGTACAATGATCACTACACTCTAAACCAATTTTTAAAACCAGATTGAAAGGGAATAGCGCATTATTAGTTCCTTAAATTTTTAAACTTCCTAATATTCACCTATGTACAACGAAAATGCACGATAGTTATCAAAAGGTTGCTCCTTTTGAATGTGAGTGGGCCTGTAAGTTGAATGTCGTTAGAGATCGATCCGTTAAGTAATCAACACTAAGCGCATAGTCATCCATTGAAGCTAAAAATGAAAAACCACACCTTAATTTATTTATCGAACTTCTAGAGAAAATTGCAAATAAAACCCTGTACTAGTTCATGTTTTGCAAAGTAAGATATGTGTTTTTTTCTCTCGACTTTTTAAACCATGAACTAGTTTCATTTTTTCAATTTAAACGTTTCATAAATTGGGTGTTAAAAAACATAATGGAAAGCTGACTGGGCTGCTGACGGGGCATCAATATATGATGTGGCAAGTAGGAAAAAAAAAATCAAATTCCCTCCAAATTTATTCCAAAACAAACCCTAAACTATTTATTGTATTTCAAAAAAAGACATTGTTTACTTGTAGAATTTTTTAGGTATTTATACACCATTTCATTCAAAAACATTTACAAATCTCTCTCTCTTCAATCTTCTCCATCCTCTTGTACTTTATTTTAAGCATCATGAATAATAGAGCAGTTCATTGTCATTGTGGGAGATTGACTGTCATGCAAACATTATGGACATATCAAAATCCTGGGAGGAGGTTCTTAGGTTGTAAAAGATTTGGAGTAAGTTATTGTTTGATTTCATTTATTTATTTCTTGTGTTTCTTAATTTTATAGATGTATAAAATTATTTCAATTTACGTTTTTGTTTGAAGAGATAAAAAACTGAAAAAGGGAATCCAGCAATTAAGAAACACAAAAAATAATTGAAATAAAACAAAAAATTAAACAAAAGCATAAAACTTATTCCTAACTCAGATAATTATTTACAAACGTATAAAATTGCATAAAATTGAAATAATTTTTATGAAAAATGATACAAGTTAAAAAAATTGAACTTTTTGTCATTTCAATTTTAATTTCCAGAATTGTTTAATAATTTACAAAAGTTCAATGAAATTAAACGTAAAACTTATTCCATTTCAATTTTCTTAATCTATTACTCCCTCCGTTCCAAAAAAAGAGTTCACTATATTATTTTGGAATGTTTCACTTAAAGAGTCTACTTTCAATAATTATATTTACATTTTTCATAATCTTTCATATTTACCCTCCACTTGTGTTGTAATCATCTTAGTTGTGCTTAAGTATTTTTGTAATTATAACCAACTCCAATGACACTAATATATCTCCTAATTATTAGACTTTTCAAACGTGAATATTTTGGGTGGAACGGAGGGAGTAAATAATTCTGAAAATAATTTTAATTTTATGTAGGGTTTGTAAATGTTGAGGATGGAGAAGATTGAAGAGAGAGAGTGATTTGTAAATGTTTTTGGATGAAATGGTGTATAAATACCTAAAAAATTCTGCAAATAAACAAGGTTTTTTTGGAAATACAATAAATAGTTGGAGTTTGTTTTGGAATAAATTTGGAAGGAATTTGGGTTTTTTTTCGTCTTGCCACGTCACATGCCACGTTGATGCCCCGTCACCGGCTTAGTCAGCTTTTCGTTATGTTTTTTAACACCCAATTGACTGAAGGTTTAAATTTAAAAAAATAAAAATAGTTCATGGTTTAAAAGGTCGAAAAAAAATACATATTTTATTTTTGCAAAACGTGAACTAGTACAGATTTTTTTTTTTTTTTACAATTTTCTCGAACTTCTATTATTTTCTTTGTTTCTTAATTTTGTGTGCGTGTATTTAGATGTGCTCTATAAATGCATGATTTCCCCATGCCATCCCTTCTAACTACAAGAATTCAAGAAGCTTAAGCACTCCATGATGGTGACAGTTGTATTTGTTGGATTTCAAAATCCAAATTAATAATCTTTGATTTCCGCTATTTTTAGTAAATTGAAGATTACTATGATTGATTGATTAGTTTTGGCTTTCTTAATTGATGGATTGCTGATAATTATGTACATATATGGTATATATGTTAGTTGACTTTATATTTAGGGCAAACTTCACAATTCGTCCCTGTACTTTTTACATTTTTTTGTATTCGTTCCTGTACCAATTTTTTTTTTGAGACCATCCTTGTACCACAAACACTGAGTATGATTGGTCCTTCCGTTAAATTTCGTTAACCTTTTTCTGTTAACTCGTCCCACGTGCCTCTCACAAGCATTTTTAAAAGGGTAAAATAGTCATAATTTATTTATTTTTAAGTCAACTCCATGTGCTTCTGGGGACTCTCCCCCCACCTCTCCCTCTCTCTCTCTCTCACACACACACTTACACACACACAAAAACATCATCAACAACAAAACCAAGCACAATCCAGATCATGAAACTGAACAAACTTTTGCCTTTTCATTTCCCAAATCAAATCCAGCAGCAGCTACCCTTGCCTGCGAATTTTTTTTTCAAACTTCTTCAACACTCATTTCAGCAAAATCCTCTGTTTTTTTTTTTTTTTTTTTTTTGTCTTCGCCGTGGTGGTTGAGGGAGGTGGAGAGGAAGTGGAGTGGAGGCCAAGATCTAGGACAAGGAAGGCATCCCGCCGAATCAGCAACGCCTCATCTTCGCCGGCAAGCAGCTCGAAGACGACAGAACCCTAGCCGACTACAACATCCAGAAGGAGTCGACGCTCCGCCTCCGCGGTGGCGCGAAGAAGAGGAAGAAGAAGACCTACACCAAGCCGAAGAAGATCAAGCACAAGCACAAGAAGGTAAAGCTCGCGGTGTTGCAGTTTTACAAGGTAGATGATTCTT
Organism: Platycodon grandiflorus; assembly: GCA_016624345.1. Lineage (NCBI taxonomy): Eukaryota > Viridiplantae > Streptophyta > Magnoliopsida > Asterales > Campanulaceae > Platycodon > Platycodon grandiflorus. Next base: position 36,753,461 of record CM028361.1, on the reverse strand, counting down.
GAAAGGTCCAGAGGTTGAGGAAGGAGTGTCAGAATGGCGAGTGTGGCGCCGGGACTTTCATGGCCAATCACTTTGATAGGCACTACTGCAGCAAGTGTGGACTCACCTATGTTTACCAGAAGGCCGGCGGTGATTGATTTTGCTTTTAAGGTTTCGTTTCTTTTTATTTTTTTGTTCGGTTGAAGTAGTTACTTTTATTTAAAATGATCGAGACAGCTTAGATAAGTTTTTAAGTAATTCTGAATCTGCTTACTATGAATTATCATAATTAATTTATGGAATTTTGATGATTTTGAGCTTAAAAAAAAAAAAAAAAAAAAAAAAAAAAAACCTTTACTGATCTTTTGAAGTTTAAGTTTGAGTTTTTGGGTTTGTTTTGTATATTGATTTTGATTGGTTTTGAAGTTCAAGTTGGAGTTTTGGGATTATATTGTTTATTGATTTTAAATAGTTTTTGAAGCTATTTGAATCTTGAGATTAGATCTCATAATACCACCTTTGCTGGAAGAACCCTAGAATGGGTTGATGGAAGAACCTAGAATGAAACCCAGCTAGCGTATACAATTTTTTTTACAAATGGTCCCTATACTTTTTACATTGAATTGACAATTTTACCCTCGTTAAAAATCACATTAATCTCACGTGTCAATACTTAACGGCTAAAAATGGATGGAATTGGATGGAAGGACCAATGATGTTTTTCAAACCAGTACAGGGACTGAATGTGCTCACGAGGGACGAATACAAAAAAATGTAAAATGTACAAGGACGAATTTTGGAGTTTGCCCTTATATTTAACTTAATTTTAGAGTAAATTGAAGATTGATTATTGATTGATGAATACGATAGATTTTATTTACTAACTTTAACATTTTGTGTTTTGTGTGTTCCTTTGTTTCCAAGTATTTCTCAGCTCTATATAAAGAAGAGCCTGTACTCCATTCAGGTGATCATCGAGAATGCAAGAGAGAAATCTCAGTCGAAAAGATTCAAGCACTCAAAGTAAATGTGAGAATGCAAGAGAGAAATCTCAGTCGAAAAGATTCAAGCACTCAAAGTAAATGTGGTCGAGAACGTCAAAACATTGTTCACCATATTTAGTCTATTAAGGGGATTATTATATTTTTGACCAACGTACTAATTGCGGATTTCTGATTTTACCAACGTACTTTCATTAACCCAAATGTGACCAACGTACTATCAATTTTGTTGCAATGTTGACCCTGCAGTTAAACCTCCATCCAAAAAATTAACGGCTAACGGTAAAAAAAAATTACATTAACGGTAAAGGGTCCAAAATGATACTTGTGAAAAATGGGGGCCCACCAAACCCCCCTCCTTACTCTCCAAACCCACTTCTGCTGATGCTGAAGGTTTGAAATGTGATTTAGAAATTCATAATCCTGAAATTTGTCCAGAGGCTTCTCATGACCTTCAAAAAGAGGATGCACATTTTGTGGCAATTAAAACCATAGAGACTTTGTCGGAGATGGAGGAAAATCTCGATAAGCTCAAGGTCAGATCAATTGAAAATGAAAGCTCCATACCAACAAATTCTCCATGTCTGATTCAACCTACAAAAGTGAATCCATTGGGAATAACTGTGCCAACAAAAAGTGCTGCTCGGATGGAATCAACTGCTGATGTTCGTAAACCAATTCCAACTGATCCTGTTGATGGTGAAGGTTCAACATTTGATTCAGAAATACCTAATCTTGAAATTTCCCCTGAGGCTCATGACATGGCGACTAAAATTAAAATTATGGAGGCTATATCGAAGATGGGAGAAAATTTCGATAAGCTCAAGTTCAAGTGAGCTACAAATGAAAACTCCAAACCTACAAATAATCCCTCTCATCATTCTTCTCCAAACTTACAAATAAATGTTCCTGTCTCCGTTCAATTGCCAGGACCATCCAAGAATTGCAATGATGTAAGTAAATCTCAACATTTTACTATATTGATATTTTAAAAACACGGAATTGGAATGACCTTGTATTGTTGAATTGTTGTAGGTGGATGCTTCTCTTTTGAGCTTAGCCGATACAGCCCAAGCAGTTAAGGCAACCCATATAAGCACAGATGGCAAGACATCGTTTGGAATAGAAATCGTAAAAGGGAATTGTGTATTACTACTTCTGAAATTTGTCTTTCTTTGATTTACACAGGCCTTACGGAAACACAATCCTTGGACAACAATATCCTGCCTGAAACTGGTCAAGTCGAGCTTGCTTCTGAAGCAGTAAATTCAAAGCCTACAATTGACAAAGAGAAAGCAAAATCCAAGTAGAGATTCCTGTGAATAATGACTCTTCTATCCTTGATGGTGTATCAGTTCCTGTTTCTCCTGCAGTTCCTGTACTAGTGTCTAATCTTGGTCGAGGAGTGGGTTTGGAGAGGAAGGAGCGGGGTTTGGTGAGCCCCCCATTTTTCACAAGTATCATTTTGGATCCTTTACCGTTAGCCGTTAATTTTTTGGATGGAGATTTAACGGCAGGGTCAACATTGCAACAAAATTGATAGTACGTTGGTCACATTTGGGTTAATGAAAATACGTTGATAAAATTAGGAATCTCCAATTAGTACGTTGGTCAAAAATATAATAATCCCGTCTATTAAGGGTTGAAGTTGTGATTCTGTTTTTTCTCCATGTTTTGTAATAAACCTTAAAGCATATCATTTTCTTACGTACGACAATTAGAATTCAAAATCTTGAAACATACTTGTTAGGAAGGTTTCATAGATTTCTAAGTGTTTCTTCTTGTAATATTTGTAACGTGTTACAAGTTTATTCTATTGAAAGTTTTGTCATATTGACACATTTACAAGTTTTGCTTGTAGATAAAGGTTACAACAAAGTGTTATTTACTTATTATTTTTGCTGCTTATGTTAAATGTCTTTGTAGATATTATCACATTTTTTATTTCATTTACATTTTGTTAAAAATTCAGTTTGATATTCCTAGCTACAAAACTTTTAGTATTTAATATATTGGTATCTCAAGCTTGGAAGCTTAGAACTAATTCTCAAAGTATGGTCCGACGCTAGAAGTAAAGATCTCTCTAGAGAATTTTTTTACATACATAAAAGCCTGAACTCAAAACCTCTTGCTTAAGTGACAAGAGCCGCTTCTGTAGGCCAACTCAGTTAATTTAGTTACAGGTGACCTATATTGGCTTAAGATTAATTTGCTTTTTATAATGTCCTGTATTTGCCTTAGATTAATTTGCTTTATATAATTTTGGATAAAATGCACCAAAAGTCCATGTACTTTTCTAGTTTTCTTAAATTATAGTTTTTGTCCTTTTACTTTGAATGTGCTCTTTTTTGTCTTTGTACAATTTTATATGACATCGGATTGTCCCTCTGCCAATGTTTTTCCATTAAATGGACATTATTTGAGACATGTGCCCATCATGTGCCATATTTTTGGGGGGTAATTGTTGTCCATTAAATATTTTTGTTCTAATGGACCAGAATCAGTGTTCGAAAAATCGGCCTATGCGCTAGGCGCCCTTCAAACGCCGCGACTAGGGCCAAATTGGACAAAAAATCGCCACCATGAAAAATTGCCACTTAGTTGGCCTAGGCGTCGCCTAACGCCCAGCCAATTTGAGCGATGTCGTACGCGTTTCGTAGAGGAGGGACCGAGTATGAGGAACCTGGGAGGAAGGGTAGTTAATCAGGGGCAGAGCGATGCACGACTATGCGATAAATGACGTCCTCAATCTTCTGGACAGCTAGGGCTTCGATAAGTTCGGCATCGGAGGAGGGGGAATCAACGTGACTGAGATCCACAGTTTAGAAGTAGTCGAAATGACTGTATTGATTACGGTGGGAAAGGAGACGATACACCGATGAAGAGGTGAAAGTGAGAGTGAGAGAAATTAAGAGAGAATTGAGAGTGAGAGAGAAAGAGAGCGAGAGAGAGAGAGAAAGAGAGCGAGAGAGCGAGAGAGAGAGAGAGAGAGAGAGAGAGAGAGAGAGATTGTCGTCCGTGTCGAGATCCCGTCGTCTGTCTCACAGTGAGAGAGAGAGGCGTCTGTGAAAACTTTATGAATTGTGAAAGAGAGACAGGCGGCTAGCTTTTAGTTTTAGGGTTTTAATTCACTTTTTAAAATGACATCCTTCTCCCTCAAGTTATTAAAGTATTTTCCCTCCCCCCTCAAGTTATTAAAATATTTCCCTAAGTATTTTCCCTCCCCTCAAGTTATTAAAGTATTCCCTTATGATAGTGAATTTAATTTTAATTTTTCATTATAACTTTTAATCTTGTAATGTGATTACTTTTAGTTTATTTGGTCATATTTACCTATTTACTATTGTTGCAGCAGGTTTGGTATGGACCTAATGTTTAATTATGTCTCGATTTCTAGGTCCTGCCTAGACCCCGACTAGGCCCTTAGGTGCTAGGCACTGCTCTGGCGCCTAGCGCCCGCCTAGCAATTTTTAGAACACTGACCAAAATACCACACTATTTCCTTGACTTTACAGGTGTTTTATGAAATTTATTGACTTGATTTAACTTTTATTTAATACACAGTATTTTTTTAATGGTTCTTGTTAACTTGTGCCCTTATGGCACATATTAAGGGGCATTTAATATAATAATTTATACTTACTTTCACATTAACCACTCTAATTTTACATTAACCACCCTACCAATCACCCTAATTTCACATTAACCATCCTACCAACTACATTAACCACCCTGCCAACTATCATATTAAATACTCTTTAACATGTGCTTTTAGAGCACAACTTAACAATACCCTTTTTAATAGTGTCAAATAAATGGATCACTCTTCTTTTCTCATCTCACAATTAATAAAGGTAATATAGATAAGTTTCTTAATGAATCTTTATCATTATCAAAATAGAAAGAGAACTCTCATTTTGAAACGTCACAAAAAAGAATCACTTATTTTGAAACAGAAAGCATATTTAGAAGTTCGAACTACTTCTTCCTATCTTTGCTCTTTTTATGGTTTTGACAAGAAAAATGGGGGAATGTGATAAAATTCACCTCCTTCTGAAAATCATGTTTTGGCCGTGGCAATTTACATAGAATTTCAAACGGACTGCGTGGGTTACACTTGAGCCTCCAAATGTACACTCAATCAATGAAAAGCAAGAATCGTCACTTCCATTTATCTGGAAAACTTAAAAAAAAAAAAAAAACACTAGATTCTCAGTGTTTGGGGATAAGTTACAAGTTGAGAAAATGTTAGACACTCAACTTGCCCTTTGGCCTCAAGGTTGCTCTTATGCCTGATCTCCTAATTGACGTAAAATATATTTTAATAAATTAGCTTCTTAGTGGAATCATTAATATTAATATTTCAATCAAATTTTTATTAATTTGAATTTTATTTTTTGTTATTACATGTTCAATAGAAAAGCACTACAAAATTCACTTGTTGAGCTAATAAATTTGGAATGAATCATTTAAACCAAAAAAAAAAAATGCTAGTTACCATGTTTTTTATTTGAATTAATTTAAACAATTTTTAAAACTATATTTGCATTGAAAATCATTACATTGAGATGAAAGTTCCTTGATAATAAAATTTAATTCATAGATCATGTCACAATGATTCATTTCTTGTTATTTAAAGATTAAAATGTGTATGCCTCTGTCCTAAATGAGAGTAACTAATGTTTGTTGATCATATTAAGAAGTGAAACACACCAACAAATCATATATATATAGACACCCAGGCATAAGATTTATGGGATTTCTTCGTAAATGGCCATGTCAAACCTGTCAAATTCATAAAAAGCTTCACTTACTCAAAAACATCTTTTATGACAACTTTTTATCCATAAATTCCAAAATACCCTTACTGAGTCGGTTAAACAACTCAATGAGTCGATCAAAATGACTCAAAACGACCATGAGTCGATTAATCAACTCATGGGTCGATTAAGGTCGATTGATCGACTCATGGGTCGATTAAGTAGAGACTGAGAGAGAGAGAGAGAGACGAGTACCTCGACGACAATAGCGAAGGAGGCCTAGAACGAGGGCGGTTGAGACAAAGGATGACGGCGGGGATATGGCACTGTGAAGGAGGAGGCGGCGAGGACAGCAGGGAGAGAACGACGGTAAGAGACGGAGATGACGAAAATGGCGTAGAGAGAGAGAGAGAGAGAGAGAGAGAGAGAGGACGTCGCAGAGGCAGAGGGAAGGTTAAGAGTAGTTAGGGTTTGGGGGCTATTTGGGAAGTTAACAAATAAAATTGGTCAAAGGCCATATAACATAACTCACCGGGTCAAAAGGCTGTACTTGAGTAATACCACTAAGATTTATCTCCAAGATGACTTGTAAAAAACATTTATTTGAGGGGTTGTGACTTGCTTAGACGACAAAAAGTCATTATCGTGTGGTAGTTTCAATTTAAAAGAAAGCATGAATGTAGAGCCGTCAATATGAGTTGAACCCACCGGATCAGCCTAATTTGTCACAAAAATATGTTAAGTTTGGTTGATAAATTTTGATCCCGCTTAATAAGCGAGTCAAACAGGTTGAACCTGTGTGGGTTACGGGTTAAAGCGAGTTGGGTTGGGTTGGGCTAACCCGCTAAGTTGTTTAACTATATACATTTAGTTTGACTCTTTGATTTTTAAGAAGTGTAGTTATATTTCCTTAATTTTTTTTTTTTACTTTAATTTGTTAGATTCCTTCTTTGCCTTTTGTTTAATTTTTTATTTCATTAATTAGAAATTAAAAATAATTGTAATATATATATTTTTTACTTTTTAATTTGTTATACATTGAGTTTATTTAAGAAATTTTTTTGGCGAGTTAGCCCGCCCCAACCCGTAATGCATGACAGATTAGATTGGATGAAAATATTTCAACCCACACATTCGACGAGCCAAAATGTGTGTTCCCAATATAGTACGACCCCAATTATTGAACAGAAGGTTGCAGTTGCTGTCTAAAACAAACAAAATGGAATTCAATTTTTTGTCTACTTCATTAAATGTTTATTGACTACTTTAGGAAAAATTGACAAGGCAAAGAAACTATTCAAATAAAAGACAAGTGTGTTACATCAATGCAAACTTCTCGGAATTTAAAAGATCCCAATTTCTCAACATAGCCGCTAAATATCACACTTTAAAAATAAAAAAACTATATTGCAATTTTTATAAATTATTATTATTATTATTATTATTATTATTTATTTGAATTATTATTATTATTATCATTTGGATTATTATTATCATTTGCACTACGAAAAAACTCGTCATTGCTATGGACAAATATCCTTGACAATTTATACAAATTCCTTGGTAAAACATATGTTAGTCAGGAAAACGTTCCCTTGGCAAACTTTGACAATTTCCTTGGCAATTGAGGTGTCGATAATTTTACTGAGTAATTGAAATTCCTTGGCAATTTACCAGGGAATGTGTCCTTGGTAGTTACTGATCTATTATTCGAAAAAAATAATTTTCCTTGTGAATAATTTTCCTACGAAATATATAATTTCCTAGGTATAGATTAAAAAAAAATTATATATATTTTAATTTCCCTAGCGATATTTATTTTACCAATAAACGTTTCCTTGATAAAATTTCCAGGTATATATATACCAAGGAATTTTACCAAGGACATATTCATTGGTAAAATAATACTCCCTCCGTCCCTACATTATTGTATTTTTTTTTTGTTCGTTCCAAAATAATTATCTTGTTTGAAAACTTTTCTTTCACATACACATGGGCATCAAAGAAAATTACACATTATACAAATATTAATAATCAAATCAATTATTTTTTCTTAATTCGTGTGCCAGGTCAAACAATACAATAATTAAGAGACGGAGAGAGTATTAACAAGGAAATTTAGCTATGAAATTCATTTAATATAGACCAAAATATAAAAAAATCGCCCAAAATACCCACCCAATCCCATAATGATACTCAAAATAAAATATTTTTCACCTAAACTCATAATATTACTAATTATTCCTGTTTGACTCCTTGCCCTAATAGACGTTAGAAACTTTAAAGGACGTTAACACATACATAATACATGTGGGCTTTTCAGTTATTTTCAATGTGGGACCACCAAGACATTTGACTGTAAATACTTGGGTCTAAATCTCTCTCCAATATGTCTCTCTCCCTACCAGCTTGACAAGCGCCTTGGTGGTGGTGCTAATGTCGCCCATGGCTACACCAAGGGTGATGGTCTTGGCGCGGAGATCATCGGCACATTTGTTCTCGTTTACACCGTCTTCTTGGCCACCGACGCCAAACGCAGCGCCCGTGACTCCCACGTCCCTGTATGCACAAATTTCTATTCCTTTCTCTATATATACACAATTACATGATCAGACATATATATAAGTATGATCAGTTGACATGATAATATATAATTGGGTGTTGTTGTTTATGTGCTTGTAATTAGATATTGGCACCGTTGTCAATCGGGTTCGCGGTGTTCTTGGTGCATTTGGCGACCATCCCTATTACCGGAACTGGGATTAACCCAGCTAGGAGTCTGGGTGCTGCCATCATTTACAACAAGGACCACGCATGGGATGATCACGTAAGCTCAATTCTTTAACTCCATTGACTTCAGTTTTTAGAGCTCATTATTATAATTTAATTTTACGATGTTGCTTCCTTGTTTGGAATTAGAAAATAAAACCAGAAATAAACCAATTAATTAAAAAAATGAATTAATACTTGCTTAATTAATTTTTTTACTAATGGATCTGGCTTGTGTTGAATGTGCACAGGCCCGGCCCTGAGGGGTGTCAAAATGGGCAATGGCCATGGGCCTCTTATTTTTGGAGCCCCAAATTTATATACAATATATATATATATATATATATATATAATGTATTATATTTGTAATGTATTTTTTACATATATATACTCCCTCTCTTTCTAAATTATTGTCTTTCTTTCTTTTTTTGTCCGTCTCAAAATAATTGTCTTAAAACTTTCCTTTTAATGACATCACTTTTACCATATTACATTTTTTTTCTATACTTTAATTATGGACCACATACAAGTGGGTATTAAAGGAAACGACACACAATACCAATATTAATAATTAAGTCAATTATTTTTTCTTAATCCGTATGCCGGGTCAAAAAAGATAATAATTAACGGACGGGGGGAGTATATATTAGTTGGGCCATTAAAAAAAATTAGTTGGGTCATAAAAAATTGCTTAGATCGAAGCCTATATAATATTAATTTTTTAAAACTAAAATTAATAAAATCATACTTGCATTCAATTATGTGTTCCAAGAAAGATTTAATACATATACATTGAAAATGAGATTTTGAAAATAACTTAATTTTGAAGACCCTATTGATGATTTTGCTTCTCAAAACACAAGAAAATCTAGATTTTCTTAATAATTATTTGATAATTATTTTTTCTTGTATGTTTATAGCTTTCACATTTTTTTTAATACATTGATGGATGAAAAGTGAAAAATTATTTGTGTAAAATTCTTATTTTTATGAGGGTCTTATTTTTTCTTTTGGCCATGGGCCCTCAAAAGTTTAGGGCCGGCCCTGAATGTGCAGTGGATATTCTGGGTTGGACCATTCATTGGGGCAACACTAGCAGCACTATAACATGTGGGGAAACGAAGGGAGAAGGAGTGGTGGGTGTAATCGATGGATTCATAGTAGAGGATGAGGTGGTTGTTGTTGTCGTTGGCGTTGGCGGCGGTGGAGGAGAAGTGGAATTTGAGGAAATCAAGGGAGGCGATTAATAGGTGGAAGGTGGTGGAGACGGGGAGTAGATTGAGGAGGGATTTTGGTGGGTAGGCGGAAGAGGATGAAGTAGATGACATCGCGGGGGAGATTGAGGAAGGTGGTGGTTGTGGTGGCAGTGGTGGAGTGGACTTGGAGTTGGTCGTTTGACATTGGAATTTTCAGACTTGATGTGTCTGTGATGGTTCTAATGATTTTTCAGTGAAAATGACGAAAATATTCAGCAAGTGAAAGACACGTGCACTTTAACGTTAGTTTTATAATGGACGTCGGCGCTAGAGTCCAAACTAAGATAATTAGTAACATTGTGACTACATGTGAGAAATATTTTATTTTGGGTACTATTATGGGATTGAATGGATACTTTAAAGGCTTTTTTCATATTTTGGCCTTTAATATATTTATATTTTCAAGATTTCAAAAAACTTTCCTTGGTATTATTCCTTGCTAAATTAGTTTAGTAAGGAATATTCCTTGGCGGGAAAACGATGATATATTTATTAAAATTTACAAATACTATTGGTACATGTATAGATAATCAAAATCTTTATATATATTGAAAACAACATCTAAACATACATTCATTTGAAACAATATCGAAGAACCACTTGTTCATTCAAACCAATATCTTAAACATCCACATTCGTTCATAATATCTCAACGACCACATAAATACTCAAAACAAATATCTTAAATCAAATAACAGTTTTGAAAACAATTCCGACAAAAATTCTGAATCAAAACCATTGTACTAGGTGAAACTGGGATTAAGGAGCATGTGTACTGTCACACGTCGAATGAGGAGTTTCGGGGGAAGCTTGGTTCCCATTTTAGATGGATGAAAACACTACTTTCAATGCTTCTTGCGAGGCAGGGCTGCTTTGTAATAATCGAACAGCCTTCTCCGTTGTGGCGTTTTCTAGAGGCCGTGACGTCGTGCATTTGCAATTGTTTGAGGATGGGCAAGAACCACTAACATTGGATGTGACTGTCGGGATGGAGTGACCAAACTCATAGAGACAATCCTTTCTCCCACTATTGCCCCCCACCTTCTTAACTGTGTCTCTCCAAAGAGACCCAAAATACTTTGAGGCCTTATTAGGTTGGCTTGTAGTGTCTCCCTCAAGTATTGGATCACTCACCGACTTAGTCAATACAACTTTGGAGGTATACTCATTCTAAATACAATAAAATAAATGAAACATTAGTTCCTATTCACATGTAATACAACCATATACAAGTTACTAACTATAACTAGTGCAGCTCAAATCATGGTGATTTTACACTCTTAATTCGCTGTTAATCAGGGAGAGAATGACAATAATAAGTGTTGTACTTGACGGGAACATATAAAAGATGCTATGTAAAGCTCTTTCCATGCCAAACAACAAAAAATTAAAGCTCTATTCAATTGTAATTAGATGTAATATTATAAATTCATATGCATAATATATCTATGAAGAATCAGAAAGTCATATCTATGTTTCCTATATCATAAACAAAATCGATTTCTAATTAAGGAGCTATCATGGCCATCTGTGGAAAGAGACTAACTTTTTAAAACGTTTCATTATGTGTCATTACAGAACCTACTACTGCATTATAGACATCATAGTTCATATACTTAACTATACTTCACGAAGTACTCATTTCTTTCCAAATTAGACTTCTCGCACCTATACAAAGGCGAACTTTGATGACGATGTGCATTTGTTTATTTACAACGACATAATGGGTTAATTTTCATCTTTATCTTATGTTTTGAAATGGGGCTCTATTTGTTGAAGCAAGATTAGAGAAAATAAAACAAAATTCACTCAAGTCTCTGTAGAGATTTTGTACACTATAAAAGGAACTGACTATATATAATGGGGATGCCACCTTTCAGCTTTATGTAGACAGACACCTATTACTAACATGCATGGTCACTCTACTGAGTTGTCCAACACAAGGAAAAAAGTCGACTTGTTGAATAGAAAACACTACATGAAATATACTCTTAAAAGTACGGATCAACCAAATAATTATCATGCAAGTTATTGTGAGAAACAATCATATAAGATATGAGCATCTGAACATCCTCGATTACCAACCTTACGCGTGGCCATCATCATGAGACTATCGCGTGACCAAATAAGTGCCAGGTCGACGATGTGGAGGTATGAAGAGCCCGCCAAAACCGTCAAGCTCGAAAGATAGAGACTGCGTTCACTACCGCGCCCGATGAAGACGGCAAGTGCGAAGCGCGGATGTTCGACCTAATATAATGTATGGCCTGGCGATCGTTCTGTGATGGGTCACTTCACCTCGGAGAACCCTCAAACCCGCTGACACAAGGGATCCACTGAGCGACCTGGGGCTACCCTAGGGCGACCTCGCCAGAAGCTAGCGACCTGGTAGATGCCAGGCCGACCTTGACAACCTCGGGCGACCTGACGTATGCCAGGTCGACCTCGCCTACACAGAGTGACCTGAAGCATCCAGGCCGACCTCGACGTGATGCTCTCAGCTCGATAATACAGAATCCTATACGGAGACGACATCTACAAAAGGTATTATAATTCCTTACATCAGTCCCATGCATATAAGGAAATAGTAATCCGAAAAACACGGGAACCATTCCTAGTTTGAATCAAATAAGGATTGTGATCACATCCCTATAAATAATACCCTCAGCAGGCCTCACAAGGGACGCACTTACAGACTTGCTTACGTACTTTTCTCAGCCTTCTCATTCTTGTAGCCTCACTAATTCTCACGCTGGAGGGTTATTGCTGGGATAGCCCAACACCCCTAACGGTGTTCTTGGTTGATCACAGGTTTTCAAGCAGTTTTCAAGGACAATCCCTGCAACGTAAGCCGGAATCCTGCCTAGACTACACACGTGGACCAGACACGACACCCAAAGCTTTTTTGGCGTGATCAGTTTGGTTCCGTTGCCGGGACATATTATTTCCGTGATCAAGCATGGCATCTTCTAAGCAAGTCTCTAAATCTGCCGCTCCAGCAACAACCCCAGGCATACCCTCCGCCGCTCCGCTTGCTGGCAACTCCCCTGGACAACCTGAAAAAGAGTCACCAGTGATACCCTCATCAGGGCTTCCGCTTCACCAAAACACACGAGCTCAAAAGCTGGCCAGAGCTATGAGAAGAAAAGCCTTGGGAAAAAAGGCAGCGCAAACAACTAAAAGTCCGAACTTGACTACCCGTGATGGTCGGACACCCACTCCACCTTCCTCAGATGGCGAAGGCCCAGGAGACAAGGATGATCTCATCATGATGGACAGTAGGATGCCTCTTACTCAACAAGAGATCGATCTCGCCGAGTTGGAACACATACGGAGGGAGAAAGCCTTCTTGGAGAAGCAGAGAGAGCTAGAAAAACGCGAATACGAGCTATCACGTAAGCTCGCCGCCCAGACGACCCAGCCACCAGAACCGAGCTTACATCTATCCCATGACGAGCACCACGATGGTCGACCTGAAAGGAGTAAGCCCAGGGGTCTGCGGGCTGACAGTCATCATGGGGGGACAAGGGACGACGCTCCCAGACGTAGCGAGAAAAGCCGGCCCCGACGAGTAGGTACGCATCAAACACTTGGCATCAAGGATCGACTGGGCACACCAGACAGGGAATGACCTAGAGGCAGCATCCACTCAAGGATGGAGGGACGAGCTAGAAGTCCTAGTCCGGCAAAATCTTACAGGTCCCACCGAATGGAAGATATTGAGGAGCGATCTCGAAGGCCACAGGAGAACCACAGCCACAGGTCGAAACGCAAGTCCGTCCAACACAGTACCTCCAGCAGCGAGGATTCCTTACACAAATACTCCAGGATCGACGACCATGACCGTCGATCTAAAAGGCGGGGTAAGAGCAGCGACCTGGAGGACGAGGTACTACAGAAAATGAAGGAACGCTTAGAAGCTCTCGAAAGAGGAAAAGAATGGAAACCTTCAGGAAGTGTAACAGCAGCCTTTTGTAGGAGAATCAGGAATACTCCTCCAAATCATCGCCTGAAGCTGCCATCTTTGAAAAGTTACGCCGGAAACACAAATGCTCGAAGCCACGTATCAAGCTTTGAAGCAAAAATAGGAGTTTGCACCAGAGATTTGGATCTCTGGTGCGTAGTGTTCGTCAGCACGTTTGAAGAGGTCGTCCTGAATTGGTTTGAGGAGCTAGAGGAGGGCTCTATCAGAGACTGGCACGACCTGAAGAAATATTCGTCAGCGGGCGACCTCCCCAAGAAGGAATCTGACCTCTGCGGAATCAAACAGCGACCCAGCGAGTCGTTGTAGAGCTATCTCGAAAGATTCAAGAACGTCGTCGAAAAGTTATTGAACGTCCCTGACAAAACCATAATGGCTTTCTTCCAAGCTGGATGCCGATCTGCCAAACTCCTGTTCGAAATTGGCATGCGACCACCCACCACCAGTGCGGAAATGTACACTGCCGCACAGAATATTGGGAACGTCGAAAAGACCTTGGCAGACCAAGAAAGGGAGGACCAAAAACCCTCTGGAACGCAGAAACAGAAGAAGGAAGATAAGGCCGGTGAGCAGAAGGAAGGAGGCAACCATGGGCACGGAAAAGGTAAGGGGAAGAATAAATGGGCTAAAAAAGAAGAATTCTACACCCCCTTAATCACAACCCGAGAGCAAATCATGAACGTACTTCTCCAAGAAAATAAGATTGCCCGACCTCCACCACTCAGAGAAACTACATATCCTCGCAACCCCGATAAAAGGTGCGCTTACCACAACGGTATCGGCCACACAACTGAGGACTGCATCCAGCTAAAAAGGGAGATACAGAAGCTGATTGACCGGGGTGAACTTAAAAGATATGAGCAGCGAGGAAGAACTCACCGAGATAGGCCTAGGGAGGCCCCGAGGGTCAATGCCGACGACGACGAAGTCCTGGTCAACACAATTACGGAGGAATGGTCGAGCATCACCAAAATAACGACAGCAATAAACAGCCTCAACCATACTGTCAGCCCGCCAGCCGTTTGGGGAGAAAAGGGGATAACATTCCTACCTAGCGAGCTGGCCGCTAACCTCGTCGCGGGGGGACATGCCCTAACCATTGAAGCTAAGATTGGCAGAGGAAGAGTGAAAAGAGTACTCATCGACACAGGAGCAGGGAAGGACATCCTGTTCTATAAATGTTTTCAGGCGATCGGGTTGGGAAGCTCGCACTTGACCCCGAGTGGAATCAAGCTAGAGGGATTCACCGGACACAAGGTCGCTGTCAAAGGCACGGTCGACCTCAATGTAGTCCTCGGTACCAAAGATAACTCCCGCACCGAGGTCATCACCTTCCTGGTCCTTGACATCCCCTCTCCATACAATGCTATACTGGGACTCCCAACCCAGACAAAATTTGAAATGGTGATATCTCCAGCTCACCAAAAAATCAAATTTCCAACCGACAACGGGGTCGGAGAGGTAAGGAATGATCCGAGAAGCACTTTGAATCACCTACTTGAAGAGAAGAAGGCCGAGGAAGCTCGGCTCAAGGGAAAGCGAAAAATGACCACAGACCACGAAGAGGTTCCCCCGAAGAGCCCCGACAACAAGCGGCTAAAGTCCATTATAATAAAAGAACGCCCGGAGACAAGCCCTTCCAACAAGCAAACATAGCAATTAACGCGGGCTGACCTACCCAGCCCGCAGGAAGAGGCCGAACCTGCCAACTCGCCTCAAGCCGACCTAATATTCGAGCTAGACAAACTCTTCACCTCACACCATGATGAAAGCCCGAATAACGACCTGCCCGACGTGACCACCCCAGGCACCGAGCAGGCCGCCTCATGCGAGGACCCCACTAGTGTCTCCGGGAAATCACCGAAGGACGTTTTAGCAGAAAGTTTAGATCCGCGATATCATCCAGAAATCCAGCCCCATGAAGACCTCGACGAGGTAGTTATCAACTTCGACTTCCCCGAACAGAAAGTCAAGGTCGGATTGGAAATTGATAAAGAAGAAAGGGAAGCAATAATTGCATTCCTTAGGGAGAACAAAGATGTATTCGCATGGAGGACAGAAGACATGGAAGGAATCAGCGAGGAGGTCGCTGTGCACAAGCTGAATGTCGATCCAACAATAACTCCTATACAGCAACGACCTAGAGTATTCTCCCCCGAAAAACAGGCAGCAATCAAAGAAGAGGTCGACAAGTTGCTAAAAGCAGGAATCATTGAAGAAATCTTCTATCCAACTTGGATCGCGAATGTGGTAATGGTCAAGAAGACCAATGGAAAGTGGAGGATGTGCGTCGACTTCACTGACTTAAATAAAGCCTGCCCTAAAGACTGGTACCCATTGCCAAGGATAGATCAGCTCGTAGACGCGATCGCAGGCCATAAAATACTCAGCTTCATCGACGCATACTCAGGGTACCATCAGATATGCATGTGGTTAGCTGACCAGAAGCTGACGGCCTTCCGAGCAGCAAGGGCCATTTATTGCTACAAGATGATGCCCTTCGGACTTAAAAACGCAGGGGCTACCTATCAACGGATGGTAAACAAGGTCTTTGGAGACCAGCTCGGAAGAAACGTAGAAGCCTACATTGACGACATGGTCATCAAAACAAAGCAAGCAAACCACGTCGATGATCTGAACGAGACCTTCTCAAATCTCAGGAAAAACAAGATGAAGCTTAATCCAGCCAAGTGCGCCTCCGGAGTAAGGGCAGGTAAATTCTTGGGGTGCATGGTGAACGAGAAGGGGATAGAGGCCAACCCGGAGAAAATTCAAGCCCTGGTAGACTTGAAAGCTCCCAGCTTGATAAAGGAAGTACAACGGTTGAACGGAAGGATCACCGCACTGGGAAGATTTATAGCGAAATCAGCAGAAAAAAGCCTGTCATTCTTCAAGACATTACGAGGGAGCAAGAGGTTCGCCTGGAATGAAGACTGTGACAAGGCTTTCACCGAGCTGAAAACTTACTTGGGCAGCCCGCCATTATTAACCAGCCTGGTGCCAGGAGAACGCCTTTACATCTACCTTGCTGCCTCAGACACAGCAGTCGCAGCAGTCTTACTAAGTGAAAGAGATGCTGTTCAGAGGCCAATATACTACGTCTCCCATGCGCTCACAGATGTGGAAACAAGGTATCTAAACGCGGAGAAAGTGGTATTAGCCCTGATCATAGCAGCAAGAAAGCTCACCCAGTACTTCCAGGCCCATGCCCTGACGGTTTACACTAACCTCCTACTCAGACAGATACTTCACAAACCAGATGTGGCCGGAAGAATGTTAAAATGGTCAGTCGAGCTCTCAGGATTCGACATCACGTATGAGCAGCGCAAGGCTATTAAAGCCCAAGTACTGGCGGACTTCATCGCTGAGACATCGTTCGTCAAGGAAGATCAAAGCCCAACCGCCAAGCTGACCGAGCTAACTAATTCAACAAACCCTCCCAGCCCTCCCCGGCGGATCAGAACATCCAGCTCGTCTGGTCCTCGGCCATCGACCCACTGGACACTCTATGTTGACGGCTCGTCTGGGAAGACAGGCAGTGGTGCAGGCTTGTCCCTACACCCACCAGAAGGAGGCGAATTCAGCAAAGCTCTTCGATTCAGGTTTCACGCCTCCAACAACCAAGCGGAATATGAAGCTTTGATAGCCGGACTCGAGCTCGCTCAGAAACTAGGAGCTCGCCAGGTTGTAATCTTCAGCGACTCCCAGCTCGTCGTAAAACAAGTTTGGGGGAGTATGGGGCTAATCACCCCACATTGTCAAAATACTGCGACCTGGCAAGACGCCTGTTGGAAAAATTTGACTATTGGGAGCTAAAACAGGTAGACAGAGCAGAAAATGCGCGAGCTGACAACCTATCCAAGATCGCATCATCGGACATCAGCGACCTCCCTCAAGACGTATGGTTGGAAACCCTCCAGTCACCATCAGTCGATATGGAGGAAGCCATGCCCATCGACTCGACGGAAAGATGCTGGATAGATGACATTCAAGATTACATCAAGCACGACACATTACCTAAAGAAAAGGACCTGGCCCAGCTTATAAGGAAGAGAGCAGCTCGCTACACAATAATCGCTGGAGCACTATACAGAAGATCGTTCACCAAGCCATTACTCAGATGTGTCCGACCAGAAACAGTTGAGGACCTCCTTGCCGAAGTCCATGAGGGAGTATGTGGGGGTCACCCAGGCGCGAGGTCATTGTCAGACAGGATTCTCTTTCACGGCTACTACTGGCCGACCTTGCGGAAAGATGCAGAGTCCTATGTACAGAAGTGCGACAAATGTCAAAGGTTTGCTAATATTCCAAGACTGCCATCAGTACCACAGACACCAGTAGTTGTAGCCTGACCATTTGATATGTGGGGAGTAGACCTCATAGGACCCTTCCCAAAAGCCAGAGGAGGTTGTGAGTTCGTAATAGTAGCAGTAGATTACTTCACGAAATAGATAGAAGCAAAACCGCTGGCTACCATAACCGAGGAAAAGGCAATTAGTTTCATACATGATTATATCTGGTGCCGATTTGGACTACCTCGAGCCATTGTGTCCGACCATGGCACCCAGTTCTCCACTAAGTTCACTCAGAGATGCGAACAGATGAATGTCAGGCATTGGAAATCCTCAGTTGCTCACCCCCAAGGAAACGGGCAGGCCGAAGCAGGGAACAAGAAGATCCTCCATGCCTTAAAGCGAAATCTGGATGAGAAGAAAGGTCGATGGCTCGACGAGCTGCCCATTGTATTATGGGGAATACGCACCTCGGTCAGAGGCTCAACTGGAGAAACACCCTTCACGCTGGCATACGGATCAGAAGCGATGGCCCCAGTAGAAATGGCCCTACCAACCCTAAGGGTATCCCATTTCGATGAACTAGACAACGCAACAGCTCGGGGGCTCGACCTCGATTATCTAGAAGAAAGAAGGCTAGAGGCAAGACTTAGGATAATAAACTACAAGCAGCTCGCCAAAGCTCACCACGACAAACGAGTTAGAACAAGATCCTTCAACGTCGGAGACTGGGTACTCAGGAAGATCGAAGTAACAAGCAGAAACGCTGGAAGAAACAAACTCTCCCCAAATTGGGAAGGGCCGTTCAGAGTAACAGGCATAGTCAAAGAAGGGACTTATCGGCTAGCTGAACAAGATGGCACACCGTTCAAGAATCCTTGGCATGCAGATCATCTGAAAATATACTATCACTAATGTAAGGATGTTGCGAAAGTTATCAATAAAAAAGAATTCCTCCCATCTGAAATCGATTGCAAATTTATATATTCTAAAAAGGCACCTCGCCACGACGAGGTCACCTTACGACCTACTCTTCACCAGTTGAAGAAGATCGTAAGTTAAAAAGGCACCTCGCCACGCCGAGGTCACCTTACGACCTACTCTTCACCAGTTGAAGAAGATCGTAAGTTAAAAAGGCACCTCGCCACGCCGAGGTCACCTTATGACCTACTCTTCACTAGTTGAAGAAGATCGTAAGTTAAAAAGGCTCCTCGTCACGTCGAGGTCACCTTACGACCTACTCTTCACAAGTTGAAGAAGATCGTAAGTCAAAAAGGTACCTCGCCACGCCGAGGTCACCTTACGACCTACTCTTCACCAGTTGAGGGAGGTCGTAAGAACCTCGCCAGGTCAAGGGCAGCTCGCGACCTTCACTTCGCTGCAAACAAGCACAGACCAAAAAGACTGCGATTACAGCGAGGATCAAAGCCTTCCATCTCGCTTTAAACTAAATAGAAAAAGCAAACTTAAGGGAAAGGAAACGGCATACTAATAATTTACATAAATTCAGAATCCATAAGTATTTAAGGCACGCAGGCCAGACGAAGAATAAAATTGTTTTCTTACAAAGCCCGCAGGCTCAAATCAACTCGACACAGCGAGGTCATGGATCAGCTCGACTTTTCGCCTCGAAGACGGCTTTGGCGTGAGCATCCTGATTAGACTTCGCTCCCTCGAACTCACTTAACTTGAAGTCGCCATCAAATTCTACGGCGTTACCGTCGTCGAGAGCGTCGAGCAGATATGGGACATTGTTGCTGAAAGGAGAAGGAGGCACCCAAGGATCGCGACCTTGTTCAGCATCTTTCCTCGATATTAATTCAAGCTCCTCAGATCGGTAGGGAACGAGCTCATGACCCCAGCGAGCGAGGTCTCCCCTGTGTTCGGCACTTCCCCACTTAACCAAGTCCCTAAGAGACACCCCACAAGCAGCGGCCACTCGCAGAATCTGAGCTTTACCTTTCTCGTAATATGAAAAGATTTCATTTCGATAAGACTGGGTCTTCTTGAACTCGCTGATAACAGATATCGAGCTAGAAGCCTTCTTCGCCGTTGCCAATTAACGTTCAAGGTCGCCAATTTTCCCTTCCAGGCTCAGCTTTGTCTTGGTCAGCTCGCCGTTGCCAATTAACGTTCAAGGTCGCCAATTACACTTATCAAGTTGCCTCCCACGACTCCTGCGAGGTGGGAAGGAGAATAGCCATCGTATACAACGCCCAGGTCGTCATTACAA
Organism: Platycodon grandiflorus; assembly: GCA_016624345.1. NCBI lineage: Eukaryota > Viridiplantae > Streptophyta > Magnoliopsida > Asterales > Campanulaceae > Platycodon > Platycodon grandiflorus. The sequence goes on along the minus strand of CM028361.1, from coordinate 36,733,189 downwards.
ATCTCCAGAACGGCAGCCTTGCCAATCTCAACCCCTCGGGCAACATGGCTCGAATCTTGCTCCGCCTGTTTGGGGGTAGCCGAGCTGGAAGGGGAAGGCATTTCTTTCGATGGGCTTGTCACACTGTGTACATCGTCCTTCTGGGCCCCCTCATCGGATATAGCGACCACAACAGTCTCCTCGATCCGCAACTTCTTTGGAGGCCCAGATCCCGACGACGACCTGGTCCTCTTTTCGGAAGATTTCGTGCTAACAACTTCTTTCCCTTTGTCAACAGCAATAGATACGGTAGGAATCACTTCGGCGGTACCTGCCAAGTTGGCCGCCACTCGAGCTCGACCTAGTTGTTCCGAGCGAGCAGATTTCGCTTGAACTCGTTTTCCCGAGCTTCCCCTCATAGCGTCGAGGTCCTCCATATCTATAAAAAGAAATACAAGTCAAAAACGGTTGGAAATATCAAACGACTAATAAACGAGGTTCGACGAAGAGAGATAAACCAATCAACAGGCAGCCCCTCTCTGAATCTCGCCAACAATCAGGGCAATATTTTCGAAATATCAGACCATTGTGCCTATGCCAGCCCGGAAAACATTCGAACTCAGGGAAAGTGCACATTGGTTCAAGACCAGCTATCCTCTTCGGCAACAATCCAGCAACATACAACAATTTCTCACTCTTAATAATCTCCTTCCAATCGTAACACCTCACTTGAGTACCACCTCGAACTCCCAAGGGCACCTCGAGAGCTTGCTTAGCGAGCTTATCATAGTCATCTAGCTCGGTATGGCGAACTAGAGTGTAAGGCTCTTCGACTGGCACCCTAAAGTTCCAACCTAGCCTACTCTCCACCACAACAACCTTGTCAGCCCAGTAGGGAACCTTGCCTGGAGGATCGGAAAACAACTTCACACCATAATTGTGGCTTTTTGCTTGCAGCCGATTGTTGTTTCGGTCGAGGTGAAAGTAGTAGCAAAACAGGGACATAGTTGGCTCGAAACCTAACAGGCGAATACATACAATAAAACAGAGAAGAATCCTCATGGTATTCCAAGTGAGGTCGAGAGGGACTGTCGAGGTGACATCCAGAAACTCGCATATAAAAGGATCGAGGGGAAACCGGAGCCCCAGATCAAAAAAGCTAAGGTAGAATCCAACCCGGCTTCTCGAGGTCCTTAAAGCATTCAAGTCAAAAGTCGGATCAAGGTCAAAACCAAGGTAATAGTTGGGGTCACAAAAGAATTTCGAGGACCATGTGTCCACATCAGACGAGGTAATCCTGTTGCGCCAATCACGGAAGGCGCGACCACTGACACTCTCTTCGGCAGCGACCTTCGGTTTCTTCTTCTTGGGTCGTGGAGCTCGCAAATAGTAATTCACATCGGAGTAACTCACCGAGGTCGACAAACTTGGCCCGGCAGCCGAGGAGGAACCGCGAGCTGGCCTGGTTCGCGCAGCTCGACCTTCATCAAAATACAAATAAAGCAAGCTCGTCATGGCCGTATCATATCCCTCGAAGATCCTCATAGAGGTACCGAAGGGAATATTATTGATAAGTGACTATTATATAGTCATTTATCCTTACTTTTTATATACTTTTACACAGTTTAATTACCATTTTTATCTCATTTTAGATACATTTTAGTTCCTTTTTCATATTTATTAGATTTTACGCTCTTTGGTATATTTCATACATTTTAGACAGGTTTTTTTGAGTCTTTTTATGATCAAAGAATGCTTGGACAACTTTTGATGCAAAGGCATGGAAGAGCAACAAACAAATCAAGCTCACAAAACCAGAAATCAGATGGCACGGCCGTGCAGCCAAAATGGAGCGGCCGTGCACAAAGCCATTTTCAGGCAATTTTTGGTCTCAAAGCATAGAGTGGTCGTGTCTTGAAGGATGAGTGGCCGTGTTGACCTTCGGAGCGGCCGTGCAGCTTAGAGTGGAGCGGCGGTGCAAGATATCAAAAGTCAAATTCAAATTTGGCGCCAGAAGAGCACGGCCGTGCATCTTCCTTGACTCGGCCGTGCAGGTCGCATCTGCAGATTTAAAAGGCACCTTTTGGAGGCACCTTCTTGAAGAGTTCCCTCCCCATTATAAATAGACCCCTTGTACTCAGTCTTAAACACGAAATATATACAGAATTTTCATCAGAAATTGTGAGGAATTAGACACAAACACTTATTATATTGAGTTCCAAAAGATCTTTGAGAATTAAAGTTCATATTGGTTCTTGAAGATTCCCTTGGAAAGCAAGCAATAAAAGTGAAGTATTATTCCAGCCATTTATCTCTTATTTCATCATAAGTATCTCTTACTCTATCCTTTATATTATTGTTTATTTATTTTACATGGCTAGTGAGTAATCCCCCTTGTTCTTGGGGTTGGAAACTCAATACATAAAATGTTCATCTTAAAATATGAAAGTCTTGTCCTCTATCTTCATCTAAACAATTTCTTTATATCAATCTCTAAATGACTTACATTTTGGAGACGTCCAACTTGTATGATTCAGTCAATTGAGAGAAGGACCTAGCGGTGAATCTCGGTTGACGGAACCATATAAAGAAACTGGGTTCCATTGATCACGAAAGTAGTTCAACGGCCTAGGGATGTTCCTTGAATGGAAAGTATGTTGACTCTTGTTCTTAATGGATTCTTTCTAATTATGGTCAGCTAGAGATAAGCCGGAATGCCCGTTTGTGACAGGGCGGGGGTACCATAAACGGAAATCTCAAACAGTTAGGGAATAATTAGTGAAGAATACAAACGCTATTGTCTTAACCCGAAGTAGTGTAGGCCTAGCATACCATCCTTGATTATTATGAAAACCTTTATTTTCAAAGACAACGACCATTTGATGAACAAATTATGTGTATGATTTCCAATCCCGAGAATGTTTCGTTATATTAAGTTTCATTTAAAGTATTTCTTGTATATGTTTCTTTCCATTTCCAAAACCCATCTTAATCTCCCCCAATCTATTCTATAATTCTAAAGACAAAAACAATTCCTAAGTAAACCCTGTCTCTGTGGGATCGACTCGTACTTGCACCCGCTATATTGCAATAGCCCGTGCACTTGCGGATATTAAATAAACCGTTAGGTTAAAACAACCGACGATAACAATTATCGACCTTGAAGGGGTCATCTTCGGGGACCACTAAACCCTCTAAGTTCGCGCCCCAGGCGACCAGTAAGTCGCGAGCTTCACTTGGCAATACGACCTGCCAATCCCCATCATCACTTTTAAAAATTGCTCTCCCTTTTTGCGGCCTAGCAAATAGCGGGCCTGAATTTGCGCGTTTTACCCTCATGTTCGTGTAAGGAGAACACGAGGAGGTCGAACTAAAAGAAGGAATGGTTTAAAGATGGGACGAACACCAAAGCCCTAGTACGAAGGCTAGGGGTACGGTCGCTACGGGGGCGATAACGGCCGGAAAAATCGCTTGAAATATATTGAAAGCACAAAGGAAATAACAGCCAGAAAGGTAAGGAGACTAACCTAACGATTGGGAAGAAAGGAAGACACAAAGGAATGGCCGTAAGATGTAAGCTTTTGGAGAAGAAAAGAGCCTGCCGAAAATCGCCTATCGCCGGAGAAATCTTTGGAACTTCTAGAAATATGCCCTAGAACACGATGGAATGTTCTTTTATATAGGGTCCGAATATCTCGGGTCGACCCGGGTAGAAGATGCGGACTTTAGAACGGCGACGTTTTGGGATTGGAATAATAACCGCCCCTTTTTGAAAATTTGAAATGATCTGACTTGTGTCGCCTCGAAATTCACGAAATAATAAATGTGCACACTTATCGAAAAGCCAAGTACAGCAGAGGAGTTCGACCTAAGAATCAAAAGGTTTACCTCGAAATGATTCAGCCCGATGCAACAACACGACTTCATGAGTACGAGGATAAATCCTCTCACTCGGAAGTAGGGGGGCTACTGAACATCCTCGATTACCAACCTTACGCGTGGCCATCATCACGAGACTATCGCGTGACCAAATAAGTGCCAGGTCGACGATGTGGAGGTATGAAGAGCCCGCCAAAACCGTCAAGCTCGAAAGATAGAGACTGCGTTCACTACCGCGCCCGATGAAGACGGCAAGTGCGAAGCGCGGATGTTCGACCTAGTATAATGTACGGCCTGGCGATCGTTCTGTGACGGGTCACTTCACCTCGGAGTACCCTCAAACCCGCTGACACAAGGGATCCACTGAGCGACCTGGGGCTACCCTAGGGCGACCTCGCCAGAAGCTAGCGACCTGGTAGATGCCAGGCCGACCTTGACAACCTCGGGCGACCTGGCGTATGCCAGGTCGACCTCGCCTACACAGAGTGACCTGAAGCATCCAGGCCGACCTCGACGTGATGCTCTCAGCTCGATAATACAGAATCCTATACGGAGACGACATCTACAAAAGGAATTATAATTCCTTACATCAGTCCCATGTATATAAGGAAATAGTAATCCGAAAAACACGGGAACCATTCCTAGTTTGAATCTAATAAGGATTGTGATCACATCCCTATAAATAATACCCTCAGCAGGCCTCACAAGGGACGCACTTACAGACTTGCTTACGTACTTTTCTCAGCCTTCTCATTCTTGTAGCCTCACTAATTCTCACGGGAGGGTTATTCTTTGGGATAGCCCGCACCTAACGGTGGTCTTTGTTGATCACGGGTTTTCAAGCGGTTTTCAAGGACAATCCCCGCAACGTAGCGGAATCTGTCTAGACTACACACGTGGACCAGACACGACACCCAAAGCTTTTTTGGCGTGATCAGCATCCATCTGCTACATTGAATTTCAAGAGTGAGAATTGTTCTATGATGAAGAAACATATATAAGACCTCAACAACATATGTGATTGACTCTCCCTAGTAGCTGTAGAGCATAAATTATTTCACCAATGTTGGTATTATGGAAAATATGCCATGTCGTGTAGGGAATTTGATCACCCTGTCGACTTTGTGATCCTAGATATGGAAGAAGATCATCAAACTCCCGTCATTTTAGGAAGGCCATTTCTTGCCACTGCGGGGGTAATTATAGATGTGAAAAATGGCACCTTTTCCCTAAATGTGGGGAAAGAAAAAGTCGAATTCAGTATGCTTAGGTCAGATCTCGAGGATCCCTATTTTGAGACCTACACCCCAAGTGAAGAATATGAGATGGGTGAAGAATCACTATCAAAGGAAGAAATAGGAAGTGATCCCATAAATATTGAACCTTTGATCTCTAAAGATAATATTGATACAATAAATATTTCTGCTTGTCCTGAAACTAACAATGCAGAGAAAAAATCAAAAGGAACAAAGAAGGTCATTTCAAATTTTCGAAAGTGCAAAGACTATAGGTCACTTGTTCCACCCAAGAAATCAATATGGAAGAAAGGTCTACCGCAGAAGATATTGATTACTCCAGAAAGGGGTCGAGCTAAGGACCTAAAACAAGCATCATCGGAATGGTAAAACCGATGGATTACTTTACCTTATTTCATTTATTATTATTACCACTGTTGTGCTAACTTTGTTGTATATTATTTCAAAAAAAAAAAAAAATGGTGAACGTTGGTTAACACGGCCGTGCTCTATTACATGGAGCGGCCGTGCAGTTCATATCGAGTCAGAATGAGTCAACTCAGCAAGAGGGAGCGGCCGTGCACATTCCTTGACGCGGCCGTGCATATTGCCTGGGGAGATGCGTCGTTCCAGTCATAAAGACGTGCCTCTCTCTCTCCTCCCTCATTCACTTCATCTTTTTCAATCTCCTCTCTATACCTCCGCCCCACCCACCTTAAATACCCACTCCTCCACCATTTTAAACCACAAAATCACCCTCAATCCTCCAAAAACCCTCAACCAAACACCTCCCCACCATCAAAATCATCCCAAAACCCCCTTAAAACCCCAATCCGAAAATCTCAAAATTATCCCCCATTTCAAGAATTTGAAGGGATTACTCCGAAATTTGGTGCAAGGAGGAAGCTTTTTGGACATTTTGTGGCTGAGCAACAAGGATTTCGAGTTCAATTCATCAGTCTCTTCGGGTAAAGATTTTCTCACTCCTCTTGTCTTTCAATTATCTTAGGTTTTGAATACAATGTCTTCCAAAGGGAAAGAGAAGGCTGCAGAACGGGTAGCAAAACGATCCCGAAAGGAGCAAGCCTCTTCCTCTAGCTTTAATCCAACCCTCAATACCTTAGGAATTAATTTTAGAAGCCCAAGGGAAACGGCACGTTTCATTGCCTTAAGTTCTAAAAGGATTAGGCCTACCCAATTTTCTGACAGATCTGCTCTAAGAACATTAGGAATTTATGGAGATGTTTTAACTCTTCATATGGGGTTAAGATCCGAAGGAATTCTCCAAAAGCATGAAAAAACCTATGAAATCCTTACTCTAGAATTTTTGATCACAATAAAAATGAAGATTGTGGAGGAGACTTGTAGGATAACAGGAAGAACCTTTAATCAGTACCACATTGACTTTCGCCTTAGCGGAAGAGAGCTTCATTTAACCGGGGCTGAAATTAGTGAAATTCTGGGACTATCTTTCCGAACCGAATCATTTCCTGACTTGCCCACTGAATACAATGAGAATGCCTTTTGGAACCAAATAACCGGCCTTCCATCTTATAAATCCCGAAGCGCCAAAGCCTCCTCTATTATCCACCCGACCCTCCGCCTCATGCATAGGATATATGCTTGCACCATCTTTGCTAGGGAAGATAAGGGAACGGTAAATAGAAAGGAATTTCTTTTGTTGTGGTGTTTTGTTTGGGAACGTTGGAGGATGAACCTTTGCAATTTCCTCTTCGAATTGATTGGTGACATTGTTTCTCCGACCTTTAACGGGGAAATTCATATTGGAGGACTAATTACTTTGTTTGCCAAACACTTCAATTTTGAGATTCCAAATGATTGGGTTGAGGTGAGAGGGTCAACAAAATTGGATATTCCAACTCTCCGGACTATGCAGTTGATTTCGAATAGGGGACACAATGAGTATAATTGGTTAGTAGGGGCGGGAAAAGAGCCCTACATTGTACTCCCAAACAACAATCTTCCCACCGTCCGAATAAGAGAACCCGAGACTTGGATATTTCCAAATGCTATCCAAGGAGAAGCCCAAGAAGAAGAAGAAGAAGAAGAAGAAGATGATATGCAAGCCCCAATGCCACCCGATTTCTACCAAAGGTTTGACCAATTGTTTGTCCAACAAGGTCAATTGCTTGAGCAAAACACTCAAATTCTTCAACAACTCGGCCAAATGGATGGCCGTATTCAACATGTCTAAGGAAGAATTGACGACATATACAATTATGGGACAAGCCATTGGGACAACTTTCCACCACCACCACCATTTTAGTAAGTTTCTCTTTGCTCCCCCAAGATTGACGTTGTTCCTTGAAACATTGAGGACAATGTTCATTTCAAGTGTGGGGGGGGGGGTATATCTATCTTTCTTTTTACATGCTTTCTTAGTTTAGATTTACATGCTTTCTTAGTTTAGATTTTCATGCTTTCTTAGTTTAGATTTTCTTGCTTTCTAGTATAATTTTCCTTAGTTACATTTTTATTTTATGCATGTATAGTAGCCAAAAAAAAAAATCCCTATGATGATCCATATTTCTTATGCTTGCTATTTGCCCAAGAATAATGCCTTTGTCTTTCCTCTCATACTTTCTATAAACTTAGAAATTAATAAAAAGAAAAATATAGGGATATTTTTAGGAAATAAATTAAAAGCCTCATAAGTTAATATAGCAAAATATAGGATTTTATCAAGAAAAAGCATTTGATTAGAAGGAATCTTTATTTATCATTTTATACACTTGGTTATTCTTATGAAGAATTCTTGAAAATATTTCTTTAAAATTGTACTTGTTAAATTTTATTAAATATTTATTCCCTTATTAGAAGCATCTATTTTGTTCTGCACCCTTGAATCACACCCCTTCATCAAAATCTCATCTTTTCCATTTCCACTAAATCGAATCAAGGTTAAACATTTTATCTTATTGCTAAAAGAGTGACTTAGTCACCAAATCTTAAAAGGCAAAAAGAAACTTATTACTTCCTAAAGTAACTCGGGGCACGGTGTTCGCTGCGACGATGCTTCCTTGCCAAACGGGAGTAATATCCAAAAAGTATTCTTGATCTAAGTATTAGGAACATGGGGTTCGCAGCCACTATGCCTCCTACTTGAAAAGATCAAAAATAACTAAGGCCTTTTTATAACACGTACAAATAATAAGATAAAATTGTTAATACCTTGATTAGATTTTTCCACTATCATCATCCATTTTTCGCCCTTGTGATTCAAAAATGCAATACAATTCTATGGAAACTTCTAGTTTGTGAATAAGTGTTTATACTTCCCTTTGTACATTTTAAAGTAATAAATTCATTCTTCTCAAAAAATCATTCTAAAGAGTGAAAACTTCTCTTTTACCAAGTGATTGATCTAAGATTTATCCTTCTAATGCTTTACTTGATCAAATTCTATATATGCTATATTAAGTTATTGTCTTAAAAGTTATTTCTTTAAAATATCCCCAATGTTTCTTTTTTAATAAATTCTAAGGATATGCAAAATATGTCTAGAAAGATAAAAGGCAAATATCCAAAAAAGGGCAATCAGGGCTTGCTACTATATTTCTGAGGGATCATTCTTGTTTTTCCTTTCTTTCTTCCTCTTTTTATCCTAAACTTGCTTGGGGACAAGTAAGAGCTTAAGTGTGGGGGAGTTTGATAAGTGACTATTATATAGTCATTTATCCTTACCTTTTATATACTTTTACACAGTTTAATTACCATTTTTATCTCATTTTAGATACATTTTAGTTCCTTTTTCATATTTATTAGATTTTATGCTCTTTGGTATATTTCATACATTTTAGACAGGTTTTTTGAGTCTTTTTATGATCAAAGAATGCTTGGACAACTTTTGATGCAAAGGCATGCAAGAGCAACAAACAAATCAAGCTCACAAAACCAGAAATCAGATGGCACGGCCGTGCAGCCAAAATGGAGCGGCCGTGCACAAAGCCATTTTCAGGCAATTTTTGGTCTCAAAGCATAGAGTGGCCGTGTCTTGAAGGATGAGTGGCCGTGTTGACCTTCGGAGCGGCCGTGCAGCTTAGAGTGGAGCGGCCGTGCAAGATATCAAAAGTCAAATTCAAATTTTGCGCCAGAAGAGCACGGCCGTGCATCTTCCTTGACTCGGCCGTGCAGGTCGCATCTGCAGATTTAAAAGGCACCTTTTGGAGGCACCTTCTTGAAGAGTTCCCTCCCCATAATAAATAGACCCCTTGTACTCAGTCTTAAACACGAAATATATACAGAATTTTCATCAGAAATTGTGAGGAATTAGACACAAACACTTATTATATTGAGTTCCAAAAGATCTTTGAGAATTAAAGTTCATATTGGTTCTTGAAGATTCCCTTGGAAAGCAAGCAATAAAAGTGAAGTATTATTCCAGCCATTTATCTCTTATTTCATCATAAGTATCTCTTACTCTATCCTTTATATTATTGTTTATTTATTTACATGGCTAGTGAGTAATCCCCCTTGTTCTTGGGGTTGGAAACTCAATACATAAAATGTTCATCTTAAAATATGAAAGTCTTGTCCTCTATCTTCATCTAAACAATTTCTTTATATCAATCTCTAAATGACTTACATTTTGGAGACGTCCAACTTGTATGATTCAGTCAATTGAGAGAAGGACCTAGCGGTGAATCTCGGTTGACGGAACCATATAAAGAAACGGGTTCCATTGATCACGAAAGTAGTTCAACGGCCTAGGGATGTTCCTTGAATGGAAAGTATGTTGACTCTTGTTCTTAATGGATTCTTTCTAATTATGGTCAGCTAGAGATAAGCCGGAATGCCCGTTTGTGACAGGGCGGGGGTACCATAAACGGAAATCTCAAACAGTTAGGGCATAATTAGTGAAGAATACAAACGCTATTGTCTTAACCCGAAGTAGTGTAGGCCTAGCATACCATCCTTGATTATTATGAAAACCTTTATTTTCAAAGACAACGACCATTTGATGAACAAATTATGTGTATGATTTCCAATCCCGAGAATGTTTCGTTATATTAAGTTTCATTTAAAGTATTTCTTGTATATGTTTCTTTCCATTTCCAAAACCCATCTTAATCTCCCCCAATCTATTCTATAATTCTAAAGACAAAAACAATTCCTAAGTAAACCCTGTCTCTGTGGGATCGACTCGTACTTGCACCCGCTATATTGCAATAGCCCGTGCACTTGCGGATATTAAATAAACCGTTAGGTTAAAACAACCGACGATAACAATTATCGACCTTGAAGGGGTCATCTTCGGGGACCACTAAACCCTCTAAGTTCGCGCCCCAGGTGACCAGTAAGTCGCGAGCTTCACTTGGCAATACGACCTGCCAATCCCCATCATCACTTTTAAAAATTGCTCTCCCTTTTTGCGGCCTAGCAAATAGCGGGCCTGAATTTGCGCGTTTTACCCTCATGTTCGTGTAAGGAGAACACGAGGAGGTCGAACTAAAAGAAGGAATGGTTTAAAGATGGGACGAACACCAAAGCCCTGGTACGAAGGCTAGGGGTACGGTCGCTACGGGGGCGATAACGGCCGGAAAAATCGCTTGAAATATATTGAAAGCACAAAGGAAATAACAGCCAGAAAGGTAAGGAGACTAACCTAACGATTGGGAAGAAAGGAAGACACAAAGGAATGGCCGTAAGATGTAAGCTTTTGGAGAAGAAAAGAGCCTGCCGAAAATCGCCTATCGCCGGAGAAATCTTTGGAACTTCTAGAAATATGCCCTAGAACACGATGGAATGTTCTTTTATATAGGGTCCGAATATCTCGGGTCGACCCGGGTAGAAGATGCGGACTTTGGAACGGCGACGTTTTGGGATTGGAATAATAACCGCCCCTTTTTGAAAATTTGAAATGATCTGACTTGTGTCGCCTCGAAATTCACGAAATAATAAATGTGCACACTTATCGAAAAGCCAAGTACAGCAGAGGAGTTCGACCTAAGAATCAAAAGGTTTACCTCGAAATGATTCAGCCCGATGCAACAACACGACTTCATGAGTACGAGGATAAATCCTCTCACTCGGAAGTAGGGGGGCTACTGAACATCCTCGATTACCAACCTTACGCGTGGCCATCATCACGAGACTATCGCGTGACCAAATAAGTGCCAGGTCGACGATGTGGAGGTATGAAGAGCCCGCCAAAACCGTCAAGCTCGAAAGATAGAGACTGCGTTCACTACCGCGCCCGATGAAGACGGCAAGTGCGAAGCGCGGATGTTCGACCTAGTATAATGTACGGCCTGGCGATCGTTCTGTGACGGGTCACTTCACCTCGGAGTACCCTCAAACCCGCTGACACAAGGGATCCACTGAGCGACCTGGGGCTACCCTAGGGCGACCTCGCCAGAAGCTAGCGACCTGGTAGATGCCAGGCCGACCTTGACAACCTCGGGCGACCTGGCGTATGCCAGGTCGACCTCGCCTACACAGAGTGACCTGAAGCATCCAGGCCGACCTCGACGTGATGCTCTCAGCTCGATAATACAGAATCCTATACGGAGACGACATCTACAAAAGGAATTATAATTCCTTACATCAGTCCCATGTATATAAGGAAATAGTAATCGAAAAACACGGGAACCATTCCTAGTTTGAATCTAATAAGGATTGTGATCACATCCCTATAAATAATACCCTCAGCAGGCCTCACAAGGGACGCACTTACAGACTTGCTTACGTACTTTTCTCAGCCTTCTCATTCTTGTAGCCTCACTAATTCTCACGCCGGAGGGTTATTGCTGGGATAGCCCAGCACCCTTAACGGTGGTCTTTGTTGATCACAGGTTTTCAAGCAGTTTTCAAGGACAATCCCTGCAACGTAAGCCGGAATCCTGTCTAGACTACACACGTGGACCAGACACGACACCCAAAGCTTTTTTGGCGTGATCAGCATCCATCTGCTACATTGAATTTCAAGAGTGAGAATTGTTCTATGATGAAGAAACATATATAAGACCTCAACAACATATGTGATTGACTCTCCCTAGTAGCTGTAGAGCATAAATTATTTCACCAATGTTGTTCTGCTTTAGCACTAGTACTGTAAAAACAACAAAAGACACAGACTAGATTGTTACCTACGCAATACACTAAGCAGAAATAAAAACAATTAAAGAGAATTATGAAGAGAGAGAGGTGATCGAACTGGCACAAGGAAAATTAATCCCAACTTGAGTACTGTGCTTGTTCATTGCTTTATGTTATATACACAGTGTCTTAGATACAACACAATCTTTACATCAAGGAAGGACTCTATACTAATTCACCTACCGGTTAACTACACGTAAGAACAGCTGTACATGGTAAGTAAATTAATTAATCGGGTTGTGGCTGTTTACTATGTGTGCTGTCAAGTACAATAGCAAAAAGTTAAGGACTCCAGACAACAATCAACCACATCAATTATACCTATGATCTAAATACAGCTTTTATAACATACAACTGGTCATATATGAAAATAATACGCAGTTCAAAGTTTTTTTTTTCAAGTCTAATTAGGAAGGAATTGAGTATTCTAGTATAAAATGGAGATTTTCAATGATAACCCATTAACAAAGGTATAGTCTAACACATAAGCTATTAAGTTTGAATATACTTACATATGTTTTGTTTGCCTTCTCGTCCACCCACCCAGTCTCTAAAGTTGGCTCAGTATCCGGGGGGACTTCTTGTGAGTATACCGGAACAATGATAGAGGAGATAAAGACACGTCTTCAAAAGTCTTAGTATAAGTAATGGCCACAACCTAAAGAATCATAGAGAAGACACAGACATGGAAGAGCATTATAACATTTAACAACAAACTAGGCTCTTAGATGTCTAAAGAGGAAAATAGATGAAACAAGCTTACGAGTCTTTCTAAATGCTCGTCAATTGGAATTGATCCCACAGTTTGCATCGCCAACCCAAATTGGCCCTTCAATCGATTTTTCTTATTTTTCTTGGATATCTCTTTTTGATTAGCTGACTCCTACCTTTTAATATACTTAGCATACACTTCTTCTAACATCCATGTTGGTTTTCTACCATTAAGCCAATTTTTCTTTGCATCATTGATAGCATTAGAGTACCGCGCGTGAGCTCGCCACTGAATTCCAAGCTTTGCGTACCACATCATCACTATACTCAGGCCATTCATTACCCTACATATTACAAAGTAAAAAAGAGAAGTGTAAATATTAGAAAATTGGGAACATAACATTAATATTTGCACTAGAAAATTATAATACTTTGCATACCTTGTTATCCTAATTGAAAGGCTCCCAAGCCAATCATTCTTCATTTTAGGGAGCTGCTGTGGGTCATGTGGAAGATCATCTCAAAGTCCCTGCAATATTTATAAAAGCCGTGACTGATATTGTGGATGGTAACAAACCCAATGCAGAGGAATTTTTGCAAACTTTGGCAGCAGCCACAGCTGCACTTGGTCAAAGTGCCACGGCACCAAGGTTGTTGATTACATCAACGGAAAATCCCTCTCAGAACTTGGATTCATCTTACATTATTTAATAAGTATCATGTTCGTGGAGGAGCTATGGGAAGCTTTTGGGTAAATGCTTGGCCTAGAAAATGTCATGTAATGAGAGAGATGGAGGATTGTAGAAAAATAGACAGAAATACAATGTATATAATGTGATTGATTAGAGGCTTTAACAGCAGATCATTCTGAAAATACTTCCCAATCTAAACGCTGAACCAAACCTATACCAACACCTTCAAACATGAATTTCTTGCTCCTATAACGAATCCATCGCAACTCCTAAAATTCCTTTAAGCTTATTAATTTGGTTACAAACTACTCAAAGCAACCAGTATATAACTAGCAGTCCTATATTAACAAAAGGTGTCTACTTTGCCTCTTCTTCCACAAGATATTTGTTAGTTTTTTTCGTGAAAGAAACCTCGAAGTAGATGGGGAGTGACGAGATGATTCAAGGCTCAATGAAGGCCAGCATTGGAACCAAATAAACATACAAAGAAAAAGAAAAAGGAAAACTTGTGAAATTTTATAAGAATTGGACAATATGTATTAGCATTATGCATCATTCATAAAAACACAAATATTATAACATTGCATTGCATGAATAAGTATCCGCAGGACAGGGACACCCTTGTTTTTAAAGAAGGGTGAAAAGTGAGAAACTAAAATGAAAGAAATAGTATTTAATAATGATGAGAGAGATAAATGTGGGGGTTGCAGTGAATAATAATGCAAACAAAAAAATGGCAGAGAAAGTAAGAGTGCACTTACACTGAAAATGTCAACCGTATGTGATCTCAAAATGTCATTTTCAAGATAGGGATGGTCATCACCAGACAACTTGATTGTGGAGTTCATTCAGTAATCAATCATATCCTCCTACACATGGAGTGGAAGTTGGAATTTTATATGTGATTCTTTAATTGTAGAAGGAATTGTTACTGTGATAAGAAAGACAAGTGTGAGGTGATTAATTGATCACGCCAAAAAAGGTTGTGTGAACGTGTCTGGTCCACGTGTGTAGTCTTAGTAGGATTCCGGCTTACGTTGCAGTGATTTCCCTTTGAAGTATAAATTGATTGAAATCTGTGATCAACAAAGAACACCGTAAGGGGTGCTGGGTTGTCCCAGCGATAACCCTCAGACGTGAGAATTAGCAATACTTCGTGTGAGAGGTAAAGCTAAGAAAGTATGTAAGCAAGTAATTTGCATGTACCTTATGAGGCCTGTTGAGGGTGCTTTTTATAGAGATAGGAACCATAATCCTGATTGGATTCGGAGTAGGGGTGATATGATCCCCATGTCTTTCGGAATAGGTTTCCTCATATGCTTAGGACTGATATGTAAAAGAATTATAACAGGACTCTCCTTAGGCGTGATGTGACTCCGTATAGGACACTGCTTTGCTGGGCTGAAGGGACTAAGCCGAGGTCGGCCTGGAAGCTTCTAGGTCACTCGATGTAGTCGAGGTCGGCCTGGCATGCGCTAGGTCGCTCGACGCCATCAAGGTCGGCCTGGCATACGCCAGGTCGCTTGATGTTTGGTGAGGTCGACCTGGGATGTCCCCAAGTCGCTCTGTGGGTCCCTGTGTCAGCGTACTGAGAGAGTATACTGGTGAGGTGAGCGACCTGTCATATTGTGTTTTCCAGGTCATCATGTTCGAGGTGGCGTACGTCACCTCGGCAATTGCCAGCTGGAGCTCGTGAGGCTGCGATGTCTGCCATGTGTCCAGTTAAAGGCTGAGGTCGTTCAGTAGCCCCATACTTCTCAAGGAGAGGATTTATCCTCGAGGTGTGAAGTAAAGATTCATTGTATCGAGCTGACTTGTTCTCGCGAAGCTTCCAGATTCTATTTCGACTTCGTACTTTCCTTGGGAAACGTGCATATTTAATGGGTGCAGAGATCGTGAGCTGTCAGACGGCGCGTCCCTTCAAGTTTGAAATTTTGGCGGTTGATGTTTTTGTTCCAAAACGACGCCGTTCGAGGATCCGCGTGTTTCTGTGCGGGTCAACCCGGCCGCTCCGGGTCGCCTATATAAACGATTCCCACTATTCATCTTCATTTTACTCGAAGCATCCCAAATTTTCCAACCTTCAGGTGATTTCCGGCGATCTACCTGTTTTCTTCAAAAGCTCAGATTCAACCATTTTCTTCAAGCCCCCTTGCTTCTTCTGGACTCTAGGTTAGTTTTCTTCAACCCTTGCTTCATTTCCTTCCTTTGTTTCCTGTTTTCAGGTCTTATCTTTGCTTGTTAGCTCTTGGCCGAAATCTGGGTAAGGTTTCCGGTGATTTTGAATTTTAGGGTTCCGGCGAGTATCACAAGTCCCTTAGACTTCCATCTAGGTCGACCTATCCAGGTCGAACTATTTAGGTCGATCTATCTTTTCTCCATAACCATTCTCCTCGCCAACTCTTCTTCCTCGTGTTCCCTCTCTGACAACATGAGGATCAAACATGCCAATGAAGGTCCCATGTTTGCTAGGCCGCAAAAAGGTCACGTTATATACAAGACTGAGGATGGGGACTGGAAAGTTGTACTGCCGAGTGAAGCAAAGGCTCTGTTGACTTCATAGGGTGCTAACCTAGATGGCCTGGTCGTCCCTGCCGATGAACCCTACAAGGTCGATGACATTCCCTTCGGCACCTCGATGAGAATCATCGAGAAGTATGACGTTGCCATGTCAGGGCTTTTATACTTGTACTTTGATGAGCATAGGGTAGCTAGTAAGGTCGCGGGGCCTTCGAGGGCTGCCAGCTCGGCATCATCTTCTTCCTTTTTGGATGCCAGCCATGTCTTGCGAGCTCCTCGAAGTAAGAAGATGAAGGCTAAGTCTGATATTGATGCCGGGGGTGCTGCAAAGCGAGCCTTTCGAGATTGGAGGAATAAGATGACTGTTGCCGACCTGGGCGTATGGACCTCAAAGTATCCCTGCAATTCTGATGACTATCGAGGTCATGTTCCTGATCCCGAGCTCGGTCTTCACGATCTGAGGAATATGCGAAGTCGGGTTAGCTTCTACTTGAGCTTCTTCGAGCTGGGCCTTCGACTCCCTTTAGACCCATTCATCTGCGAATTCCTCGACGTCACCTCAACTATCCCCCTAGACCTTACCTGGAATGCCATGAGAATCCTTATCTGTTTCACTGCGAGCACGCGTATTTTAAGATTTGAACCGACCTTGACTCTGTTTTTCCATTATTTCCACCTCGACCGCAATAACAACCGCCTTCAAGCCAAAAGCCAAAATTATCGAGTGAAGTTATTTCCTGATCCCCCTGGCAAAGTTTCGGGCTGGGCTGATAAGGTCATCTTGGTTGAGAGTAGGCTTGGGTGGAACTTCGCGGTGCCCACCAAAGAGCCTTATACCTTGGTTCATCATGCCGACCTTGATGACTATGATAGGTCGGCCAAGCAGGCCTTGGAAGCTCCTCTTGGTGTACGGGGTAATACTTAAGTTCGGTGCTATGATTGGAGAAGGATAGTTCAAGACGAAAACCTCCTCGTCGTCGCCGGGATGTCTCCATTAAAAGTTACCAGCCTGGAACCGATGTGCACCTTTCCCCCGTTTGAGAGTTTCTCGGGGTGGCTACTTCACAAAGATTTTGTACTCCACCAGCACTGTTCGGGCTGCCATAGAGATCCAGAGAGGGGTTGCATTTATAAATGAGTTCTTTTAAATGTACTTTCGTAAAGCTCCCTTCTTTATTCATGTATGTATACTTTATAAGTATCTGACTCTCCTTTGATTTTACAGTAATGGAGGATGTTGATGCGATGAAGAGAAGGAGCTCGAGCAGGCGAGCTCAGGCGAAGTCTGACCGATCTGAGTAGCTAGGTCAGGCCCGGGTGGCTGCGACCTTGGCCGGGACTGCCGAGGTGCTCCCCACAATTACTCTTTCAGCTAATAAGGGCAAAGAAAAGGTGTCGGGCTCGAAGGCCTCTGTGAAGCGATCTCAGTCTACTCCGGCCTCGGTACCGTCTAAGAAGTCGAGGGTCGAGGAGCCTGTTGCGGCTGTTGAGCTCGCAGTCCATCTCCAAATTGTTCAACCTTCTGGGCCCCCCGAGTCCACTGAGCCTGACGCTACTAGGCGAGCTTCTCCGGCAGGGAGTATACAAAGTGTTGCGAGCCCTTCCACCGAGGTGCACTCTGTTCCCAGCTCGGCTACACCTCCGCGAGCTGGACCAACTTTGAGCCCTGGGGCTCACTCCTTGGAATTTGGCAGGAAAGCTGTCTTGGATATTACCGACGAGAGTTTAGGTGAATCCTTCAATGATTGCACTCCATCTCGCCTGGCTGGCATCATGGGGATCGACCTCACCCATGTAAGAAGTTTTGCTGGATTTCTTCTCTTGCTTATTTCATTTTAGCTCTCTTTCCTTTGTTCTAACTCTCACCTCTTCGCAGTTTGCTGCTGGCATAAAATCCTTTGCGAACATACTGGCCCAGGCTCACAAAGATAGGCGGGAGGCCAATAAGCGCGTTGCTGAGCTCAAAAAAGAGAAGCTGGCAAGTGTCAGCAAAACTGAGCTCGAAGGAGCCCTTGCTCGCATTGCTGAGCTAGAAGGTGCGACTGCCAAAGCCCAGGATGACATTAAGCTGAGTCAAGATTTGGCTGCGAGCAAGGTAGAGGAAATGAACCGTGTTGCCGAACAAGCTGGCCGAGCTGCTGAGGAGGCAAATCGTTTGGAGAAGGAGCTCACTGCTTCTGTTGCAGAGCAAACCAAGCTTTGGGCTGACCTGAAGTCAGCACAGGGGGAAGCCCTGACAGCTCAGGGCGAGCTTACTAAAAACGAAGTTGATCGTGGAGGGAAAGATCGTCGAGCTGGAGAAGCAATTGGTGGAGTCGAGGAAGATGCCAAGCCCGGATGCTATTATTGTAAATTTTAAGAATACCCCGTCATATATGGACGATATTCTTTCTTACTATGATAAGGGCAAGGCACAAATTCTTCGTGTTGCGGCAACCTGTGGCACTCCACTTCGGGATCTGGTTAAGTGGGGGGATGCCGAGTTAAAGGGAGACCTAGCTCGACGCGGACATGAGCTCATGCCTTACCAACCCAAGGAGCTCGAGTTGATCAGTAAGAAAGATGCTGAGCTGGGTCGTGAGCCCTCGGTGCCTCCTCCCATTTTTGACAATAATGTGTCTTTCTTGCTCGACGCCTTGGCTGGGGGGATGAGGTTGATTTCGATGGAGACTTCAAGCTGGAAGAGTTTGAAGGCACCAAGTCAAACCAGGATAAGCATGCACACTCTATTCATGAGGCTGATAGTCGGGCTGACCCCTAGACCCCGCTGCATCGGGTTAGATCTTGGCGTTTGTGCCATGTAATCAAACAATTTTTATTTTTGGCCCTTCCAGGCTTGTAAATGATTTGATTTGTATATATATAAGCTTGAGTTGTCTCTGTCTCAATTTTGCTTATTTTACTTAGTATTTTTGCACAAATTTTCTCTGTATGGTGACCTCGACATGGCGAGGTGCCATTGTATTTACGATCTTCTTCAACGTGGTAAAGAGTAGGTCGTAAGGTGACCTCGACGTGGCGAGGTGCCTTTTGAACTTACGATCTTTTTCAGCGTGGTGAAGAGTAGCTCGTAAGGTGACCTCGACGTGGCGAGGTGCCTCTTGAACTTACGATCTTCTTTAGCGTGGTGAAGAGTAAGTCGTAAGGTGACCTCGACGTGGCGAGGTGCCTTTTGAACTTAGGATCTTCTTCAACGTGGTGAGGAGTAGGTCGTAAGGTGACCTCGACGTGGCGAGGTGCCTTTTGAACTTACGATCTTCTTCAGCGTGGTGAAGAGTAGGTCGTACGTGGTGAAGAGTAGGTCGTAAGGTGACCTCGACGTGGAGAAGTGCCTTTTGAACTTACGATCTTCTTCAACGTGGTGAAGAGTAGGTCGTAAGGTGACTTCGACGTGGCGAGGTGCCTTTGTTACTTACGATCTTCTTCAACGTGGTGAAGAGTATGTCGCAAGGTGACCTCGACATGGTGAGGTGCCTCTTGAACTTACGATCTTCTTCAGCGTGGTGAAGAGTAGGTTGTAAGGTGACCTCGACGTGGCGAGGTGCCTTTTGAACTTACGATCTTCTTCAGCGTGGTGAAAAGTAGGTCGTAAGGTGACCTCGACGTGGCGAGGTGCCTTTTGAACTTACGATCTTCTTCAGCGTGGTGAAGAGTAGGTCGTAAGGTGACCTCAATGTGGCGATGTGCCTTTTGAACTTACGATCTTCTTCAACGTGGTGAAGAGTAGGTCGTAAGGTGACCTCGACGTGGCGAGGTGCCTTTGTTACTTACGATCTTCTTCAACGTGGTGAAGAGTAGGTCATAAGATGACCTCGACGTGGCGAGGTGCCTTTTTTACTTACGATTTTCTTCAACGTGGTGAAGAGTAGGTCGTAAGGTGACCTCGACATGGTGAGGTGCCTTTTGACTATGTGGAGGAAAGTAAATTTACAGTTGATGTCAGATAGGAGAAATTCTTCTTTTATTGATAATATGGGAAACATCGTTACATCAGTGATAGTATTTTTTTAGATGATCCGTATGCTAAGGATTCTTTAGTGGTGTGCCATCCTGTTCAGCCAGTTGATAAGTTCCATCTCTGATTATGCCTGTTACTCGGAATGGGCCTTCCCAGTTTGGGGATAGTTTATTCCTCCCAGCGTTTCTACCTGTCACCTCGATCTTTCTGAGTACCCAGTCTCCTATATTGAAGGATCTTGTTCTGACTTGTTTGTCATGATGAGCTTTGGCGAGCTGCTTGTAATTAATCATCCTGAGTCTTGCTTCCAGCCTTCTTTTCTCCAAGTAGTCGAGGTCGAGCCCTCGAGTTGTTGCGTTGTTTAGCTCGTCAAAATGGGCTACCCTTAATGTTTGTAGGGCCATTTCTACTAGGGCCATTGCCTCTGATCCATATGCCAGCGTGAAAGGTGTTTCCCCTGTTGAGCCTCTGACCGAAGTGCGGATTCCCCATAGTACAATGGGTAGCTCGTCGAGCCATCTTCCTTTCTTCTCATCCAGATTTTTCTTCAAGGCATGAAGGATCTTTTTGTTTCCTGCTTCGGCCTGACTGTATCCTTGGGGGTGAGCAACCGAGGACTTCCAATGCTTGATATTCATCTGCTCGCATCTCTGAGTGAACTTGGTGGAGAACTGGGTGCCATGGTCGGACACAAAGCTCGAGGTAGGCCAAATCGGCACCAAATATAGTCGTGTACGAAGCTGATTGCTTTCTTATCGGTTATGGTAGCTAATGGTTTTGCTTCTATCCATTTTGTAAAGTAATCTACTGCCACTATTAAGAACTCGCAGCCTCCTTTAGCTTTTGGGAAGGGTCCTATGAGGTCGACTCCCCACATATCAAATGGCTAGGCTGTGACTACTGGTGTTTGTAGAACTGATGGCAGTCTTGGGATATTAGCAAATCTCTGGCATTTGTCACATCTTTGCACGTAGGTCTCCGCGTCTTTCCGCAAGGTCGGCCAGTAATAGTCGTGGAAGAGAATTCTATCTGACAACGACCTCGCGCCAGGGTGACCTCCGTATACTCCTTCGTGGACTTCGTTGAGGAGGTCATCCACTGTCTCTGGTCGGACACATCTGAGTAATGGCTTGGTGAACGATCTCCTGTATAGTATCCCAACAATCACTGTGTAGTGAGCTGTTCTCTTCTTTACTAGCTGGGCTAAGTCTTTTTCTTCAGGCAGTATTCTGTGCTCGATATAGTCTTGTATTTCATCTATCCAGCATCTTTTCGTCGGGTTGATAGGCATGACTTCCTCCCTATTCACTGATGGTGACTCGAGGGTTTCCAATCATACATCTTGAGGGAGGTCGCTGATGTCCGATGATGCAATCTTGGATAGGTGATCAGCTCGCGCATTCTCTGTCCTGTCTACCTGTTTTAGCTCCCAGCATTCAAATTTTTCTAATAGGTGTTTTGCAAGCTTGCAGTACTTTGACAATGTGGGGTGATTAGCCCCGTACTCCCCCCAAACTTGCTTCACGATGAGTTGGGAGTCGCTGAAGATTACGACCTGACTGGCCCCAAGTTCCAGTGTGAGCTCTAGCCCTGCGATCAGAGCTTCATATTTTGCTTGATTGTTGGATGCCTGGAATTTAAATCGCAGAGCTTTGCTGAATTCTCCTCCTTCTGGTGAGTGCAAGGATAGGCCTGAACTACTAACTGCCTTGCTCGACGAGCCATCAACATAGAGTGCCCAATGGTGCAGTGGGTGAGGGCGTGACGAGCTGGCCGACTTGATATGCTTGGGCGGGCTGGGAGGGTTTGTCGAAGATGTCAGCTCGGTCAGCGTGGTGGCCGGGCTTTGATCTTGCTTGACGAATGATGTTTCAGCGATGAAGTCTGTAAGTACTTGGGCTTTTATTGCATTGCGCTGCTCGTACGTGATGTCGTATCCTGAGAGCTCGATAGACCATTTTAACATTTTCCCAGCTACATCTGGTTTGTGAAGGATTTGCTTGAGTGGGAGGTCGGTGTATACTGTCAATGCATGGGCCTGGAAGTATTGTGTCAGCTTTCTTGCCGCTACGATCAGAGCTAGTACTACTTTCTCCACATTTAGATATCTTGTTTCCACATCTGTGAGTGCGTGGGAGACGTAGTATATCGGTCTTTGGACCGCATCTCGTTCACTGAGGAGGACTGCTGCAACAGCTGTGTCTGAGGCGGCGAGGTACGTAGACGTAGAAGTGTTCTCCTGGTGCCGGGCTTGTAAGTAGTGGCGGGCTGCCCAAATATGTCTTCAGCTCAGCGAAGGCTTTGTCACAGTCTTCATTCCAGGCGAACTTCTTGCTTCCTCGTAGCGTCTTGAAAAATGGGAGGCTCTTTTCTGCAGATTTTGCTATAAATCTTCCTAGAGCAGTGATTCTTCCATTCAGCCGTTGTACCTCTTTAATCGAGCTGGGAGCCTTCATGTCGACCAGGGCTTGAATCTTTTCTGGATTGGCCTCAATACCTCTCTCGTTCACCATGTAACCTAGGAATTTGCCTGCCTTTACCCCGAAGGCACATTTGGCTGGGTTGAGCTTCATCTTGTTTTTCCTGAGATTGGAGAAGGTTTCTTCTAGGTCGTCAACGTGGTTGGCTTGCTTCGTCTTGATGACCATGTCGTCGATGTAGGCCTCGACGTTTCTTCCCAGCTGGTCTCCGAAGACCCTGTTCACCATCCGTTAGTAGATAGCCCCTGCGTTTTTGAGCCCGAAGGGGCATCATCTTGTAGCAATAGATGGCGCCTGCTGCTCGGAAGGCTGTCAGCTCCTGGTCGGCTAACCACATGCATATCTGATGGTAACCCGAGTATGCGTCGATGAAGCTGAGTATTTTATGGCCTGCGATTGCATCCACAAGCTGATCTATCCTCGATAATGGGTACCAGTCCTTTGGGCAGGCCTTGTTTAGGTCCGTGAAGTCGACCCACATCCTCCACTTTCCGTTGGTCTTTTTGACCATCACCACGTTCGCGATCCAGGTCGGATAGAAGACTTCTTCAATGATGCCTGCTTTGAGTAGCTTATCGACCTCTTCCTTGATCGCTGCCTGCTTTTCTGGGGAAAATATTCTAGGTCGTTGTTGGACAGGAGTTATGGCTGGATCAACATTCAGCTTGTGCACAGGCGCAACCTCTTCGCTGATTCCTTCCATGTCCTTTGTCCTCCATGCAAATACGTCCTTATTTTCCTGGAGAAATTTGATTATTGCCTCCCTTTCATCCTTGTCGATTTCCAGTCCGACCTTAATTTTTTGCTCAGGGAAGTCGAAGTTGATGACTACCTCGTCAAGGTCTTCATGTGGCTGGATTTCAGGTTGTTGTATTTAGTTTAGATTTGCTTGAATCCATAACCTAAGTCTAAGAACAAGGTGGCTAATGGGCCTGCGTGTCTGTTAGTGTGGCAACTTGATCTTAGGCATAGCATTGAAAAGCTTAGGGTTGCCTTTCTTTATAAGACTTGAAGAAAAATAGCCTATAGGACATCGTAAGTCCTCTATAGTATAGGCAGATTTTGAATCAGCAATTCTTTCTTTGGAAATCGGACAAGCTTATGCCTGTCAAGCTTCATCAACAATGTTTGAAGATTCAAGATCATCCGATAGAGATCTGCCGAAGATGTGCCTCAAATTAAAAGACCTCATTAAATGCAATACAACGTTAACCTGCAACTCTCATTTAATGAAGGTTTCCATTCTCGGCAAATACTCAGAAAATGACACTTCTCCTGCATGCTCAGACCGCCCATTTTTGGCAAAAAGACAGAAGACAGACTGCAAGTTACTGAACAGCCTATCAGGAGTCAACAACCATATTAGGGCATTAATTGCTCTTAAATTCAAAATTAGAAGATCTCCAACGGCTCCAAGTTTCCTTCTGCATATAAAAGGAGACTTCATTGCTGCATTCAATACACTTCAACTACTCCAACTACTGAATCTCCATTGTCTTCAAGTTCTTAAAAGCTTAAACGTCCTATCTGTACTTAGTCATTGAAGAGCTTCACACTTAGACGTCCAGTCCATTAAAGCTCTTCATTGATTGCAACACCTAGCTTTTCATAGCTCACGAGAATTCTATCTTATTGATATCAATTCTCCCACACAAACACTTGGTCAACAAAATTTTTGTACACAATCCATTAGAGATTTAGTTTGTAAAATATCTAGTGGAAAAACTTAGTACACGATTTTCAAATCTAAAGTTGACCACTTTGGTTGTGGACGTAGCACTTATTTATAAGTGTGAACCATATTAAATTCTCTGTCTACTTGTGTGTGTGATTGTGAATTGTTTACGTTGCCTTAAAATTCCAGATTTCCAAACTGTTGAGAACTGCTGATCTTAATCTGTGAAGATCAGCCATTCTCAACTTATCCTACTTCACAAGACTTCCGCCTGCAAAACTTATAAAACCCTAGTGAAGTAAGACGTTTGAATCTATTTCAAAAAATTGGAGATAGGCTATTCAACCCCCCCCCCTTCTAGCCTATCCTGAGCAACCTTGGACCTAACAATTGGTATCAGAGCCAAACTCTTTGAAAACTTGTTTTTCCAAGATTAACCTCTTGAGAGATTAAAGATCATGGCTGCTCACCAAATGTTGGAAACATCAAATGTGAATCATTGTCCAGTTTTGGATGAAGTTCACTTTGACATCTGGAAAGACAAAGTCAAAAGACATATGAACTCAATTGATAAACGTTTGTGGAAATGTGTCACAGATGGACCCAAAATTCCTATGAAGCCAAATACACTGGCCACGGTAGATCCAACTGCTGAACCTGAAGTACCAAAGCCAGAAGAAGAGTGGGATGATGAAGACAGGAAGAATGATGCACTGGATGGAAGAGCCATCAACATTAATACCAGCTGTGTTGACATAAGCACTTATCAGCAGATTATCAACCTGGACACAGCAAAGGAAATGTGGGAAGCCATCCTTGAATATCTTGAAGGTGATGGTGAGACAAAGAACAACAAATTATACACCTGTATCCAGAAGTTTGACTCCTTCAAGAAAGATCCCAAAGAGTCTTTACGAAGCGCCTACGACAGGTTTTACGAGGTAGTTAACTCTTGCTACTCCTTAGGAAAGAAGTATGAAAAGAAAGAAATAAACATGAGATTTCTAAATGCACTAGGCAGTCTATGGCATGTTAAAATCACTGCCATGAAAGAGTCAAAAGATTTAAACAAATTGACTCTTAGAAACCTTTATGCTAGTCTATCGGTATATGAGCTTGAAATTCAACAAGCTCAAGAAATGGAAAAGAGTTTTAAAAACTTGTCCTTACCAGCCATGTCTGCTGAACTTCCCTATTCGAAACCTGATGAAACACCTTCTACATCCAGTGAAGATGATGATATTCTTTCTGACGAAGCATTCGCTATGTTTGTAAAGAAATATCAACGTTTCAAAAGGTTTAATAAATCATCATCACATAGGCGGTCTTCTCACAAACTGCAGTTCTCATAAACAAAGCCAACCTAAAAGCTTTGCTCCTTATAAATCAGGAGACTATCAAAAAGAAAATGAGCTTGTCTGTTTCAATTGTAGGAAACCAGGCCACTTTGCCTCACAGTGTCCAAAGCCCAAATATGAATTTTATAAGAAACGTCCCGAATCTAAATTTCAAAAACAGAAAGGGATGGTGGCTGAGGACATTGATGAAAGCAATCTGCCTACATGGTGTGACACTGACACTGATGAAGAGGACTCCTGTGACTTCGCTGAAGAAGCAAACATATGCCTTATGGCCAGGGAGTCACCTCATGATTCAGTTAGGTCACTACCATTTCAGCAAGATGATAGTGATGATGATGATGAGCTCAATGACCCATCAAAGGGAGAGCTCATTAAAGCAAACAAGGATATGCTGGAAGAGTTTTTAAAATTTAAAACTGCATATGTTAAATTAGCCAAGAAGCATGAACTAGCTGTCTCTGAGAAATCAACCTTGATGTCTAAGATCAAAGATCTTGATAGACAGCAAGCTGAAAGTATCAAATTGCTAAAAGAGAACAAAGCTTTGACTGAAAAAGTAGACTTTCTACTTGAACATGTCAAGAAAATAAATTCTGAGAAAGATGATCTGCAAAAGGTTGTCAATACTTGGAATAATTCTAAAGGAAACTTTGATACCATTCTTTCAAACCAAAAATGTCTTGATGACAAAACTGGTATAGGTTTCCAAAGTGAGTTCAATGTAGGAAGTTCTTCTGGTTCTCAAAAGAATGAGACATCTGAAGTGATTGCTGAAGAATCGACTGTAGAAGTTTCTTATGACCAGCAGTCTCCTAAAAGGCAAGGTCTTGGTTTCAACAAAGTTCCTCTTGTTTATCCCAAAAATACAAAAGTCAAGTCCAAAGGAAAGCAATTTTCCAGCAATGACTCTGCTAATAGAGAGTCTGAGCATCTTAAACCTGCTATTAGTCACTCTAAGAAATCAGGGATGACTAGTGGCAAGTCAAAGAATACTCAACTCAAGCCTATTAAATTTGTCAAAGGCAAGACGGTTGATCCCAACACTGCCGATAAAAGGCTTAAAGGAGTTGAGCCTGTAAATGCAAGATCTTTTGATAAAAGGTCTACTTATGGTAAACCTAACATCAACAAGAAAAGGCATTATCAGCCTAAATCCTATAGGCCAGTTATCAGCACAAAAGTCACTCCAAAGACTGCTGATAATGAGAAGCCTCAAAAAGAAATCATCACTCATGTTGAAGGTTTTCACAAATGCTCTTTCTGCAAAGGTCATGGTCATAAGATTCATGAATGCCTTCTGAGATTCACACCTAAATCTAGAGGATTTACTCCTTCAAAGGTTAAACAGGTGTGGGTCCCAAAAGGCTGCTAACCTTGAGGACCCTAAAAATAAAAGGGGACCATATTCTTAAATGTCCATATTTCAGGAATGCCTTATGGCCGTCAATGAAGAAGAGAAAGATCTATGGTATTTAGACAGTGGATGCTCTAAGCACATGACTGGAGATCCAAATCTTCTCTCAAATATTGTTGAAGCAAAGGGTCCCTCAGTTATTTTTGGAGACAATTCAAAAGGGAAGACTATTGGATATGGAAGCATAATCAGAGGCAACCTCTCCATCAGCAAAGTCTCTCTGGTTGAAGGATTAAAGCACAATCTGCTAAGCATATCACAATTTTGCGATAAAGGTTTAACCTGTCAGTTCTCCTCAAGTCACTGTCTCATAAAGGACAATGAGACATGCTCAACTATCCTGACAGGATTCAGAAAAGGGAATGTCTATGCTGTTGACCTTAATGCTGTTGGAAGAAAGTCAAATCTGTGCTTGGTTGCAAGGACATCAACTGACAACAGCTGGTTATGGCACAAAAGGCTTAGTCATCTCAATTTCAAATATGTGGAGAAGCTATCAAAGGAAAATCTAGTTGTTGGTTTGCCTAAAATATCGACTGAACCACACAGTCTCTGTAAAGCATGTCAACTAGGCAAACTGCACAAATCTTCATTCAAAAGCAAGCCTTGCTTGTCAACATCAAGACCTCTACAACTTCTGCATATGGATCCGTTTGGACCTGTCACTACTACAAGCCTTGGTGGCAGCAAGTACACACTTGTGGTAGTGGATGACTACTCAAGATTTACATGGGTAGAGATGATGTCCTCCAAAGATGAAGTATATGACATCATTACTGAACTTTTCAGAAGACTACAAACTCAGAAGCTAGATGATATCTCTGATGTCAGATCTGACAATGGAACAGAGTTCAAGAACAATGGTGTTGCCAAATATTGTGATGACCATGGAATTGGTCACAATTTCTCTGCAGTTCGCACACCTCAACAAAATGGAGTTGCTGAAAGGAAAAACAGAACTCTCATTGAAGCAGGAAAGACAATGATTGCCGAAGCCAAGCTGCCCATGTACTTCTGGGCAGAAGCTGTGAACACTGCCTGCTTCACACAAAACAGGTCTATCATAAACAAATTTCATAACAAAACTCCATATGAAATATGGAGAGGCAGAGCTCCCAACATTGGATTCTTTAAAATATTTGGTTGTAAATGCTATGTTCTTTACAATGATAGAGAACATAGAGGTAAATTTGAATCCAAAAGCGATGAAGGAATCTTTCTGGGATATGCCAAATTTTCAAAAGCTTATAGGGTTTACATTAAAACTTCACTTAAAGTTGTTGAATCTGTACATGTCTCTTTTGATGAATTTGATTTTATTGGGCCACATGTGGCTCCTAAGGTTACTAATGATTCTGATGAGTATGAGACAGGTACAGAACAACCAAGCTCAAGATCTGCAGATCCCACTCCTTCACAAGTTCCTTCAAGAGTCAACCTGTTAGAATCCTCAAATGAGCCAACAAATGAAAACTCCGAAAACCCTGAATCCCCCTCGCATTCCACACCAGAAGTTCTACAACCTACCTTGGAATTAACTTATCCTTCAGAAAACCAAGCTTCAGACACCTCTTCTCTTCAAGAACCAAACTCTGCTGATACAACAATAGGACACATTCGACCTGCAGAAGTTAGAGAAGTAAAAGATCATCCTATCACTCAAATCATTGGAGATCTCAATGCTGGTGTTCAGACAAGACAAGCTTCAAGGAATGAATGCATGTATTCCACTGCATTTGTATCTAATATTGAACCCAAGAAGATTGATGAAGCATTGGAAGATCCAAGCTGGGTGGAAGCTATGCAAGAAGAGTTAAACCAATTTGACAGATGTCAAGTCTGGTCACTTGTTCCTAGGCCAAAAGGACAAGCTGTTATTGGTACAAAGTGGGTTTTCAGAAACAAAATGGATGAAAACGGCTATATTACAAGAAATAAGGCCAGACTGGTAGCCCAAGGATATAGACAGGAGGAGGGTATTGATTATGATGAGACATTTGCTCCTGTTGCAAGACTAGAGGCTATTAGATTATTCTTGGCCTATGCCTCTTACAAGGAATTCAAAGTATATCAAATGGATGTGAAGAGTGCATTTCTGAATGGGGAACTTCAAGAAGAAGTCTATGTAGAACAACCTCCTGGCTTCATAAATTGTTCAAGAAGAGAAGATGTCTACAAGCTGAGGAAAGCCCTTTATGGACTCAAACAAGCTCCAAGAGCCTGGTTTGAAAAGCTTATGCAGAGTAAATTTGAAATGAGCATGATGGGAGAACTCAATTTTTTCCTCGGTCTTCAAATTCAACAAAGTTCAAATGGCATCTTCATCAGTCAAGCCAAATATGCAAAGGATGTTATCAAGAAGTTTGGTCTTGAGAATGCAAACAGCTTCAGCACTCCTATGGCTACTAACTGCCATCTTGATAAAGATGAAAAGGGCAAGAAAGTGGACATGACTCTCTATAGAGGCATGATTGGTTCACTTTTATATTTAACTGCTAGTAGGCCTGATATCATGTTTGCTGTTTGTGTCTGTGCTAGATTTCAAGCAGATCCAAAGGAGTCTCACCTACAAGCAGTCAAAAGAATCATCAGATATTTGATAGATACTCCCAACTTGGGAATCTGGTATCCCAGAGATTCATCTTTTAATCTTATAGGTTATTCTGATGCTGATTTTGCTGCATGTAAGGTCGACAGGAAAAGCACAAGTGGAACATGTCAATTCTTAGGAAATAGACTTGTCTCATGGGCCAGCAAGAAGCAAACCTCTGTTTCAACTTCTACAACTGAGGCAGAATACATAGCCGCTGGTGCCGCCACAATTGTGTGGATCAAACAAGAACTTGTTGACTATGAGATCAAGATGGCGATTGTCCTATAATGTGCGATAACACATCGGCAATCTCGGCTCAAAATCCTGTCATGCACTCCAAGACAAAGCACATTGATGTAAGATATCACTTTCTTAAGGACCATGTGGAAAAAGGTAACATCAGCATGCAATATGTACCAACAGAGAATCAGGTAGCAGACATCCTCACAAAACCACTTGATTCAACCAGGTTTGCTTATTTAAGAGGAGAGCTTGGTATGCTTAACCTCAATTCTTAATCTATCTTGTAAATTTCTCAAGTTATTATAAAAACTGCTGCTATAGAACTGCCTATGCAATCAACCAATCGCAACTGTGCCGAATATATAGACAACCTTGAGTAAGTATCTACCTTTATATCGGCAGTCTTCTATAAAATAGGCAGACCCATGAGAGTAATATGAACAGTCACCCTGTAAGTCATAAATGCGGATGTCAAAATTTATCAACTAGGGTTTATTGACCTGTCAAAAGTATAAAAAGGCAAATCGTACAGTAACCCATCACTTTTACAACCGCCATTTTCAAACTTTTCAAAAACCCTCTACCTACAAATCTGTAATCGTGTCAAAACGCCTTCAAATCTTAACAATCTTCACACTTTAATCTTCAAATCATCAATGGTAAGAGTTTCTGGATCTTTTTAACTCTCTCAATTCCAGTTCTACATTCTAGTATTGACCTATTTTAAGTCCGCCATCGATGAACTGTGAAATCTTGAAATTATTGTTTGAACAAAGTAACATCTGCAGCTCCCTCCACACCATCAGTCTCTACTCCTGCTGCCTCTCAAACAGCAGTTTCAATCCAAGCTGATCCTCAATCGGCTGTTTCTCCTCCGGTAGTTCCTCCTACCACCTCTTCCATACCTACAATGTCCACACTTGGCAAACGCTACAAGCTGAGCGCCAAGAAGAAGGTTCATTTTCCTAGCCCTGCTGATCCTTCCTCTTCTCCATCTTCACCTACTCATACTCCTCCACCTTCTCCAACGCTACCCACAAACACCTCCACCTCTCCTACTCCTTCCCCTCCACCACTCTGAATCCCTCCACACTACTCCTATCCAAAAGCCTTCCACCTCTCCAACCTCTCCCACTCATCAGCCATCTTCGAAGCGTTCTCTTTCTCCTCCTTCTGACATGCCTACCCCCAAACGCATCAAGATCAATCCCTATAGCCATCTTCATCCTGAGGTTCAGGCTCTGCTGTCCTTCCGAGACAGCAGACCTAAACCCAACCCTGCCGATTCTGACCCCATCCTTTCTCTCCTTGACTACCCCAAGAAAATTCCCTGTCAGCCGATGTCTGCCGGTGAAATTATCTTTCAATGGGGTGCTTTCTATGAACCCCTTCCTCCAGCCTGGTCCCAGCAATTCTTCTCCCACAACTCTGCGGTGCAAGATCTCATGATCTTCAACCAATGGGTTGCCATTCACAAGGACCTTGGCCTTCCACCTCCAACCAAACCTGACATCACTCCCTTTCTCTCACTGCCAAAACCCCCAGTCTTCACCCTAATCTGTCACCCCTCTATCCTACTTCAGCCTGTGGTCTACAACTTCATCGATATTGTCACCACCTATCTAGGCTTTAATCCCCTTATTCCCATTCTCTTCCGTTCACCTCACCCTATCTCTATCCCTACTCCTTTTCTCATTGGTCGTCTAAGGACTCGATCCCCTGCACCTCTCGTCCTTCCCAACTATCCATCCCTTCGTCTGACCTACCCTAGCCAATTCCAACTCTCTCCCAGCGATATTTCCCTATCCTCCTCCAGCGACTCTCCAACATCCTCCAGCCACTCCCACTCCTCTAACAGCCTTCCCGCAGCCAACCATCCTGACCCCTCAGCTGGTCCGTCCTCTCCTCCAGCTAGTCATCCTGACTCTTCTGATACATACCCTGCTGAGGCGGTTCATAAATTCTTGAAAGAATTTGAAGTCATCTCTGTCGACCTCACCAAGGCCCTGCACCAGCTTTCTACCGATCAGTCTCATATCACCCATGTCCAGGCTGAATGTCTAACCGAAGTCCTGAAAATCTCCAAAAATGCTGAAACTGCCTTCAATGCCTGCAGACAGTCCATCACTGCCAGCCAAGATGCTTTAAACAGCCATATCTCCGCCTCTTCCTCAAAACTCACTGCTATTTTCACCGAGAATTGGGTGAATATATCCAAAGGTTTGCGTCAGATAATTGATCTTTTCGACAACGGCTTTAAGCACTTGCTTGCTTCTCAGCGCCTAGCAAATCACTCCGTCCACACCTCAGTGCGTACAACGCGCAGGCTTACCGGGCGACACTTAGCCTTCTATAGCAAAGAGCGCCACGCTACTGACAGGCGTCTGGCCTTCATTGAAAAGTCGCTTGCATCCATGAAGGAGGAGATAAGCAGAATAAACAATGCTCAGCTGCTTGAATTTCACGAACGATATACACTTGTCAGGCACAAAAACGAAAATCTCTCCTCCGAATTGGAAAACACCAAGGAGGAGCTAGCAAGGGCAAAAGAAGAAATTGCAAAGCTTAAGAGAGCGGTTGACTCAAAATGGACATCAGGATGGACATCAAGAGACCATGACCAACGATGGACATCAAGAGACCATGACCAACCTTCATCAGGCAAGGGCAAAGGTCAAACTTCTTCTAGGTCTTCTTCACGGACTGGCCGTTACTATTAAAACTCTTACGTTCAATATATTTGCTAAAACTTAGCGAATTAAACTTCCTGTTTAATTAGCAATGTTTTTTTTAAAATGTACATGCTTTACTATGATCTGCTTATTATGAGAATGCATGAAGTTTAAACCACTGGTTTAAAGACATATCTTATATTGCCCATCTTGCATGTCTTTAAATCTAGTCAAATTACAAATGTCTTATGCTTAAAATTTCATACTTGTTAACACTTTGTAATTCTTGAAAACACTGACCCCTTTTGTAAAGTTCATCTAGGGCATGCTTACTTAATATAACAAATCTTACAAGCATGTTATTACTAGAATTGAACATGGTCAGCTGATATTGTTTTCATTAAGATCATGGACTCAAGCAAATAGGAGGAGATTGTTGTATTTAGTTTAGATTTCCTTGAATCCATAACCTAAGTCTAAGAACAAGGTGGCTAATGGGCCTGCGTGTCTGTTAGTGTGGCAACTTGATCTTAGGCATAGCATTGAAAAGCTTAGGGTTGCCTTTCTTTATAAGACCTGAAGAAAAATAGCCTATAGGACATCGTAAGTCCTCTACAGTATAGGCAGATTTTGAATTAGCAATTCTTTCTTTGGAAATCGGACAAGCTTATGCCTGTCAAGCTTCATCAAAAATGATTGAAGATTCAAGATCATCCGATAGAGATCTGCCGAAGATGTGCCTCAAATTAAAAGACCTCATTAAATGCAATACAACGTTAACCTGCAACTCTCATTTAATGAAGGTTTCCATTCTCGGAAAATACTCAGAAAAGGACACTTCTCCTGCATGCTCAGACCGCCCATTTTTGGTAAAAAGACAGAAGACAGACTGCAAGTTACTGAACAGCCTATCAGGAGTCAACAACCATATTAGGGCATTAATTGCTCTTAAATTCAAAATTAGAAGATCTCCAACGGCTCCAAGTTTCCTTCTGCATATAAAAGGAGACTTCATTACTGCATTCAAGACACTTCAACTACTCCAACTACTGAATCTCCATTGTCTTCAAGTTCTTAAAAGCTTAAACGTCCTATCTGTACTTAGTCATTGAAGAGCTTCACACTTAGACGTCCAGTCCATTAAAGCTCTTCATTGATTGCAACACCTAGCTTTTCATAGCTCACGAGAATTGTATCTTATTGATATCAATTCTCCCACACAAACACTTGGTCAACAAAATTTTTGTACACAATCCATTAGAGATTTAGTTTGTAAAATATCTAGTGGAAAAACTTAGTACACGATTTTCAAGTCCAAAGTTGACCACTTTGGTTGTGGACGTAGCACTTATTTATAAGTGTGAACCATATTAAATTCTCTGTCTACTTGTGTGTGTGATTGTGAATTGTTTACGTTGCCTTAAAATTCCAGATTTCCAAACTGTTGAGAACTGCTGATCTTAATCTGTGAAGATCAGCCATTCTCAACTTATCCTACTTCACAAGACTTCCGCCTGCAAAACTTTATAAAACCCTAGTGAAGTAAGACGTTTGAATCTATTTCAAAAAATTGGAGATAGGCTATTCAACCCCCCCCCTTCTAGCCTATCTTGAGCAACCTTGGACCTAACACAGGTTGATCCCTTGGATCTAGGCTTTCTACTGTGACGACTTTGTTTGGCCTCTTTGTGTCGTCGCGGTGGCGACCTGGTACGAGTTGGCCTGCTCGGTGCTCAAAGTGGGCACGTCAGGCAGGTTGTCGTCCAGGCCTTCCTTGGGGTGCGAGGTACAAAGATTGTTTTGTTCGAGCGTTTGGGTGATCGGGGGTGAGTCGGCATGCTCGGTAACCGATTTGGATACGTCGGGCACGTCGTTGTCCTCGTCTACCTCTTTGTGCGGGCTGGGAGGGCCAGCCCGCGTTGATTGCTATGCTCGCTCGTCAGAGGGGCTTGATTTGGAGCTTTCCCTGATTACTACTGACTTCAGCCGCTTGTCATCGAAGTCTACTTAGTGGACCTCTTCGTGGGTTGTAGTCATTTTCCTTTTCCCCTTGAGCCGAGCTTCCTCGGCCTTCTTTTCTTCAAGGAGGTAGTTCAGAGTGCTTCTTGGATCATTCCTTACTTCCCCAACCCCGTTGTCTGTGGGGAATTTAATTTTTTGGTGAGCTGGAGAGATCACCATTTCGAACTTTGTCTGGGTTGGGAGTCCCAGGATGGCATTGTATGGAGAGGGGATGACGAGGACCAGAAAGGTGATAACCTCGGTGCGAGAATTGTCCTTGGAACCGAGGACTACGTTGAGATCGATTGTGCCCTTGACAGCGACCTTGTGCCCGGTGAAGCCTTCCAGCTTGATTCCATTCGAGGTCAAGTGGGAGCTTCCCAATCCGATTGCTTGGAAGCACTTATAGAACAGAATGTCCTTCCCTGCTCCTGTGTCGATCAGCACTTTTTTTACTCTACCTCTGCCAATTTTGGCCTCAATGGTCAAAGCATGCCCCTTTGCAGCGGGGTTAGAAGCCAGCTCGCTAGAAAGGAAAGTGATCCCTTTCTCTCCTTGAACCTGAGGCGGGCTGACAGTATGGTTGAGGCTGTTAATTACTGTCTTCAGCTTCGTGATGCTCGACCATTCCTCCATGATGGTGTTGACCATAACCTCGTCTTCGTCTGCATCTTCAGGTCATACCAATCTCTGATGGAGCCCTCCTCCAGCTCTTCAAACCAGTTTAGGACGACCTCATCGAACGTGCTGACGAACACTACGCACCACAAATCTAAATCTCTGGTGCATACTCCCATCTTTGCCTCAAAGCTCGATACGTGGCTTCGAGCATTTGTGTTTCCTGTATAACTTCTTAAAGATGGCAGCTTCAGGCGATGATTTGGAGGAGTATCCCTGATCCTTCTGCAGAAGGCTGCTATTACGCTCCCTGATAGCTTGCCTTCTTTACCTCTTTCGAGGGCTCCTAGCCTGTCTTTCATCTTACGTAATACGTCATCTTCCAGGTCGCTGCTCCTCCCCCTTCTTTTAGATCAGCGGTCGTGGCCGTCGATCTTGGAGTATTTGTGTGAGGATGCATCGCTGCTCGAGGTACTGTGCTGGATGGACTTGCGTTTTGACCTGTAGCTGCGAGCTTCCTCTGGCCTACGTGATCGCTCCTTGTCGTGCTCAGCCCGGCAGGATCTGTAGGACATGGGCGGACTGGGCTCTCGAGCTTTCGTTCCCATCCTTGAGTATACGCTTCCTCTAGGTCGCTCTCTATCTGGTGTTCCCAGGCGATCTTTGACGCTGGGTTTTTGATGTGCTTCTACTCTTCGCCCGAGCCGGCTTTTTACACTTCGTCTAGGAGCATCATCCCCTGACCCCCCCATGATGACTGTCAGCCCGCAGGCCCCTGGGCTCACTCCTTCCAGGTAGACCATCGTGGTGATCGTTTCAAGAAGGATGCGAGCTCGGGGTTGGTAGCTGGGTTGCCTGGGCGGCGAGCTTGCGGGACAGCTCATATTTGCACTTCTCCAGCTCTCTCTGTCTTTCCAAGAAAGCTTTTTCCTTCCTTATGTGTTCCAGCTC
Source organism: Platycodon grandiflorus (assembly GCA_016624345.1). Lineage (NCBI taxonomy): Eukaryota > Viridiplantae > Streptophyta > Magnoliopsida > Asterales > Campanulaceae > Platycodon > Platycodon grandiflorus. Next base: position 36,697,088 of record CM028361.1, on the reverse strand, counting down.
GGCGAGGTCGATTTCTTGCTGTGTAGGAGGCATCCTGTCGCCTATCATGATAAGGTCGTCCCTGTCTCCTGACCCTTCGCCGGCTGAGGAAGGGGGAGTGGGTGTTTGACCATTCATGTTCGTTCTGCCTGGCCCTTTGGCGGATTGGGCTGCTTTCTTTCCCAAGGCTTTTCTTCTCATTGCCCTAGCCAACTTTTGAGCTCGAGTGTTCTGATGAAGAGGAAGCCCGGATGAGGGTACTGCGGGTGACTCCTTCTCAGCTTGCCCAGGGGGGTTGCCAGCAAGCGGAGCGGCGGCAGGCATGCATGGCGTTGTTGCTGGAGCGGCCGGCTTAGAAACTTGCTTAGAGGTTGCCATGTTTGATATCAAAAAAACTTCAAGTCCCGGCAACGGAACCAAACTGATCACGCCAAAAAAGGTTGTGTGAACGTGTATGGTCCACGTGTGTAGTCTTAGTAGGATTCCGGCTTACGTTGCAAGGATTGCCCTTTGAAGTATAAACTGCTTGAAACCTGTGATCAACAAAGAACACCGTAAGGGGTGCTGGGTTGTCCCAGCGATAACCCTAAGACGTGAGAATTAGCAATACTTCGTGTGAGAGGTAAAGCTAAGAAAGTATGTAAGCAAGTAATTTGCATGTACCTTATGAGGCCTGTTGAGGGTGCTTTTTATAGAGATAGGAACTATAATCCTGGTTGGATTCGGAGTAGGGGTGATATGATCCCCATGTCTTTCGGAATAGGTTTCCTCATATGCTTAGGACTGATATGTAAAAGAATTATAACAGGACTCTCCCCAGGCGTGATGTGACTCCGTATAGGACACTGCTTTGCCGGGCTGAAGGGACTAAGCCTAGGTCGGCCTAGAAGCTTCCAGGTCGCTCGATGTAGTCGAGGTCGGCCTGGCATGCGCCAGGTCGCTCAACGCCATCAAGGTCGGCCTGGCATACGCCAGGTCGCTTGATGTTTGGTGAGGTCGACCTGGGATATCCCCAAATCTCTCTGTGGGTCCCTGTGTCAGCGTGCTGAGAGAGTATACTGGTGAGGTGAGCGACCTGTCATATTGTGTTTTCCAGGTCGTCATGTTCGAGGTGGCGTATGTCACCTCGGTAATTTCCAGCTGGAGCTCATGAGGCTGCGATGTCTACCACGTGTTCGGCTGAAGGCTGAGGTCGTTCATTAATAATGGAGGAGTGAAGCGCTATAACAAGTGTCTTACTCATGAGCAATGACTATGGGAGGATAGAGCTGGGTCTAAAATTGTGACATTTTTCACTTGATTGTTTCTTGATGGGAAGATGTTCTCTTGAGTCTTGATTGCCATTAGCCGATGACTCACCACATTGAGTTGGCTGATCATTTATAAACAAATTATGCGGTCCTAATAATGATCAATTACTACTCAATTCTCTATAGTCTTATTGATAAATGCCAGTTATAAGATCCCCCCGTCCAATTATAATTGGTAAAGTGGATGGTTGGATAAGTTTATTAATAAGCACCAAATAGGCAAATACTAACATTTCTATCATTTATGGTCTTATCAAAAAAAATTCTATCATTTTTGGTGTAAATTCAGAGCAACTAATTATCCGTTTTGGACTAATAAGAAAGTGTGTAATCTAAGGATTTTGCAAACAAGTGTTCCTGTGATGCTTGTTAAGTTTTCTTTTATAGAGATATTTGTCATTGAAAATAAGCATTTCTGCATTGGAATGCATTGGTGTTAGTTCCAATGTAGCATATTATTTCATAACAAGTGTCATACATTGGAATGATGAAAACATAAATTTTAACTTACTAATTGACCCCGAGAATGAATTGAACTTATATTATCAGTTTAAATTTATAAGTAAACTTCAGATATGAACATCAAGTATAAATAAATTTCCTCTCACAATAACCATGAAGGGCCAACAGTACCAGGTCGTGTAATATTATTGTCAAGGAAAGGAGGGCAAAATCTCCTAAAAATACAGAAAAACTCTTATCGTTTTAAGGAAAACTTTCAAATTTGTAATATTTTAGATAATGACTCAAAATCAAAAGGGGCAAACCCCCCTCTCCTTCCCCCAATCCATGTTATTGCTTTTGATTGCCATAGGGGCACAGGTCATAAAGACCCTAATAGATGCACTAGTAATTTGTTTTTCATTTTTCATGTTGATTTTAAACAATTGTAGGCTAAGCAAAGGGGGATAGGCCTTCGTCATGCAAAAGTAAGAGTGCACTTGCACTGGACGTGCCCTCACTGGTCAGTACATATAGAAGAGAGATAAGGGAATGATAACAATGTATATTACTTCCTTGTCGTGAACTAATTACAGTGAGTTAATATATAGGAGTACAAAACTAAATCTTCTAAACTAATTAAGGATATATACAACTGTTAGGATATATATACATGGGATGTTTGACTTCATCAAATCCACTAATTTAGCTCATCAGGATTGTTGCCCAAGATAGCTGTGCGTGATTGTCATGATTCATGGGATTCATGGGAACTGGCAGTTGTGTCTCTATTATGCCCCCGCAAGATGGACGGCCGACGAGTAAGGCCAATCGTGGACTGTAGAAGTTGGAATCGAGAGTGAGATAGAGGCTTGGTGAGGGCATCGGCAAGTTAATTAGCGGAAGAGACATGCACAACCCGAAGAAAGCCATTTTGAACTTGTTCGCGAATGAAGTGGTAGTCGAGGGCGCCATGCTTCATTCGGGAGTTGAAGATGGGGTTGGCACAGAGGTTGGTAGCTCCGACATTGTAACAATAGATGACCAGTTGTTGTGAAATGGTTACACCCAATTCTGTCAATAGGGAACAAATCTAACGAAGTTCAGCAGAGGTTGCTGCGACAGACCGATACTCAGCCTCCGGGAGGAACGAGGAACAGTTCGTTGCTTCTTGGAACTCCAAGAGATGATGTTACGACCTAGATAGATAAGGTAGGCTGAAGTGGAGGTGTAGTCATCTATATCGCCTGCCTAATCCACATCGGAGAAGTCATGAAGGTGCGAGTTGGAGCTGCGATGCAAAATAATACCATGGTCTGATGTGCCACATAGGTAACATAATAGTCGTTTGGCAGCTTGCCAATGCTCTGTGGAAGGTTGGTTCATGAACTGAGAGAGTTATTCACTGTGTAAGCAATGTCGGGCCTGGTTAGGGAGAGATATTGTAGGCTGCCAATAAGAGTTCGATAGTCGATAGGCTTGGGAAGGGGGTGCCACTGCCGAGGATTAGAGATGACGTGGTTGCAAGAGGGGTTGTTACAGGTTTGGCAGTGGTCATGTGATACCGATTAAGCAAGTCAAGTATGTAATGGTGTTGGCTTAGAAACAAGCCATCGTTGTGGGGAATGACTTCAACGCCGAGAAAGTACGAGAGCTGTCCAAGGTCTCTGAGAGAAAAAAGTTGAGAGAAGTTTTGTATGAACTGAGTGACAGCTTCAGAATTATTACCTCTAATGATTATAATATCCACATAAATAAGAAAATAGATGATAGTATTGGAAGCCTTGAGTATGAAGAGTGATGTATCAGCGTATGAATAGTGATGTATCTGCTGTGGAGTTCACAAAGCCTGCTGTGAGTAGAAAGTTACGAAGTTCTTGGTACCAAGCTCAGGGAGCTTGTTTAAGACCATAAATTGCCTTACGAAGCTTGCAAACATGATTGGGAAAGTCAGGATCAATGAATCCTTGGGGTTGTTGCATGAATATATCCTTAGAGAGAGTGCCTTGAAGAAAGGCATTGTTTATATCAAGTTGTCAAAGGGGCCAGTTGTTGGTTACGGCAATGGTTAGTTTCAAGGGAACTGTGGTGGGTTTTACAACTGGACTGTAAGTGTCATGAAAGTCGACTCCGGGACGTTGGTGAATTCCCTTGGCAACGAGTCGAGCTTTATGTTTGTCAATGGAGCCATCGGGTTTACACTTTGTGCAAAAGATCCATTTGCAGCCAATTACATTTTGAGTTGGTATGGGGAAACCAATTCCCAAGTACCATTGTGAACAAGAGCATCATACTCGGTGGATAAAGCTTGGTGCCATTTGGGATCTTTTAGAGCTTGCGAGACATTGGTGGGTTCACGAGTGACTGCATTGATTTGAAGTTGGGCAGTGAGATTTAATTTGGTAAGCGGCTTGTGGCTGTTATGTTTGGACCAAGTGGTCATGTGATGTGAGGGAGAGGGGGGAGGATATTCAGGTGCTGGAGGGGGAAGGGGTGTTGTTTATGTGTCGGCCAATGGGGGTTCAGGTATAGGTGGGTTGGTAGTGGGTTGTGTGGTGAGTGGACTAAAGGCAGTGACCTTGACACGAATTGGGGTTGGCGTGGCAAGAACTGGCTGCGTGAGGTGGCACCAGTCGGACGGAGAGATGGACGAGGTAGAGGAGCTAGGAATTGGAAGTGAAGTAAATTGAAAGACCGATTCAACAAATTTGACATGGTGAGAGGTATAGATCCAGGAGAAGGTTGGATCAAGACAAAGGTAGGCACTTTGTGTTAGAGAATATCCGATGAAGACACATGGGGATGATCGGGGTGCAAGTTTGTGGGGAGTATATAGTCGCAACTATGGATAACATAAACAGCCAAAGCTGCAAAGTTTGGTGTAGTTTGGAGGCTTATCAAAAAGTTTGTGAAATAGTGAAAGGAGATTAAGAGTTGGGGTGGGGAGACGGTTGATGAGGTAGACGGCAGTTGAGAGTGCATAGGGCCAGTGGGTTAGGGGCATAGAGGCGTGGGTGAGAAGGGATAACCTAGTCTCAATGATATGACGGTGACACCTTTCAGAGTACCCATTGTGTTCAGGTGTGTGAGGGGGAGATGTAAGATAAACAATTCCATTAAGTGCTAGGAAGTTTGTAAGAGCTTCGTACTCCCCCCCCCCCCCATTATCAAAATATAGTGTTGTAATTTTGCTTTTGAAGTGATTTTTAACTAAGGCCTTGAAACGAGTGAAAACATCTATTACATCGGATGAGCTGTGTACTTTTGTAAAGTGATTAACAAATATTACATAATATTTGTAGCCATTAATAGAATAGAGGGGGGAGGTCTATATATCAAAGAATAAAATTTGAAGGGAAGGGGAAGATGAGATAGATGAGATTGAGAATGGTAACTTGTGACTTTTATTGCAATGACAAGAGTTACAAAGAAATTTGAGGGTGTTTTGACAGAGTCATCTAGCTGAAAGGCAAAAACTATGTGATTGAAAACGGGTGCCGATGGGTGTCCTAATTAATGATGCAAGGTAGAGGTTATGCTTTTGACACTTGAGAAGGCAAGAATTGGAGAGTTGGATGGTGAGGGTGCCACCCGCCACTCATAAACACCACTTTTAATCGGACCCTGCAAAAGAGTATCCCCGGTCTGGAGGTCCTTCACAGAAAAAGAAGACAGTGAGAATTCAATGGAAGTGTTATTGGTGCGAAAAAATTGTGAAATATAAATAAGGTTCTTTTTCAAGGTGGGTACACATAGCACATTAGATAAAGTGAAGGAATCAGAGGAAGAGGGGAGGGTGATAGAGCCAGTGTGGGAGATGGGAAGGCCTGTGCCGTTACCTATTATAATGTCATCGGTGCTTTTATATGGGTTGTGGAAGGATAGGTTTTGGAGATCGGAGGTAACATGACGAGATACTCCACTGTCAAGGAGCCAACCCGAGTTGTTAGAGGCATTGGCAACATGGGCGCTTGGTGGGGAGGGACGGGGTTGCTAAGGGGTGCTGTGGCGAGGTTGTCATGGGTTCGATGGACGAGGCTACCATGAAGTGCCAGAGTAAAGGGGTGATTTTAAGCTTGGTTGGGTCTAACAAAAAATAGGGCAGTGAGCAAGGACATGGCATTTTGTGTTGTACCATTGACACTTGCCTAGGAATGGACGCGATGTGGCTCTAGCAGGTGGGTTGAACTGTTAGGCACCATGACTAGGGTTGGGAAAGGGCGAGAGAGAGCGATTGTTATTATTTCCAGCATTGTGTTTGTTGAATTTGGAAGAGGTTGGATTGGCGGTGGCTGGGAAAATGGATGGGTCAGACTTTTGGCGGAAAGTTAGCTCTTTGTTTATTAACTTCTCATGGAGTTCATCAAAGGATATGGTCGTATCATGACCATTGACAGTATCAATGATGGATTGATATTCTTCATCGAGACCATTAAGCATGGTTTCAATGAGATCTTCCATGTCCAATGGTTTGCCTAGGATTGCAAGCTCATCCGCACGAGTTTTGATGGATTAATTACATGTATTCGGCTATGGATTGGGTGCCTTTGGTGATGTGTTTGAGGTTGTCTTTAATTTGTTTAATGTGACCACGAGAGGGTCAGGCATAGGTGTTGGCTAAAACGGTCTAAAGCTCATGGCAAGTATTAGCTTGGGTTACAAGAGGGACGATAGTGGGGGAAAGGGTTCCAATAAGAGCACCAAGAATAAGTTTATCCTGGCGAACCCACATGTTGTGTTCAGGATTGGGTGTTTCAATGTTATTGTTGGTGATCTTTTCGGGTGGTTTGGGGTGAGAGCCATCGACAAACTTCAGAAGGTCATAGCTGATTAGGATGGCTTTGATCTGAAGATGCCAAGAGAGGTAGTTTAAGGCGGAGAGTTTGATGGAGTTATGAAAGGTGATCATAATGAGAGGTTTGGATGGTTCTTGAGAATTTGGTATGACGATTTAAGATTGAGAGGTAGCCATTGAGGAGCAGATTAAGGTAGAACGTGAAAGAAAAGAGAAAAAAAGTGAGGAGGGCAGGAGGTTGGATCACAACTTTGATACCATATAGAAGAGAGATAAGGGAATGATAACAATGTATATTACTTCCTTGTCGTGAACTGATTACAGTGAGTTAATATATAGGAGTACAAAACTAAATCTTCTAAACTAATGAAGGATATATACAACTATTAGGATATATATACATGGGATGTTTGACTTCATCAAATCCACTAATTTAGCTCATCAGGATTCTTGCCCAAGATAGCTGTGCGTGATTGTCTTGATTCATGGGAGCTAGCAGCTGTGTCTCTATCGGTACAAACATTCAAGAACATTGCAAAACTGTGCTCCTTTGTAACTCTTGAGGCAGAGACAGTGAAGATGGTGAGTTTTGTGAAAGGGACAAAGATGGTGGTTACCAACGAAATGGGGAAAATAGATGAAATAATTGAACTTCAAATGGTGAGTAAAAACTTTATTGTTAGAATCAAAGAGGCGAGAAGACAGTCAGTTAACACTTGTGAAAGGATGAAAGAACAAGATGGCCAGAATTTATTAAAGGAAAGGTAAGTATACATAACGATAAGGGGGGCAGGCGATAAAGGAGAAGATGAGGAAATAGTGATGGAGCAAATGGGGAATGGGAAAAAAAACTTCAATGATGAGTATTCCAAAGCTCGAGTGATAAATTGGTCGGCAAAAGATCGAACAAGTCCATGTGAGGAACTCAAGGAAGACACGAGAGAGAGAGAGAGAGAGAGAGAGAGAGAGAGAGAGAGAGAGAGATACACCAGTACTAAATTCCATCAAAAACACTTTTTCATAATCCTTCCACACGTATGGTCCCCCACCTAAATCCCCACATACTCTAGGTGGTCCTATTCCAAAGAACCACCTCTTGAATTTGAACTTTGAATGGGCAAAAATGTCATTTCTATTAGTGAGATATTTTTAGCTTTTTTAGCTTAATATATTTTTTTAAAGCTTTCTTCTTCTTTTTCTTTTCTTTTTTTAATATTTTCTCATCGCCTCTGTAAATCTTACAATACATAGCGACAAGATTTTCAAGCTTGTGGTGTGCAACAGCCCATCCTGTCGAAGATGATCGGAAAATGCACTCAGTCCGAAATCCGTCACCTTCAAATTACCTTCATCGTCTAGCAAGAGATTTTTAGGCTTTAAATCGCGGTGGTAAACGCTGTGGCTATGGCAGAAAATCGACGGCTGAGATAAGCTGTTGGAAGTAAGCTCTCGCTGCGTCATCACGAAGCCCGCCTTTTGCGATTTTCGAGAACAATTCGCCGCCTCGAACGAGCTCCATGGCGAAATATATCTTCGATTTGCTCGCCATCACCCGTCTTCGACATGTTTTCGGTGGCAAGTTCTGCTACCAATACGTTTTTTAACCCTACCTCAATTCAAAAGCGAAGCTCCTCTCATCTTTCTCCATTCCTGTAGACACCCCAAATTTGTACACATATATTACAATTGTCCGATAAATATTAATTTATTTACAAAATGAACTAACACACTTTTATGACAATTACAGGTACCAAAATACCTACACAAATGACAACGGACTAACAACTAACAGAAATACCTCCAAGGACTAACGGATCAATTCAAAGTCAAAGAAATTAATAAAAGTGTTAAAGCTTGAAGTCCAAGGGCCAAAGCGCAAAAAGCCAAAAAATGGGAAATCACCAATGGAGCACTGCGCACCAAAGGAGTAGTGTTCATCTTCACGATTGCCAGTAATTGCCTAGGCAATTTCCAACGAAATATCAATCAAGCCTTCTGCTACAAGCCGGATAAAACTTGGTTAGGAGAATAATTGAGACAATTACTCCTATATATACTCTCTCTCAGTACTGAAAAAAAAAAAGAGAGACAATTAATCAATGAATCACACACACACTCATAGTATACTCCCTCCTTCGTCCTTGAAGAACGGCAACCAAAAACACACACACAACACACTCAAACACACACAAACACAAAACACAATCAAGCCTTCTTTTACTAGGAATCAAGAAGAGCACAACAAACACAAATCAACAGCCTAGAACGTGGCCCGATTTTTGTAAAATGACAAAAGGTAACAAACCTTCGCTTCGTTAATTTTTAACCGATTTAGACATGTAAATAGCTTGAATTGGCTTGCAAATATGTAAATAAAAATGCTCTGATGATTTTGGTATGTAAATATGCATGATTCAACTTCCAATTTCCATAAATGTTCACTGTGTTCATGATCATGTAATTTTCAAATTTTTTTAGTTTTTTCTTTGTTTTCTTCAATTTCAATCCATGATTTAAGTTTTAAATTCCTAAAAAAGTATACAAAGATTCGTGTAACCTTGACACACAAAAATACACAATTTTTCATGTTCAAAACAACAGATTTTAAGCTAAAATCGAGAGACCTCCTTTGTGTGTTATGCACCATAGGAGAGGTCCCCTTGGACTTCTGCAGTTTGGTCATGTGCCCTGTTGATTTGGCCCAATTTTATTTTTTGATTTGTTTTCCTTTTTTATTTAATTTCTAGATTACATTAAAATTAGTTAATTTTGTTTAATTTCATTTTTGATGTTGTTTCTGCAACATATATATATATATATATATATATATATATAGATAGATAGATAGATAGATAGATAGATATTATTTGTGCATAATATGAACGGAGATGTAAATCTCTGTGATCTATTTTTATTATTTATTTTATCACGTAACATAATCGACCCGTAGCTTTTATTTTAAACAAGCATGCAATTTATAGAGACCGAAAGGGCAACTTGGGTGCCTTACATAAACGAGTGTGGCAACTTTGTTTTTGATATAAATGTGTTTTACACATTTATTACATTTTTTGGGAGTCCATAATGAGGCACAAGTGTATTCCACGCACTTAAGTTAGACAAGTCATTTTGGATGTAATGACGGACGGTGTCAAAACGGGGTTCTCACAATTCGCTAATCAGAGGTTCAATCTTCCTCTCTATATGAGAAAATCAAACGGAGCTTTTGGCTTAAGGTTTGAAGCTAAATCGGCAGCTAACTGGAGGTTTAATGTGACGCCCCGAGTTCAGGATTCGGTGTTAAACCCCAACTCGGTGCGCCAAAGTAAATGAAACAACTAAAGTCCACCGAAGGGAACGAGCTACACGAGCTCAAAAACCAAAACCATGCAGTGGAAAACCACAACTAATGAAAACAGAGTTTTAAAAACTCGAATAACAAAATAATAACTATAAAATCTCTACGGCCAAAACAAGTCGAAGAACAATACTAATAGGAACCCCAACGATAGACCTCGACAGCTAACTACTGAGCCGGAGAAATAACAACACTAAATACTCGCGAGCTAACATGCTCGAGGAAACTACAATAATAAACGGCTCGACATCGAGTGTCGGCTCCAAAAGAATATAACCTTAAAGGAGTTACAGAACAATGCTACCCATAAGTAAAGTTTACATAACTTTACATCAACCATCGTTCTCACGGAACTAAGAAATTAAGAAACATAATTATACACAGGCTCCGGAGAGCAACTACCCAAAGATCAATTTGCAGCACCCGCAAGTCTCACCGATCGTACTACGTCGTCCTTCGATTGCAATCTAAAAGAGTTAACACAAGAAGAGTGAGTCTACAAGACCCCGTAAGCCACTATAATGTATTGTATGCTATGAGTATGAATGCAACAGTAAACCAAACTCTACATGTAGCTAGTCTAAGTAGCACTTCCGGCTTACCTAACATTTCAGCGACAAACCGGCAAGTCAAGGGACTATTCTAACTTGACTAACAATCGACAACTATCACATGCAACTAGATGACATGGCATGATGCTCAACACTAGGAATAACATGGTAATAACATTTATATACCATAATGATCATGTATCATATTGAAAATATACAAGTCACATAATTCACTTAGCACTTTGGTGTTCACATGAGTGCAACTTAATTAAACCACATTATGAAGGATATTATTTCTCTTTCTTCCAACTTCGCGTTGCTCCTGCAATACACGAGAAAACATATGTGCCTCGATACCCGTGTACGTAGTATCGACGTCCCCGAATAACACATCGAGTTCTAACTAGCAAACCAAAGTCGCGCGTATTGCTACAACAGGGGCTACATCCCACTGCGGCCAACAGTGAGGGTGTGTGCAACCGTACGGCGACTTATAGCGATTACAAAACAAATTCGTAAAGACTATAGGTCGTCCCACCTTGATTAGTCAAACAATGCCAGCTGGACTCAATGCAATGCACAAGTAGATATTTACTCGTCATTCTCAACAAATCATCATGTGTTCTTTGAATCACATATCAAATCAACTCAATGTGCTAGTACATACTATACACACAATCAATCATCAAAGTAGGATGATTGTCCTACGATCAATCATCAAAGTAGGATGATTGTCCTATCTCATATTAGAACAATCACAACATGTCCGAAATTATTGAGCAGATAGACAAAACAAGGCAATAGGCAAAGTAGGCCCATTGTACAACTCAATCACTAAACAACTCGTGATAGCTAGACACATACATAAACTCCAATGTAAGGTATTTATACCTTATAATCAACTGACAAACAAGGTCCATAATGTGGAACCTATATAACACGAGGATAGGTTATTCATCCTAATCCCAAACTAAGGTAACATGTTTCTCACATGTACGCCAACTCATAACCCCACGTAGGTAAGTCTACTCATACTTACAACCGTTAATTAAGGCGCAATGGCTACGCTCAACTGAGGATCTCTAAGTATCCTATCGTCACACAATATCTTTCATCTCATGTGCATCATAATATATTACATATTCTTATCGGCGCATACTTCAACTTTATTCAATTTAACTCGTAGTCAGCTAATATTTGACTAAGTCAACCAAGGTCAACGTTTCACTAAGTCATGAACCCGTCAATTCGTCATCCCACATGGTAGGGAATTAATATATGTCATGTAGGCATTACTACTGCCCATTTCTCAACTCCGTAGAGTCAACTATATACATTAATGAAGTTACCACAATAATCGACGTTTAATTATTACATCCTATTCGACTCCGCCAGAGTCAGTCACGACTAGTATATAGTTCGTATAGTATTTAAGTACAATTATACCATCTCATATTGACTCCGCTAGAGTCGTTACCAATATTAACATGTCGGGACAAACCGTAGTATCGTCCCTATAAACTCCTATCGTTTGTAATGCCCAAACGCACGAAGAGTCTACTACTCGTAACGATTTCATAAGGTTTTCGCTAGTGCGTAAACGACAAAGCTTCAATGATTCGATATACTCGAACTTAAGAATAACATAGTGAAGTACAATTAATTTAGACAAGTCTTCGGCAACTTACGGCCGGAACCCAACTAACAATGTACAAGTATGCTTCAATCTCAATGAGTTTCTATTACTCGGCATAATAACTACTAGGACAACCGCAATAACACAACAACCACCACAATAATACCAACAACATCAAGCTCTACGAGTCTCTATTACTCGAAGTCTACGAACTCAACAATAATTCATCAATTCTTTCTTTATTCCGAAATCCTTAAATCAAGCAAACAACGAAGTATAACTTAACATTATTCGTAGGGACAATTATATATATATCCCAATAAAAGTCACGAATATCATTGCTAACGCACCCTACATGCTTTACTCTTCCAATTCAACTCGTAAAACACACAAAGCATTATAGTTACTTGCCTTCACCGCAAATCCACCACAAAATCAAGGGCTTATGGTGGAAGTACTCTTCTCGACGAGCTCTACGCTTTTACGGAGTCCAATCGTCGAACTCACACTCGATCCAAGCCCGAATCAAGCTTTCTCTCTCTCTCAAAACTTCACTTTCTCTCTCTAAAACGTGAGAGAAAAAGTGGGGTAGCGATTCTTCAATAAATCGGACGATCCTTTTGGTTAGAATTGTTCTCCTCGTTGCCCTCTACGCTATGGCGAAGACGGATCGTCGATCCGACTTCAAATGCCCAAGATATCGTGATTTCTTTCTCTACTCTCTCTCCTCTCTCTCTCTCTTCTTTATCTCTCTCTAAAAACTGGCTTGGGGAGAGAATAATGAGGGAGAGAAGGGTTTGGTTTTATTATTAATACCATGGGTAAGTATTTGGTCCAATCCCGGGCTTGTTTGAGCATTTTAAACCACTTAAAGATGTTAAAAACCGAGAAACAACGAAAACCGGACGAACAGAGTGTCCGTCCTTGCACGGCCGTGTCAAGGGAATGTGCACGGCCGTGTCACTCTTGCACGGCTGTGTCAAGGGAAGGCGCGCGGCCGTGCAAAACGTTCTGGAATCTTTGTCCTCTATACGCACGGCCGTGCCAAGGAAAGGCGCACGGCCGTGCAACACCAGCACGGTCCAGTTCCGCATCTTTTCACTCCATTTCCTAGGTTTGATCACTTGGCCACTCTTAGGTGTGATTATACAACACTTATAACGCATCTTAACGATGTCGTGGATCGCATATTAAGGCATAATCAGTCTAACGATTCTTATAAGTATGAAACAGAATCATGAACTAAACATAATTCAACTAACGTGTTATTATAACGAGTCTAATATGTAAATCACGCATAACATAAACAAATCACACGTACGAGGGTTCAGGGTGTTACATTTAATGTCGAAAAGTGGATTTTGGTCTGTACACACACGCAGAGTTGTGTGTGTGTGTGAGAGATCAGAACACAGCCATAGAGGGAAAGAGAGATGAAGCGATGAGAAAGACTGGAGGTGATGCTGGGTGAGGGGAGGCGGCACGGGTGCACTGGAACAAACTCGCTGGCCCACTTAACGGTGCCAGCCCTAACGCCGTCCAACTACAGAAACATGATAATGAAGGAGGAGGGAGATGGAAAAAAAATATTAATTTTTAAGGTTAAATATATTTGACCATTTTGCCCTCATTAAAAATCACGTGAGTTCGCACATGCCCACTTAACAATCCCAGCCCTAACGCCGTCCAACACAGGACCAGCGGTGTGCAAAAAATGGATACTTTGGTTAGTGGTGATACAAGTCTAAGATCGGGGACAATTGGTGTAAAGGCCCAAACTTCAAGGATCAATGGTGGAATTAACCCGATTATTTTTTGAAGGAAATTTATTTCCTAAAAAAAGAAAAAGAAATAGGTATCAATATTACTAATTGTTTGTTTTACATAAATTAATTACTAATGTTTTTAAGATGTATTATTTTATAAGAAAATTTAATAAATGAAATTTCTTTCATCAATTTCTTTGAATACTTAAATTGCTTAAAAGTTTCGATCAAGTAATATAACAGACCATTTTTATCATTTAAATTTTTAAAATTACAATCAATCAAATAATATCATCCAATACTAAATGCTACAATAATTTTTCCTTCGAGGCAACCCACCAAAGGGGCCGTCCTCGAACCCCGCCCGTTGACCGGCCAGCAAGACCGTCTCGTTCTTTTGCGTCTCATGTCAGATATCGTAGAATGGTAGAGTTCATGTTTGTCTACTTGAGATACCAACTCATACAATTCAACTATCGTTTGGATAAATCTCCTTTACCCATGTAATTGAGTCATATCACGACCTCATCTCATCAAGTAGTCTACATCCCGTATGTTTGTATTTTTCTGGTCATGTGACCAATTGAGGAATCGAGCTAGCTAGCAATAGTTGTGATTACTCAACTAGATGATCTCAAACATAAGCGCTTAGGAAATGATTTATATTGTCTGTATGTATTTACCACTCTTTCAAAGCTCATAATTAGTACTTGAGTTGCTGAGCATAGATCTTCAAATAGCCTACAAAAGAATGTTCATGTCTGAACTCTTTTAGTCAAAAGACTAAGAAATTATATATATAACAGGCTAGAGTATATAAGATAGACACGTCAATGGTATTTGTTATGGTGAAAAACGATATTCAAGCTACTAATTAGCACTTGTTTTAATTTCACATTAATTTTTAATTATTCAACTAACATAACAATCTTTTAGAAGCGAAGAGAGTAATTAATTTTGTAAGAAACCATTAGTAAGCCACGAATAGAATCTTCTGCACCCGCAGCAACCACTAGATGTCCATTAGATGCATTTGCTGATTCCATTGGCTGGTTGTAAAGCCAATAATTAGTAGATTCTAATAAGACTAAATTTTAATAATAATTCATTTATCTATATAAAGAAAATGGTAACAGGCCACACTGTATCACTCACATACAAATGCAAATCGACTCTGCTTTATTACTTTGTTAATTTTTGTAATTACAAAAAATTATAAGCAAACTTGAGAACTTTATATATATATATATATATATATATATATATAAATAGATTTTCATTACCATTTAAAAATTCTTATTCATAGAAGATGAATATTCTCGTTTTTAATTTATAATTATGTTGGTGTTTAAATATGTATATACTAACTATGTAATAAAGATATCTGTATATATTTATATATATATTAGTGTTTAAAGATATCTAATAATAAATATGTTTCTATAAAAAAAATTAAATATTTTTCTATTAAGAAACAATTATAATATATTATGTGTGTATATATATAATATATTAGAAAAACAACGATTTACCAAGGAATTCTTTTCACGACATTTGTTCCTTTGAAATTTCCTTGCCAATTATGGCTAGAATCTTCCCACCAATTTTTTATTTTATTTTAAGGTTTTGCAAAACTGCTTAGGAATATATTCTTTGGTAAATTTGGAGGGAAGTTTAGCACCAAAGAGAGAACCGAATCACCAAATTGAAATTTGGGGTGATACTTCCCAAGGAATTTAAAAAGGAAATATTTCCTTAGCATTTATTCCTTTGTAATTTCCTTGGCAATTATGGGGGATTCTTCCCACCAACTTATTTTTTTTAAAGGTTTTGCATAATTGCCTAGGAATATATTCCTTGGTAATTTTGGAGGGAAGTTTAGCGCCAAAAATTTTTTTTTTTGGATCCGTCCAATTGGAATTTTTGGTGATACTTCCCAAGGAATTTAAGTAGGAAACTTACCAAAGAAATATTTTCCTTGGTAAATTCCTTGCAAACTTCTGTGGAAAATAAATTCGTTGGAATTCGCAATGGAAAGCAGTTTCCTTGGTAAATTCCTTGTAAATTTCCCTAGGAACATTTTTCCTCCCTAAATTCCTCGAAATTTACCATGGAAATATATTTCCTAGGTAAGTTCCTCAACATTTTTAGGAAATAAAATTCCTGGGCAAATTCCTTGGGAATTACCATGGATTTAATTTTTCTTGGTAAACCATCCTTGCCAATCTACAGTTTTTTCGTAGTGTTGGATGATGAAGACATTGAGTCTGAGAAAGAGCGTGAGGGGTGAGAGAGCGAACAGATAAAGCTGTAGGAGGGTTTTGGGCAAAATTCAGGCCGGTACCTTTTAGACAATTTTCAACTTCTTAAGTCCACTATAATTGTTTCAAACCGAAAAATGACACTTTTTTGTTGCGAAATGTCATCTATGCCCTTCAAAAACACGGAACATTGCATGCTATGCATCGCAAAAATAAAAAACGATGTGCATCGTGTATGCCCTTCCTTCTAACACGTACCCTGGTGCATCGGCTTCCCACTCCAAAAATAAAAAGAACGCTATTGAATGCTTAACACAACTCGCACACAACCCTCTAAACTTTCAAAAAACTTAAAACATCAGTCGATTCAAAAGCAAGCAACATCGGACGATTTGAAAAAGCAAGCAAAAATGTCTTCGAAAACAGAACATAGCACCAGAACAAGGAAAACACAAAATCACAAAGTTGAAGAAATTTCAGGTACGTGATATATTTTATAGATGTACTTTTTGTTTACAACTTCCTAAATATAGTGAAATTTGTATATATTTGCATAAAAATTCTATTTTTGATGCATCGCGATGCATTATTTGAAAAAAAAAACATGGTGTCATTGGCAAAAAAATGTTGCATCGCGTTCACTGAAAAATGAAAACAGTGTTTGTAGGGTTTAAATTTTGAGCATCCTGATTCATCATTTTTGTGCATCGGTGCACGATGCATTAATTTTGTGCATCGCGATGCATCAATGTGTGCATCTAAAATGCATGACTTTTTGCATCGCGATGCACAATTGCTGCAACCTATTTTACTTCTTTTTGTAATTCTTCAATTATATGACTGTAACCACAATATACGTGTTATGTAGCTGCTATGACTAAAAATCCTGCCAGGATTGTATACAGATCAAGTGTGCAACCCCTCATATGTCAGATTAAGAATATCAAATTCAGGGATGAACATAAAACAGCACTAAAAGAAAACACCTTTTTGGTACCTTATAATGAGCGTAACTGCTGATGATGTCGTCCATGATCATTGTAAGAAGGACGATTCGATAATAAGGACTATTGTCAAATTCTACGTCAAAGGGCAAACAATGTTTCCAGTTTAGGAGGAAAAGGATGAAGCTTCAACCAATAGATGCAAAGCTCATATTCAGCATAAACGATGAAGAGGAGGATATAAACATATCGTTTTACAAATTGGATCGCACCGATTTCCTCTAAAGGTGCTGCCCAGAAAAAATGTCAAAGGAATCAAATAACATAAGATTGAAGCCAAAGTTGGTTTTTGATAAAATTAAGAAAATGATACCATGCTTGTTCTCGTGACCTTGCTGGTTGCAACCGAAACATTCTATATACCGTGGGCCTACACAAGTCTTGTGTCTGATTTGAACACAATATCCACGTACAATTGGTCAAAACATGTCATTGATTTGTTATTGGAAAGTTTGGAAACTACATCTGATGACCACCTAGAGAGATGCGTAATGCTGCTGCCGGTAACTTTAAGTTCATTTGGTATTGTTATATGCAGTTTTTGTGTATAATACATGTTGATTTGATCATATTAAATTTGTTGAATTCCTCTATGCAGTATTGGTTGTGCGAGAAGAGTAACGTTGTGCAACCGACTTGCAAAACTTATATCCCAAGGTTTGTGAAATAGGATTTGAGTAGAGCTGTCAAAATGGGCTAGCGGGTTGGGCTGACCCGCAACCCGCCATAACCCGCCACTAGGAGGGTTGGGTTGGGCTGACTTGCCAAATGAGCGGGCTGAAATATCTCAACCCAACCCAACCCGCCATGGGCTACGGGTTAGGGCGGGCCAGCCTGCCAAATTTTTTTTTAAAATAAACTCAATGTCTAACAAATTAAAGTAAAAATATATATATATATATCACAACTATTTTTAATTTTTAATTAATGAAATAAAAATTTAAACAAAAGGCCAAGAAACAATCTAACAAATTAAAGCCAAAAAAGTTAAGGGAATATAACTACACTTCTTAAAAATCAAAGAGTCAAACTTAATTTATATAGTCAAGTAATTTGGCGGGTTAGCCCAACCCAAACCTCTTCAACCCGCTGGCCCGTCGGGTTCAACCCATTTGACCCACCTCCTAGGCGGGATCCAAATGTATCAACCCAACCCAACCCATTTTGTGACGGGTTGGGCTGGCCCGGCGAGTTCAACCTATATTGACAGCTCTAGATTTGAGGGCACTGTCAAGCATATTGGATGAATCCAATTTTGTAAGGATCATGACAAATCAGGTGAGTGGTTATAAAAAATGGCACATTAGTATTATATTACAAATATCAGCATTACATTTGTAATGCACAAAAAAGTGTGCATCACGATGCACAAAATTGTACTAAAAAGGTACTATTTTTGTGCATTGTGATGCACAACCTTATTTTCGATGCACAATTTTTAAACACTGCTTTTTATTTTTTTATAATTTTTGCAGAAGTTTGATGATGTTCTCAACATAACAACAAATGATGAAAAGGAACTGCTTTGGGCAAAGAGAAACAATGACATGGAAAATCTTAGTGAGGCCTCTATGGATGATCAACAAGATACTACAGCAGCACCCAGGGGATCACCGAATAAGAGGGTGGGGTGACTGATATAGTTGCAAGTGAATGTGTGACTCAAACACAAGACAGAAATCAACCAGAGGGTGTAAGTCAAACAATTAAGTAAGCTAAAATTAAATAACAACCAAAAATCTAGAGGTCAAAAAGGACTAAGTTGAATACATGGAAGAGAAAGTGCAAAGATTCCAATGGAACGACAATAGTTATTGATTAGATGTGTTTCTTAGTTATTAAACTTTTTAGATACATTTGTGGTGTTATATTTTCTAGTATTTGAATACATTTTGTGGTGTTTTAATACTAATTTATAATTAATTTCATACGCAGTTTTATGGATGTGTGTTGATTACATTGCGGAATATCTTTTTTTTTTTTAACATTACACTTTCGATGCACAAAATTATGCATCGCGATGCACAAAATAATACATCAAAAAGTACTGTTTGTTGCATTGCGATGCATGATTTTTTGCTCCCGATGCACAATAATAGACAAATGAACTTAAAAAAAAACAATATAACAAAAAATCAACCTTGTATAGCCTCTTTGCATGAATTAGAGTTATGGTTACAAAGTTTGAAGAATTGGTATAATTACTATCACTGTTGTCCTCATTACATTGTTGTGCATCGCCAAATAGATGTGGTGCATCGCGAAGTACAGCTTTTCCTTTACCTTTGTCAAGGTTTTGTGCATCGCTGCAAGTTTTATGCATCGCGATACAAGTTTTGTGCATCGTCTTCATAAACAATTGTATCGTGTGTGTCTTCTGTAATCTCATTTACATAATTCCCTTCTTTATTAATCTCATAACTCAAACCATTATCAGTTTCAAACACATTGCGATGCAAGTTTTGTGCATCGTCTTCATAAATAGTTGCATCATGTATGTCTGCTACAATCTCATCTCCATAGTTTTCTTCTTTATTAATCCCGTAACTCAAACCATTATCATTTTCAAACACATCAACAATGATAATTTGAGTGAGCATGATCATGTCTCAAATATATCCAATTTAGAAAATTTGATAGTGGATGAATAATCAGTTCCTTCATTTGATATTTATGATCCTAGAAATTGAGATAATATTGATAATAAAACAAGGGATATTTTAGTTGAAAAAGGGCCTCAAATGGAAACGAATCTCATGTTTACTTTAGACAATACTTCTTGGTATTTTTCATATTCTTCTTATTCTAGAAAATTGAGTAATGGAGAGACTACGATAGAAAATGGTTGGTTTACTCTAAACAAGTGGATAAAGTATATTGTTTTTGTTGCAAGTTGTTCAAATCTAATAGCAAACAAAGTGCATTAGCAAATGAAGGATTTAGAGATTGGAAGCACCTTAGTGAGAGACTCAAAGAACATGAGAATAATATTGAACATATGACTAACATGAATACTTGGAATGAACTAAGAGCAAGATTGAGCAAAAATCAAACAATTGATAAAGATTTACAACAAGTAATTACAAAGGAGAAAGAACGTTGGAGACAAGTTTTGATTAGAATCATTTCTGTTGTGAAATGCCTTGCTAAATACAATTTGGCTTTTAGAGGATCAAATGAAAAGCTTTACCAAGTTAGTAATAGCAATTTTTTGGGATTAATTGAGATGATTGCTAAATTTGATGTGATAATGCAAGATCATATTAGACGCATTCAAAATCATGACATTCATCATCATTATCTTGGTCACAAGATTCAAAATGAATTGATTTCTCTTTTCACCCAGAATGTCAGAGGTTCTATCATAAAGATCATTAATGAGTTTGATAATACGATGTGTGAATATGTTAAGCAACAAAATAAATGTAAAGGAGTACTTTTTAGAGTTCTTGAAAGTAGATGACACATCTGGATTAGGACTTTTCAATGAATTAATGAACGCATTTAAGTCTCTTGATTTTAATGTCATTGATGTTAGGGGTCATAGTTATGATAATGGTTCTAATATGAAGGGAAAGCACCGAGGGGTTCAAAAGCGATTACTTGAAATAAATCCAAGAGTTTTATATGTGTCATGTGTTTGTCATAGTCTTAATCTCACTCTTTCTGATATGGCACATTCTTGAGTTAAAGCTATTTCATTTTTTGGAATTGTGCAACGCATATATGTATTATTTTCAAGTTCTCCAAAAAGATGGAAGGTTTTACTTGATAATGTTTCGGGCTTAACTGTGAAATCATTGTCCAATACATGTTGGGAGAGTCGAATAAAAAGTGTTAAACCTATTAGGTTTCAATCTACTCAAATAAGATTGGCATAAGTGGAATTATCTATATCTTGTGATGATGCCAAGTCAAAGAGTGAAGCTGAAAGTTTGGTTAGTGCACTTGAGAATTTTGAATTTTTACTTGGTATGGTTATTTGGTATGATATTTTATTTGCTATTAACATGGTGAGTAAAAAGTTGTAGTCTAAATCTATGTGCATTGATGCTACCATGGAGCAACTACAAGGTGTTATGGTATTTTTTGAGAAATATAGAAATGAAGGTTTTGTCTCTAGTATGAATATTGCTAAAAGCCTTGCACAAGAGATGAATGTATAGTAGAGCCTACATTTTCTACTAAACATCGTATTATTAGGAAAAAACAATTTGATGAAAATAATCATAATGAAGAAATACAATTAGTTGAGGAGTCTTTTAGAGTTAATTACTTTCTTGTTGTTGTGGATATGGCAATTGCTTCGTTGAAGAATAGATTTGAGCAATTAACAACATCTGATAGTATTTTTGGATTCTTATTTGATTCAAAGAAGTTCAGGTCATTAGATGATGATAAACTGAAAGAATGTTGTACTAATTTTACAACTACTTTTTCTCATGATAATGTGTTGGATGTGGATTTACATGATCTTTTTTTCTGAATTAAGTGTATTGCAAATGATTTTACCAAATGAGTCAATGTCGGCGATAGAAATTCTTGAATTTGTCAAAGATCGAGATTGTTATCCAAATGTTTCAATTGCCTATTGAATCATATTGACCGTACCTATGACTCTAGCATCAGCTAAGAGAAGTTTTTCAAATTTCAAATTCTTGAAAACATATTTGAGGTCATCAATGTCACAAAAAAGGTTGAATGGTTTGGCTATTTTATGTGTTGAAAAAGATGTTTTGGACAATATTGATCTTGAAAGTATTATCGATGATTTCGCATCTAGAAAAGCACGGAAAAAATATTTTTCATGATCAGTTTGTTTGCTTGTTAGTGCAGTTATGTTGCTGAGTTGCTGATTGGTGCTTGATTACGGTACGGTTGCACTGTTTTGTTGCTGCTAGTGATGTTTTATTGCTGCTTTTGTTCTTTTCCTGCTACTGTTTTAGTAATTTTGTTGTTATGACATTTGCAATATGTTGTTAGGTACTATTTATGATAATTTAGTCTTAGTATTTTGTTGTAACTTGAATTTGTTTAATTAAATAAGGGCTCTTCTTTTAACTTTGCCCCGGGCCTATAAAATCCTAGGAATGGCCCTGGGCCAATATCACCATGTTTTTGAAAACTTCTTCGTTGGTTAAACAACAATTGTTGTGTGATCCTACGGTGTATTTCAAATTACCATTATCCAATTGAAAATTGGAATGTTTACCTCTGATGCATTCGATCAACTCAAATAAATCAAAATTATCATTTACCTCTGATGCATTCGATCCCCTCTGAATTTGAGCAACAACATGACATCACTTTCGTTTGTTGAATTCAATGATTTCGATGTCACAATGAATTCGATATTGAACTGCTTTGGTATTTATTTTTTAAGTTTATTCAAGTTGATATGAATGAGAATTTTATTAAGAAATCATAATGGAGATAAATACAGGATTGAAAGGAGAAAATCAAAGAAATCGTAAAAACTAAAAATACATGATAGGTTGTTATGGGGGCAATTTGGGAACAATTCATCAATTTATCACTTAAAAGGGACTTAAGCGATTGAAAACAAATATAGTGGACTTAAGTGGTTGATAATCTCAAAAAGTGGACCGGCCCGCAATTTTTTCTTTTAAATCAGATGTGTTTTGGATTATCTTTTCCTTTAGAAAAGAAAAAAAAACACAGCTAATGTTTTAGAGATTAGCCGGAAAGTTAACGGGCCCAAAAATGTGGGTTAACTTATTGGACACGTGTTGACATTAGGATGTTGGGACAGGAAATGTCGTAGAGTTTGTCATGGAAGATTTCAATCCGGTTGGTTGCTAGGACACCAAAAATGCTTGAGAGTAGTAGGGGTGAGCAGGCCGACCCATCAGCCCGCAAAGCCCACCAATGCCCGGCCCCCAAAGCCCGTGCCCATGGGCTAATACACAGTGCTGGGATTGAATGCCCGCAGTCTCGGGCAGCACTGGGCCTTCATATTCTTCCTGCCCGTTAAGCCCGGCCCATAAATTCATAAAACTACGTCGTTTTGATCTAAGTATATATACATTTTACATAATATCTAAAACCCTATCTCACAATACTAAAATATCAAACAATACAAAAAGGTATAATCGACACTCTACAGCTCGACGCCAACACCGAGTTCTCAATTTCTAATCTCAGTTGCTGTGCCGGCACCAACTCTCCGGTTTACCACTTTACCGTCGCCGTCGCTGCTTCATCGTCACCATCGCCACCGCTGCTTCATCCTCGCCATCGCCGACTCTACGCTTCTGTCTCCCAAACTCTCACAGTTCTTTCGATGAGTTCGCTCAAGGGCCAAAATCCATTTGAGCCATCTCCATCTCACACTCACAGTATCTCTCTATATCTCTTTTCTCTCTTTCTGTTTCTATCTAGATCTGTGTATATCAAGGTAGTCACCGAGATCTCTTTGCAAGGGTCCTCATCCATTCGTCACTAATAGATTTAACATTTCTTTATCATCTGCTATTGTCATCTTTCTTGAGCATTGGTGACCCGACTTTCTCTCAACCAATTCCCAATTTTAAAGGAATTCCTGCCAAGATAACGAATCCTACCGTAGGAAACCATCTTTCGGGAAAGAGGATTCATGACTTTTTAAAAAACCTTTAATATATCAGTATGTGTATTAGTATATCAGTATGAATTAATGGGTTGAAGCCAAAAGTTTGAATAGTAAAGTTTGAATTGATGGGCTAAAGCTCGTGCCTGCCTATGCACGCCCACCGCCCGCCGAAAGCCTATCCATTAATGCCCGTGGGCTGATCGTTGTACTGGGCTTTTAAAATTGATACTCGTTGGCTGATAGGCCCATGATGGGCATTGCCAATGCCTGCGGGCTTAAGGCCCGTGCACACCCCTACTTAAGAGGTAGTCGGTGACTGGGTGTGCAAGGAAATGGTTAGGGTATTCGAAAGAGGTACTGTGTGGGTGCACCCGTGTTCATATTGTCATATATGTAGTCTTGGACGGTCCATATAGCCAAAGAGCTTGTTTGGTACTGCGTTTTGGTTAAAACATAACTTATTCTTTAACTTAGCGTTTTAATACTGCGGTAGAAAAAGCTGTGTTTTAAAAATGGAGCTGTGGTTTTAAACGCTGAAATTTCTAGTTTTTTTTTCCTAAAACGCAGATTATAAAATGTTGTTAAAAAAATTGTATTTTAATATTATCTCAAATGCATTTATAAAGAAAAAAAATTATGTTTTAAATAATCTGCATTTTAAAAAAAATTACGTTTTGAAAACGATATACCAAACAGGCTCATGTACTCATAAATGGTCGGGGGCGAAACTACATATATGACTACCTGGACACTCATCTTTATTTAATTACCAAAGCACCATTTTCTTACTTTTATTGACGTTTAGGTTCTGATGTCCCTTGTTAATCCCCTAAAAAGGAGGTTATAGGCTATGGACTAATGGACATGACTACTTAACGGCAAAAACATAACTAGAGTTACTTTGAGGGGCTGACTGCAATAGCAAATCACTTTACAAGGACAAAATTCAAAATTTTGAAAGTTCTATGCCTAAACCCCAAATATTTGGATAATTAAGGGACTTTATTTGCACTTTACTCAAAATATTTTATAATCTATAAAATTCTAATTTTTTGAAATTCTAGTAGAAAAAAAAAAAGTTTTAATGAACATTCGAGTACGTCACATACATTTATCCAAGCGTAAATTTATTGAAACTGATAGTTCAAACTACAAAGAAGCTGCCATTTATGGTCATGGCAACTGTGCGTATTAGGTCTTTGCTATGATTTTCGCCTTATTTATTTATAGTATAATTTATTTTATTAAATTTTTTTTTTTTTTTTGTAGTTTATGACTTTTCTCTGGTTTGTATTTTTTTCGTTCATTGGTCTCACTAATTTTCTTTTTATCTCTAAAACCTGGGTTCAATCATTATAAATTGTCCTTAAAGACTAGCTCAGTAATAGAGCTAGAACTTCACAAAGTGTGATGTTTCAGGTTCAATTCCTTCTCACGCCCCTTGAAACTCCAAAAAGAAAATTATTAAAAAATCACAAAACAAAAATTAACCGCCTATTCAAATTGAATCTATCTTTTGTACCAAAAACAAAATGGAAATAAAGTTGCCTTAGACTGCTAATGGCACAAACATCTCTCTCTCTCTCTCTCTCTCTCTCTCTCTCTCTCTATATATATATATATATATATATATATATATATATAGATGGTTCGGCTAACCTGTGCCCTTAGCCATATGTTAAGAAGTCCAATATGGTATGGTAATACCCAAAAAAAACAAAATTAAAAAACAATAAATTTCACCAAACCATCCTTAATTATCAAATGTAGGACCCACAACAAAAGTATTTCTCGTACTCATATATTCGGTTCATGCTTCAATAGAAGATTAAATATAATTATTAATGCTTATCTCATAATTAAGGATGCTTATTCTATGCCCAAAGAGCATAGGATAAATTATCCTATATATATATATATATATATATATATATATATATATATAGAGAGAGAGAGAGAGAGAGAGAGAGAAAGAGAGAGAGAAAGTTCTAGCTAAATTTCCTGTCATGTGATATGTTGGCAATAAGTAATAGCTGGCGACAATACTTATGTCCCTTGCTATTTCTTTTAGAAAATAGTCACGTTTCCTTCATATTGATTGGCAATTCGGAAACATATTTAGGTTCCAGTCTCATTAATTTAGTTTGTCGTTAAATTTTTTTTTTTTTCTTTATGTTTCTTCTAGCCTTTTGTTTTATCTCTCTTATTTGTTTTTTCAAACATTACAAACTCATAATCTTAAAACGAAAATAATATTACGAGCTCGAATTTGTAGTATTTCTATAGGTTTTGATATTAGTGTCGTTAAATAATTTTAACACAAATCTCGATACTTAAATGAAATGCAATTAAGTTGGTGATGATTTGCAATGTTCAAGTCATTACTTAAAAAATAGTAAATTTGAGTATAAAGATCTAGATAAATTTTATATGACGGCACTAACACTAAAAACTTGTATAAATATCTCAAACTTGAACACGTAATATTAGATATCATTCTAAAAACCAAGTGACAAAGTCAAACACACTTAACTTAAAATCTTGTTCATCTATACTTTTCAATTAATAAAGGCCAAATTACTTCCGCCCCCCAAAAAGTATTCACCAAATCCCAATTTGCTACTTATAGTACATTTTGTCTCATTTTCATATCCAATGCTGTCATTTTTTCCAATTTCCCCCCTAATCGTGACGAGCGTTAAGAAAATTAACGGAAGTTGATCACATGTTTTGCACATGACAAGTATTATTTGAAAGTTACTAAATTGCCATCTAATAATAGTATTTGGTGCATTATTTCTTAAATAAAGCTTTCTTTTTTTCTATTCAAATGAAAAAAAAGGTCTAAACTTTTAAATAACTAGCTACCTTCTAATTCTTCCAAAGCACAAGCATCATTTCCTTTCTCACACCTTTCTCCAGGATAACAAGCTTATATCGTTTGAATGTCATGGCACATTCCATCTTCTTCCTCCTCCTTTTAACTTTCCCTTTCCTCTTCAAACTAACTACAGCTACAAAATGCCATCTTGATGATGAAAATGGTCTCCTCGCATTCAAGTTGGGTATCAGTGCTAACCCCGTCTGGATTTCCTTGAATTGTTTCTCTGGATTAATTCCAAAAAGTTTTGCAAATCTCACTAAAATCTTCAACTTGAATCTCTCCCATAATCTTCTAGTCGACCTATTTCCGGTAATGAGCATGAAAGGTATCGACTCACTGGATCTGTCGTATAATTCATTCCATTTGGGTCAAATCCTCAATGGGTAACTTCGCCCCCCCCCCCACCTTCTCTCTCTCTCTCTCTCTCTCTCTCTCTCTCTCTCTCTCTCTCTCTCTCTCTCTCTCTTTCTCTCCTCTCGATCTGATTTCTAAAGAGAGGTGATAAACGCAACCCCCATGCGCTAAAAGTAGCTCCCAGAAAAATTACTAACTTGTCCTTGAAAAAAAAAAAAAAAAAGGACATGCGCATGTCCTCTTTGACATGCGCATGGTGTAGGCGCATGTCCTCTTTGACATGTGCATGGTGTAGGCGCATGTTTCCTTTTTAAAAAAAGTCATAGGCGCAATTTTTGCAAAAAAAAAAGTAAAACGTGGGTAGTTTAAGGGGCTTGATTTGGTCCGACATTCGTGTCTAGAGGCACACGAGTTCACTGGTTCGAACCTCAAATCGAACCGAAATTTGCACCCCCTGCACGTGCCCGCGAGAGAGAGCTTATATGTTATACAAGCTTACTCCATACAAGAAAGGAGTTTGTATATAAAGTAGCTTTACTTTTGCTTTCTTTCCAATGAAGGATAAACTCACTTATCCAATTTCAACCCACCTACTTTAGAGCAACCACAACAAGACACTCCATCAAACCTCTAAAAGCCATTTTAGAGTTTTTTGCCTACCCTCAACCCCACAATGGACCCCCTATCTCTCCCTCTATCTCTAAAATGAGCTAATTCATCCTCTTAATGTTGAATGTCATTTAGGATGAATAGTGACTATATTTTCTCTCTCCCATCGGTCCTAATTCAAATTCCATTGGTTCTAATTCAAATTTCAATGTTCAATGAGATATTTATTTTTTTATGAAATTTGTGAATTAATTGAAAAGTCATTTCAACCAAAAAAATCTTTTTTTTTTCTATGTCCTAAGGATTTCAACCCAAAAAATCATTTCTCACATGACCTTAATATATGAGAGGACAAAAAAAATTTAATGAAAATGTATTTTAAATAAAAAATTAGAATATAAATTTAAAAATATAAAATATTTCATTCCAATTGTATTGGGAAAATAAAAATTAAAAAAGAGGAAAAATAGAATAGTAATTAGGTTTGTTAGTTAAGATGAGAGAGATTTAATTTTTAGAGGATTATATAGAGGGTGCTTGTTAGAGTGAATTTTTTTTTTTTTTTTTTGTGTTAAAAAAGTGAACTTGAACAGAAAACGAGGTGTTTAGAGTGTGGTATTAGGTGTCACTACTGTAGATGCTCTTAGGCATTAAAATCTCCATCATTCAAACATTATTTTGGACTAGTAAATATACGATTTCGATGTTCACACGGAGTAGAACACATTTCCACAATAAAAAAACAAGGGCAAGTTAGTAATTTTGTAGAGGGGAGGACTGCGTTTAATGCATAGGGGGCTGCGTTTAGCGCCTATGTTTCTAAATTTGGAGGAATGCAAAATTGCAGAATACTTCAACTCGGCTTCTATGATCCGAAGATTCTATTGTTTGATATTTCCTTGAAATCAATTGTTGAGTTGCTTGAATAAACAAAATGTATATTAAAAGTGAGTTTAAAAATGATGCACCCTAAGTGTTTGAGAAAAATGTATGAATGAACTTTTTTTTATTTTAATTTGTTTTAATTTTTTTAAACATTTATAATCTAAAAATATCTTAAATATCAAATGAGTAACAAATTTTTTTTTAATTTGTTTTAATTTCTTTTAAAATTTTATAATTTAAAAATATCTTGAATATTAGTGGTTACCAATTTTTATTTTATTTTGCTTTAATTCTTTTAAATAATTTATAATTCAAAAATATCTTAAATGTCAAATGGTTAACTTAATGATGAAATTATATCTAATCTACATATGCTAATAATTAACTAATGACATATTTTTTTTATTAAACACATATTTTAAATACTAATAATATACATTTATTGATTTGGAGTTTCATTTTAATTCCACTATTAAAATTGCATTAACCGATTCGGAAAAAAAAAATGCACCAACATAACTCTCACATGACATGCACATGTCAACTTCCGTTAATTTCTTAACGTCTGTCACGGCTAGGGGTAAAACTGGAAAAAATAGCAACATTGGATATGAAAATGGACAAAATAAACTATGGGTAGCAAAATGAAATTTCGTGGATACTTTGGGGGAGGGGGAAAATAGTAATTTGGCCATTAAAAAACTAACAATATGTTGTGTCGGGTCAATGTTACGAGTAACTTGGTAAAATTAATAGCATTATTAGTAATATAATATAGACTACTCCCTTTGTTCCTTAATTATTGTCTTGTTTGACCTGGCACACGGATTAAAAAAAAATAATTGACTTGATTATTAATATTGATATAATATGTAATTCCCTTTAATACCTATGTATATGTGGTCTATAATTAAAGTAGGGGAAAAGTAAGGGTAAAATAGTAAAAGTGATGTCTTAAAAAGAAAATTTTTCAAATAAAATAATTATTTTGGAACGGATAAAAAAGGAAAGGAAGACAATAATTTAGGGATGGAGGGAGTATTAAATACTAATGAAGTGGGATTATGATGCTTGTCAATTAATATACTCCCTCCGATCCAAATAACTGTCCTTCATTTTTTATTTTATTTTTTGTTCATTCCAAAAAACTATTTTGTTTCTAAACTTTCCTTTTAAGGAAAAAACAATTTTATCACTTTATTCTTATTTTTTCTTCCTACTTTAATTATGACTACATATACATATGTAAGGACTTTAAAGGAAACTACTACATATTATAATAATATTTATAATAAAATCAATTATTTTTTTTTAATTCATATATTCAGGACAATTATTTAGAAACGGAGGAGTATAAAATCTTAGATCCCAATGCAATGGCATACCTAAAATCACATTATAGTAATAAAAGTCGATTTTATTTCGCGATCATTTTCGTCAAAACTCGGTACTAGAGTGAGAAAATGCTCTCTGAAATCCAATCCCATTCTCCAGTTTCATGCGATGCCATATAAAATGAGCGCACGGTTAGGCCTCGAAACTAGGGGTGACAATTCGTGCTATCGTGTCGTGTTCGTGCCGCACTATCGTGTTTTCATGTTATCTATCTTATTTTATCATAAATATAATAATAAATATTATTTTAACTAAATTTTTAATTTCGTGCTTTCGTGTCGTGTTTCGTGTCGGGTCGTATCGTGCCGTGTCATATCGTGTCATTTGTCTCTGTAATTCGTGTTTTTAATCGTGTCGTGCTGGTTCGTGCATTCGTGTCGTGCCAGCCATTGCCACCCCTACTCGAAACTAGCTGGATGGCCCAAGTTAAGGCTGAAGCAACCTCAATTGCAAAAACATTCCCACTTTGGGAATGTATTGCTGACATCCCTGGGCCACGATTATCCAATGGAGGTGAAAGGCTACTTTGAATTTCATCCAGCCCAACCCAGAATTAGATCCACTATTCTATGCTTGGGTCACGATTATCCAATGGAGATGTCAAATGGTTGCATTCAGAAAATCTTTGAATAATTCTTTTGTACGAGTAATAATGTTTCGGTAAAAATAAAAATAAAAATTGGGACTATTTATATCTATATATATATATATTTATATATATATATATATATATTTATATTTTAAAAGACGGTGGGAGTATTCATTTCAATCGTCTAAACTTTAAACTTGCTCCAACCATTTGATTTTCCTGGTTGTTTTTTGGGATCTCTCCGGACAGAGATCCTATTTGAATCCATGGTTGGTTTTGTAATTTATAGATTTTTTCGTTGTTTTTATTTTCTCTTTTATTAGTCCCATAAATTTTTTTAAATCTATTTTTCTTACTTCTTTATTTAATAATTACAAAAACACAAAGAACTAAACAGCAATAAAGATTCATGGGTAAATTACAAATAACCCCCCTCAACTACCAATTGAAGCAATATGTCCCCTCAACTATAACATTTTCTTTAATAGTAGCTTCTGTTTAAGCATTGTCATTTGAGTTGACATAAAATGTCCACGTAAGACTCATGTAATCATCTTTAGGCATTCTTTTTAACCATAGTGTCATTTTGGTGTTTTAACTGAGTATATTACCCTTGTTGTTTTAAGACCCTCTTTGTACATAAAGATGATCATTAAAATAATTTTTATCTTTATTTTGAATATTATGGTAAATATCATACGTATAGATGGTGACGTGAGTCTTTGGTGGACAAACTTCGTGAATTTAAACCATGGTATCTAAATAGAAGGTGCAATCTAAGAAAATATTATAGCTGAGGGGGGCACAATGCTTCAATTGGTAGTTGAGGGAGGCAAATCAAACTCGACTCATAGTTGAGGGGGGTTATGTATAATTTACCCAAGATTCATTTAGTATATTCCAGAAAAGTGTTCCAACCTCGTGTATGTGAAGTGCATATGCACAAATTTGTCACTAGAATGGTAACCCTGATGGTAAACATAACAATGTTATTAGAATAATATTTTTGGAATTCAATATTTATACATCAATAAAAAATTACAAAGAGCCCCCATCAACTATCAGTTAAGTTTGAGTTACCTCCTTCAACTACTAATTGAAGCAATGTGTCCCCTTCAATTATAACTTTTTTTTTAAAATTGCACCTTCTTTTTAGGCACTATCATTTGAATTGACGAAATTTGCCCACCCAAGACTCGCATGACCATCTGTATGTATTATTTTTACGATAATATTCAAAATAAAGAGAAGCAATTACTTTTTTGACCATCTTTCAGTGCAAAGAGAGTCTTAGAGTAACAATGGTAAAATAGTCAATTGAAACACTAATAGAGCTTTATTATTTTTAAAAAAAATACTTTAAAATGGTCACATTTGCCTTAGGTGAGCATTTTACGTCAACTCAAATGGCAGTGCCTAAACAGAAGCTGTGATTAAGGAAAATGATATAGTTGAGGGAGGCACATTGCTTCATTTGGTAGTTGAGGGGGGCAATTCAAACCCAACTCATAGTTGAGGGGGGTTACTTGTAATTTACCCCTAAACAAATTACTCTCTCCGTCCCTAAATTATTGTCTTGATTTTCTTTTTTGTTCGTCCCTAAATAATTGTTTTGTTTGAAAATTTTATTTTTAGGACATCACTTTTATCATTTTACCCTTACTTTTTCTCGCTACTTTAATTATGAACTATATACACATGGGCATTAAAGAAAACTACACACTATACAATATTAATAATCAAGTCAATTATTTTTTCTTAATCTGTGTGCTGGGTCAAACAAGACAATAATTTAGGGACGGAGGAAGTACCTGTTTCTCTCACACTCGTATCTATCTCATAATTTTCTCCTAAAACTTAGTCAATCAAATATTCAAAACCAAGATAGAGTTTTAGATAAATATTAGGGTAAATTACAAATAACCCCCCTCAACTATGGGTTAAGTTTGAATTGTCCCCCTTAACTACTAATTGAAGCAATATGCCCCCCTCAACTATATCATTTTCTTTAATCGTAGCTTCTGTCTAGGTACTGTCATTTAAGTTGACGTAAAATGCTCACGTAAGACTCATGTGACCATCTTTAGGCATTCGTTTTAACTATAGTGCCCTTTTGGTGTTACAATTGACTATATTACCCTTGTTGTTCGAAGATAATTCTTTGTAGATAAAGATGATCATTCAAATAATTTCTTATCTTTATTTTGAATATTATGGAAAAAATCATACGTATAGATAGTGACATGAGTCTTTAGTGGACAAATTTCGTAAATTCAAACCGTGGTGTCTAAATCAAAGGTGCAATTGAAAAAAATGTTATAGTTGAAGGGGGCACACTGCTTCAATTGGTAGTTGAGGGAGGCAAATCAAATTCAACCCATAGTTGAGGGGGGTTATGTGTAAATTACCCTAAATATTACATCCTCCGTCTAAAAAAAAAAATTTAATTTGATAAGTCAAACTTTTTAAAATTGTAGCTTTACTTGCTTGTTTTTTTCCAAACCGATTCTCATTTTATGGTTTTGTGGCTCACATTAATTTTTTTACCCTTTTTCAGAAAGACTATTTTCTTGGAACAAACCAAAGAGAAAATATAATTTTTTTTTTTTTTTGGAAAAGGGGAGTATATAATTAAGATAAAATTTAGAAAAAAAAATATCTTACGGGTATTTTATGTAAAACAGATTTCACTGATCCGACCCATCGTGTGTTAATAGGCTGAGTTATGAGAGAGTTGGATCCTGTCTTACGAATTAGAATCCGTAAGACGGTCTCACAAAAGACCTACTTTATAAATAAAACTCCTTCTTCATCATGTCTTCTTCAAATTACCTAATAAACATTTCATCTATCTATTGTCTCCCTCCCATTCTTTGGGTGTGTTTTGTATAGTGATTTATATGTTGAATTTTAAATTTTATAATTTCGTTTTGTAATGGTTGACAAAAGCAAGAGAGATAGAGAAAAGTTGGAGGGAAAAAAGAGGAAAAGCCAAAAACTAAAAAACAAAATCATTAAATCTTACAATAAGAGACCCTTTATGTTTTCTCGCCCTCGTCTATTTTTCTTTTCGTTCTTTAATCTGTTAAGTGGAAGAGTATAAACATCAATTTTCTTTTCATCTAGGTTTTTTTTTTTTTTTTTGTGTGTGTGTGTCTTAAGGGGCTGTGAGAAATGATCGAACCTCATATCTCATACTTTGTAAAACCAGAGCTCTATTATTGGGCCATCCTTTAAGGACTCTTTTCATGTGTTAGACATCTACTGATCTACTATTCCGACAAAAGAAGTTGAGACTGGATCTAAAGATAAATACTCTGATAAATTCTTTTTGTTTATTCAATTTATGCTTAATGCGGGATAAGTCTTTAGTTCATTTTTTTATTTAATATCTACGCCTTATTGATTAGTTTGGTGATAAAAGCTTATCATTTCTATTGAACAATTTTGACTTGAAATTTGAGGTAAGGGCTAGAGTGTTTCTCTCTATGTCTATATATCCAAAATCTTCAATGTTTAATTAAATTTGATAATTTTTTTATGAGTAATGCTATGGGTACCTGAACAGTACCAAATTTTTTACACCAAATAATGTGTCAGTTGATGTGGCAGCTGATGTGATGCATTAATTATAATTTTTAATTTTTTTTTTGTACCACATCAGCTGACACATCATTTGGTACAAAAAATTTAGTATTCTTTAGGTACCCATAGCATTACTCTTTTATATATATATAGAAAATCAAACATTTACATTTTACATTTTGCTTTGATGCTTCAATTCCTTCTTTCCTCTCTCTCTCTCTCTCTCTCTCTCTCTCTCTCTCTCTCTCTCTCTCTCTCTCTCTCTCTCTCTCTCTCTCTCTCTCTCTATATATATATATATATATATATATATATATAGTTGGTGAAAATACCTCTAAGTGTGTCATCTCATCCATCTTTTGATTCTCATACATTTGACGTTTTGACTTCTCATTTGATGTCATTAGCTATTAGTTTTAGCTAAGTATTATAGATATGATATTATGGTATATAACATTCTTCAAATACATTAGTAGAAGAACTTTAGCTATTGATAAGGAACAGCTAGGAGTAGAAGAACTTTAGCTATTGGTAAGGAAAAACTAGGAGTAGAAGAACTTTAGCTATTGACAAGGAAAAGATAAGAAAACAAAACAAAAGGATGTTGGTAATGGGACTTAAACTTGTAACATTTTAAATATTAATACTCACCTTAAACCAACTCAACCATTTTTATTTTATGTATTTATTTAGAATACTTCATTATGCGATATCATGTGTTACAATTTTTGCTAATGGACTTGAACCTGTATTATATTATAGTTAAATAGTTCACGTGACCTATGTACTATATTATCTACTTATTTTGATTAATATTTTTGTGAAATATCAAAATATGCGATATTATATGTGTTACAATTATTTTTCAGTTATACGTGTAATTTTTTAGATCATTTAAAAATTGGACAAAATGTTAGTTCATGACTAAAGATATGTATTTTTTTTTTTTTTTAGAAAATAATGCCACTCAACAGTGTAGTACTAATTATCTTATGAGTATTATGTTTATGGCTAATTAATGTTTGAAGTCTCCCACTCAGACTTATTCTTATATAAAGATATATCAGTTATATAAATATTTTTCTAAAACATATATACTACAAACAAATCTCTTTTATAAAGATATATCAGTTATAAAATATTTTTTTAAGACACAATTTGTAATACCCTAGCTCTCCTAATGTGTTATTTGTATAAGTATATGTTTTATTAGCATAAGTAGAAATGTCATGTTAGAAATAAGGACTATGGTTATATAGCTTGTTGTGAATTTTAGCCTTATATACTTGTGATATATGCCTAAGTACCAATTGGGTTGGTTTTGATTATGAAAATTTGACTTTGTACTTAGTTTGTAATATACTGGAGACAGAGCGATCGCCTTGGCATGGGCCAGAGCAATCGCCCTGCAGACAGAAAGTTGATATTTGTGAACTGGGTACAAAGCGATCGCTTTGGCTTGTGGCAAAGCGATCGCCCTGCAGACAGAAAGTGGTGTTTGTGAATTGAGTGCAAAACGATCGCTTTGGCTTGTATCCGAGCGATTGCCTTGTGGACAGAATGTTGGCTTTCGAGATTTGAGGTCAAAGCGATCGCCTTGATTATTAGCAAAGTGATCGCCTTGTAGACAGTAGGATAGAGCGATCGCTTTGTTTCGCGATAGAGCGATCGCCCTGTTGACTGATGTGCTAAATGTGTTTAAATATTATATAATGCATGCAAGACTTTTGTTTAAGTTGAGACACGTCCTTGGAGGAGTAATTCAGCCTTCCACCACCTCTTCTAACCCTTAACACCCTGAGAGAGTAACCCCAATACTCCCATTACATTTGAAAAACTCCATTAAACCTTAAGAGAAGAACTGTGTGTGCTGTCAAGGTGTTTTGCTGTATGTTTTGCATCTCCTCAATATTCATCCATGCAAACTTTAATCCAAGGCCGGATTTGTGTTACTTGGGACTAGGAGAATAACTTTGAAGGTTTTGATTCTCATTTTAGTGGTTTGAATTGTGTAATTGAGATAAGTTACTAATCCCCCTTTGCATGCTTAAAGTTTCAACTATGCTAGTGACATTATAGACTTGCTAGCTTTGTTAAAGATGTGATATACTTGTCTAAATGTTACATGGATGAGTGAAATCTTGATTGTGATGATGAACTTGGTATGAGATATTTGGTTGAGTTAATTACTCATTGTTGAACTTAGAAGTGTACTAAGAGAATAACAAAGACTTAAATTGGGAAAAAGTTGTATATAACAACTATACCCAAAGTGAACAATTATATTGTGAACTCTTGAGGTAGAGTTTTGAATGAACAATACACACCAAACATGTTGTTAAATTCCTACAAAAATCTGAGTTGGTTTGAGTAGAATTATGAACCCTCAAACAAGTTGGTTGAATTGAATAATTGATGTTGTGGAATAGAGACTTGTAAATAGCTCTATGTGATTGTATAAACTAGGAAAGTATGTGCTTAATGATAGCATGTTATTGAGTAAAATAGATTACTTGACAATTACCAAGTTCACTACTTTTGAACTTGGGGGTTAAATTGCATAAGATGAGTAGATACCATTTTGTGTATTGCATTGAGTCCAGCTGGCATTTGTGTTAACAAGTTATGGTGGGACGACATATAGCCTTGACAAATCAATGTTTGGAATTGCTATAGGTCGCCGTACCGGTATGCACGCACCTCACCTATTGGCCACAGGTGGGAGGTAGCCCCTTTGTTATATATAGCAATATGCATGACTTTGGTTGCTAAGATCTGATAGATTTTCAGAGAGACCCGGCAGGTTCGGGGATGTCGATACATCATAGACGAGTATCGATACACGTTGTTTATTTTGTATATTGCAGGAGCAACGCAAAGAGGAATAAAGAGATACAATATCCTTTGTTATGTGATTTACTTTACAAGCACTTATGTGAACATTAAAGTGCTATGTGTTTAACATGAGTTGTATATCGTTGATGATATTTCATGTTTGAGTTGAAATGTATAGAAATGCTATCACTTGATTTCAATTACAGCTGAGCATTATGCCATGTTATATAGTTGCATTTAGTAACTTATTGAGTTTTGACTCACCCCGTTGTGTTTAATTATTTTTCTTAGATCCGAACCAACCAGGCAGCTCTCGGTGAGGTCGGTGAGGACGAAGCTAGATAGCAGGTTGTCCTTGTAGTGTACTTTTAGGTTGTACAGTTTTAGTTATATTTTTTTTTGGTGAGATACGATGGTTGTGTAAAGTTATTTAGACTTTACTTTTGGGTAGAATTATACTTGGTTTGTATTATTCTTTTGGTAACCGACATGGATGTCGCGCTTGTGTACATTTGATAGTTATTCCAGTTGTGTTTCCGAGCATGTTGTGGGTCGTGGTTTATTTTGTTGTTTCCGGCATGTTATGGCCAAAGATGTTGTTGTAGTCGTTTTCCAGCAATTATATCGTCGAAGATCATTTATACTTATTTTAAACCAGGTGTTTATGTGTTTGTTATGTCTTGTTAAGTTGTTATGGCATCCCGACCTTGGGATTTTGTATGGAAATCTGGGTCGGGGCGTCACAGTTGGTATCAGAGCCGGGTTTTGCTGTCGCTGGGATAGGTTCCTTGGCCTAGGTGGGTGTGGTTATTGTTGAGCTATTAACGTCGGTGTTGTGTGTAGGTTGTTAAGATGGTTGAGACTAAACGTACTGAGTCTGGTGATGAGGGAAGTGAACAAGGTGACGAAAATGATGATCGTCCCCAGAATGTGCTTCCTGAACCGAATCAGAATTAGAATGAGATGTTGATGACTATGTATAACAGAATGATGGAAAGAATGGATCAAATGTCTCAAAGAATTTATGCAGGAGCGGCACCACAACCTGAAGTGGTGGCACCCCAGCCGGAGATTGTAGTACCACAACCGGAGGTAAGACAGAGAAACAACACTCCAGTACTTGAGAGATTCCTAAAGTTGAAACCAAGAACCTTTGTGGGGGTGCCTGATGCTACGAAGGTGGAACTATGGATCGAACACATTATTAAAATTTTTGCAGCTCTGGGGTGTACCGATGATGAGAAAGTGATATTAGCAGTGCTCAAGCTAGAAGGTACCGCGGAACACTAGTGGCAAGTGTTGCAAGAGAGCTGGAATTCGCAAGGGTTACCATCAAGCTGGCCTAACTTCTTAAGGGAGTTTAAAGCTCAGTACATTTCAACGGTAGTTCGTGATAAGAGAGAGGGAATTTTATGATCTTGAGCAAGGGAATATACGGTGGCGCAGTACTCAACAAAGTTC
The DNA here is from genome assembly GCA_016624345.1 of Platycodon grandiflorus. Lineage (NCBI taxonomy): Eukaryota > Viridiplantae > Streptophyta > Magnoliopsida > Asterales > Campanulaceae > Platycodon > Platycodon grandiflorus. The sequence goes on along the minus strand of CM028361.1, from coordinate 36,658,798 downwards.
ACTGAATTAGCTCGATATTGTACTCACTTGGTGCCGGATGAGGCGAGAAAGACTCAAAAGTTTGTGAAAGGTTTGAAGATCGAGTATAGGAAGCAATTGCTATCACTTCAGCTTACCGATTATCGCAGCGCGGTGGATCGTGCATATGCGATAGAGGGCGATATCGAAGAGCACATGGGAAGATATGGTGCAAGTAATTTTTAGCAGTCTTCGCAATCAGCTGAGCGAGGACAAGGTGGAGGTAATAGAGGTAATAGGGATAATTACAGCAACCAAAATCGTAGAGGTAATCAGAACAGATCTCAGTATGAGGGGCAATCAAGGCAACAAGCTAGTGGGCGAGGGTCTAATTCTCATATTACTCAGGGGCAGCGAAGTACTTTTGTGACATGCAATTTTTGTTTGAGAATGGGACATTCTAAAGACAGTTTTCGGTTCAAGTCAGGATATAAAGCTGGGCAATGTTTTTAGTATGGAGAGATGGGGCATTTGAAAAGAGATTGTCCTAAGCGGAAGGGCGATCAGATGGGGACCTCTAGTCAGCAGTCTAGCGGAGCCAAGAGGGATAATGAGGGTAGGCCTAAAGTACAAGGTCGTGTGTTTGCGCTCGATCAGAGGGGAGTGCCTGAGTCGACGACTGTGATAGGAGGTAGTCTTTTCATTTTTGGTAGTAAGGCCCGAGTGCTTATAGATCCAGGGTCATCTCATTCATATGTTGCATCTCATTATGTGCACAATTTATGTGTGTTACCTCAGTCTTTGCCTTATATGTTTGAGATGTCTACTCCATTGGGAGAATGTATGATAGCATTGGATGTCTATCGAGCTTGTGACATATTTATTGGTGATCACACTTTACATGCTGATTTGGTAGTATTTCCAATACGTGATTTTGATGTGATACTTGGTATGGATTGGTTATATGCTTATCATGCTATAGTAGATTGTCATAGCAAGAAAGTTACATTTTCTATGCCTGGTATACCAGAGTTTATATTTGTTGGTGATAATGTGCAAAGTGGTATAAATGTTATTTCTGCTTTAAGAGCTAGAAAGTTGCTATCTCGGGGTTGTGCGGGGTATCTGGCTTGTGTGGTTGACAAAAGTATAGCTACGCCAAAGTTAGAGGAAGTTCCAGTTGTTTGTGAATTTCCTGATGTGTTTTCCGCTGAGTATGCTATGCCTCCGGATAGAGAGGTTGAGTTTTGTATTGAACTGTTGCCGGGTACAGCTCCGATTTTGAAAGCTCCATATAGAATGTCACCTACTAAATTGAAAGAATTAAAGGTACAATTACAGGAATTACTCGATAGGGGATTCATCAAGCCAAGTGTATCGCCATGGGGTGCACCAGTGTTGTTCGTTAGGAAGAAGGATGGTACTTTGAGGTTGTGCATTGATTACCGACAGCTAAATCAGGTGACAATCAAGAACAAGTATCCTTTACCACATATTGATGATCTCTTCGATCAATTGCAGGGATCTATTGTATACTCCAAGCTAGATTTGAGAAGTGGTTACCATCAACTGAAAGTACGAGCGGAAGATGTACCAAAAACTGCTTTCCGTACGAGGTATGGATATTTTGAGTTTGTGGTTATGCCGTTTGGGTTAACGAATGCACCCGCAGTGTTTATGGATTTAATGAACCGAGTCTTCCATCAGTATCTGGATTGCTTTGTTGTGGTATTCATTGATGATATCCTTGTTTATTCCAAGACACAAGAGGAGCATGAGCAACATCTCAGGGTGGTATCATCTATCCTTCGAGAGAAACATTTATTCGCCAAGTTTAGCAAATGTGCATTTTGGTTGGAAGAAGTGGCATTCTTGGGGCATGTCGTCTCGAGTGCGGGAATATCTGTTGACCCATCAAAAATTGAGGCAGTGACAAAATGGAAAAGGCCGAGTACCATTATAGAGATTCGCAGTTTCTTGGGGTTAGCAGTATACTACTGAAGATTCATTGAGGGATTTTCTAAAATCGCTACTCCAATGACAAACTTAACAAAGAAGACAACACCCTTTGTTGGGATGATAAGTGTGAAGCTAGTTTTCAAGAGTTGAAGCGACGGTTGACGACAGCTCCGGTATTAGCATTGCCTAGTGGTAGTGAGAATTTCATGATTTACAGCGATGCTTCTAAAGAAGGTTTGGGTTGTGTGCTAATGCAGAACGGGAAAGTCATCGCCTATGCATCAAAGAAGTTGACAACTGCTGAACAGAATTATCCTACCCATGACTTGGAGTTGGCGGCGATTATGTTTGCATTGCACAAATGGAAGCATTACTTGTATGGAGCGAAATTTGAGGTGTATACAGATCATAAAAGCTTAAAGTATCTTTTCTCGCAAAAAGAGTTAAACATGAGACAACGGAGATGGATGGAGAAGTTAAAGGATCATAACTGCACTATACTTTATCATCCGGGAAAAGCAAACGTAGTGGCGGATGCACTAAGTAGAAATACTTATATTTCTCACTTGATGGTTCGAGAATGGAGAATGTTAGAAGACTTGAGGGATTGGAGTCCTAGTAAGGTCGAGCATGGAGTAATTTTTGCATGTGTTCAGGCTACACCAGTGTTATTCCAACAGATTAAAGAAGCTCAGATTAGTGATCTAGTTTTGGGCAGGATAATGGGTGAGTTAAATGAAGGTAGGACTTCCGAGTTTTCAATGAACAAAGATGGTATACTTGTATTTCGGGGGAGGATTTGTGTACCTTCGAATGAGGAAGTTAAACGAAAAGTTCTTGATGAAGCCCACAAGGCTAGATATACCATACATCCGGGAAGTACCAAAATATATCGGGATTTAAAGAAGCAATTCTGGTGGAGCGGTATGAAACGTGAGATAGCAGAATATGTGTCGAGATGTTTAACTTGTCAACAAGTCAAGGCCGAACATCAAAGGCCTGCAGGTTTGCTACAGCTGTTAGGTCCATTGTAGAATGCTCAGTGTATAGGCTAGAGGGGGGGTGAATAGCCTATACTATGTATATTAAAAATTTCATCCTATTTTAATATGTAAGTTGAAAGTAAAGATGAAATAATTAATATAAATAGGTCATCTTCCTAGTTCTAACAGCTTTGCCGAAATTGGTCAAATTGGACAAATGGGATCGGCAGATATGAAGAACATGCAGAAGGAAGATGTTGTTATACTTGGCTGTTGAATAAGAGTTTGAGCAGCGGAAGAATAGACAGCATAAGTATAACAGACAAGATTAAAGTAACTGTAAATGTTTGATTACGATTTAAGCATAACAGTTAACTAAAATCTTATATTAGATGCATCAATTACTTTCTACAACCAGATTGCATGAGATAAGGCAAATTATACAGGAAAGAGAAATAAAGGCTGAATGTATCAAAATATATATTATATTAAAATTCAGCAGAGGTTTGCTCAAGGGAAAACATGCTTAGTACATCAACCTAGACTCTCTATCCTAGCAATCTCCCCGGGGGTAGAAGGAAAGTCAAATTGGGATGCCTGGAAGACTCATTATTAGAACTCTAACCCTAGCAGTTCCTAACACCCTTGGAGGTAGGGCAAAAGAAGTGCTAGTGTAAGAGTAATGTGAGAAGAGAATATTAGGCGTTGTTCAAATAGCAAGTATTTGAACAACTGAGTGCTAAGCACTCGGCCAGAAGTGATGACAATTTATTGCACAATCGACACAACTTATAATAAAGTATAAGTCTGCCGATATGAATGCAATGAGGATTTTTAGGCGCTGGCTCTTCATCGGACATCTTCAAGCTGGATCAGTCTTCAACGAATTTCAGGAAGGCTTGGTCTCTTGCTGAAGATTTGAATTGCAGCACTGAAAAGACTGAGTCTTTCGAAGGGAGAAAGAACTCAAATCAAAAACTGGGTTTTTGATCAAGCTAAACTTCTCAGCCTTTGGAATTTCTGTCTCTCTCTCTTTTCAAGTGTTTGTTCTTACACTTGAATTTCTCACTCTTTTGAGTGTGGTATTTAGATTAAAAGAATGAAGATCGATTTCAATACCACAATCTCTCACAGATGTTTTCATACATGCCACTGTTGTTTATTGTGAGAATGAGAGTCTTCTTAAATAGGTTGGAGAAGATGAAGAATTTGTTGAAGCATTAAATGGGTTTGCCCGTTGAAAATCTGAGACATTAGATGCACAGGAGTGCGTCTTTCAAACTGTTGGGCAAAGACCGTCCGTTAAGCTTTGTGCTTTGAATTTGGTCCGTGATTTAGGCTGACAGATTTGACTTGACATCGCGTAGCCTGGGACATAGCGCACTGTGTTCGTCCTTTTGGAGAATCTTGTCTTGAAGTCTAGACTTTAAACACTGAAGAGTAAATGTCTTCTGGATAATAGTGAAGGCGCAGTTATCGATGCGTATCTTTGGCTTTGTCATAAAGATCTTGTAACGGATCTATTTTGACATGTAGCGTTTCTGATCAATGACCGATGTTCCTCTTGAATAATTAACTTTTCTGCAGTTCGTTCATATAAGGATCTTGGCCGATATAGAGATCTGCCGATGTAATAACTGCTGAAGTAGAGTTTGCTGATAGAACATTGCTGAAAGGAATGTCTGCTGGTGGGACATTGCCGATGAGCATGTCTTGTTGGCGCATGAAGAGAGCTTAATCCTTTTTAAAGTTGTCATCACCTTGGTAGGACAAAGACTCGGATATGTACAAAGACTTCCTAGTCTAATGACCTATGCAATGTTTCAACAAGTTGCCACACTAACCGGTACGCAGCCCTTTTAGTCACTTGTGAAACATGCGTTGTAATGGGAACAAGCAAATCACTGTATTTGGAATATGCATACATATGTATCAGCTGTTTTACAGGTATATTCCTAACAACATCCACTTGAGATACCGAAATAGAAATGGGAACATATCACCATGGATTTCGTGACAGGGTTACCACGTACTCGATGGGGGTTTGATGCTGTTTGGGTTGTGGTTGATCGATTGACGAAATCAGCTCACTTTATTCCCATTTCAATGACGTACTCGTTGAGTCAATTGGCAGCTTTGTACACCCAGGAGGTTGTTAGATTACACGGGGTTCCGGTTTGTATTGTTTCAGACAGGGATCCGAGATTTACATCGAGGTTTTGGCAAGCACTACAAGATGCCATGGGTACGAAATTGAATTTGAGTACGGCGTTTCATCCTCAGTCTGACGGACAATCGGAGAGATTGATTCAAATACTTGAAGATATGCTACGGGCATGTACCGTAGATTTCAAGGGAAGTTGGGATTCCAATTTGCCTTTAGCAGAGTTCGCCTATAACAACAGTTTTCAGACAAGTATCGGGATGGCTCCTTATGAGGCCTTGTATGGATGGAAATGTCGATCACCAATCTGCTGGGATGAAGTTGGTGAAGCTAAGATATGGGGTTCCGATATGGTGCAACAATCGGTCGAAAGTGTGAAGGTGATTCGAGATAGACTACTTACAGCTCAGAGCCGACAGAAGAGCTACGCTGATCATCAACGTAGGGATCTAGAATTCCAGGTTGGGGATTATGTGTTTTTGAAAGTATCACCTCGGAGGGGTACCAAAAGGTTTGGTAAAAAGGGGAAGTTATCACCAAGGTTTATTGGACCTTTTGAAATACTTGAGAAGGTTGGGGCTTTAGCATAGAATTGCTTTACCTCCTTCTTTGTCCGAGATTCACAATGTGTTTCATGTGTCCATGCTTCGCAAATATATGAAAGATGAATCACATGTGCTTGAATATGAAGAGATTTCTTTTGAGCCAGATTTGTCGTATGTTGAGAAATCGGTGAAGGTACTTGACACCAAGGAGCAAGTGTTAAGAACTAAACGAATACCACTTGTAAAAGTTTTGTGGAGGAATTATAAAATGGAAGAAGTGACTTGGGAAACTGAGAGTGGGATGCGTGAGAAGTATCCACATTTGTTTGATGAGATTGGTAAGTGAATTTAGGGACTAAATTCCTTTAAGGAGGAGAGGATGTAATACCCTAGCTCTCCTAATGTGTTATTTGCATAAGTATATGTTTTATTAGCATAAGTAGAAATGCCATGTTAGAAATAAGGACTATGGTTATGTAGCTTGTTGTGAATTTTAGCCTTATACTTGTGATATATGCCGAAGTACCAATTCGGTTGGTTTTGATTATGAAAAATTGACTTTGTACTTAGTTTGTAACATACTGGAGACAGAGCGATCGCCTTGGCATGGGCCAGAGCGATCGCCCTGCAGACAAAAAATTGATATTTGTGAACTGGGTACAAAGCGATCGCTTTGGCTTGTGGCAAAGCGATCGCCCTGTAGACAGAAAGTGGTGTTTGTGAATTGAGTGCAAAGCGATCGCTTTGGCTTGTATCCGAGCGATCGCCTTGTGGACAGAATGTTGGCTTTCGAGATTTGAGGACAAAGCGATCGCCTTGATTATTAGCAAAGCAATCGCCTTGTAGACAGTAGGATAGAGCGATCGCTTTGTCTCGCGATAGGGCGATCGCCCTGTTGACAGATGTGCTAAATGTGTTTAAATATTATATAATGCATGCAAGACTTTTGTTTAAGTTGAGACACGTCCTTGGAGGAGTAATTCAGCCTTCCACCACCTCTTCTAACCCTTAACACCCTGAGAGAGTAACCCCAATACTCACATTACATTTGAAAAACTCCATTAAACCTTAAGAGAAGAATTATGTGTGCTGTCAAGGTGTTTTACTGTGTGTTTTGCATCTCCTCAATATTCAACCATCCAAACTTTAATCCAAGGCCGGATTTGTGTTGCTTGGGACTAGGAGAAAAACTTTAAAGGTTTTGATTCTCATTTTTGTGGTTTGATTTGTGTAATTGAGGTAAGTTACTAATCCCCCTTTGAATGCTTAAAGTTTTAACTATGCTGGTGACATTATAGACTTGCTAGCTTTGTTAAAGATGTGATATACTTGTCTAAATGTTACATGAATGAGTGAAATCTTGATTGTGATGATGAACTTGGTATGAGATATTTGGTTGAGTTAATTACTCATTGTTGGACTTAGAATTAAACTAAGAGAATAACAAAGACTTAAATTGGGAAAAAGTTGTATATAGCGACTATACCCAAAGTGAACAATTATGTTAGTGAACGCTTGAGGTAGAGTTTTGAATGAACAATACACACCAAACATGTTGTTAAATCCCTACAAAAATTTGAGTTGGTTTGAGTAGAATTATGAACCCTCAAACAAGTTGGTTGAATTGAATAATTGATGTTGTGGAATAGAGACTTGTAGATAGCTCTATGTGATTGTATAAACTTGGAAAGTATATGCTTGATGATAGCATGTTATTGAGTAAAATAGATTACTTGACAATTACCAAGTTCACTACTTTTGAACTTGGGGGTTAAATTGCATAAGATGAGTAGATACTATTTTGTGCATTGCATTGAGTCCAGTTGGCATTTGTGTTAACAAGTTATGGTGGGACGACATATAGCCTTGACAAATCAATGTTTGGAATCGCTATAGGTCGCCATACCGGTATGCACACACACCTCACCTGTTGGCCACAGGTGGGAGGTAGCCCCTCTGTTATAGCAATACGCATGACTTTGGTTGCTAAGATCCGATAGATTTTTGGAGAGACCCGGTAGGTTCGGGGATGTCGATACATCATAGACGAGTATCGATACACGTTTATTTTGTGTATTGCAGGAGCAACGCAAAGAAGAATAAAGAGAAATAATATCCTTTGTTATGTGATTTACTTTACAAGCACTTATGTGAACATCAAAGTGCTATGTGTTTAACATGAGTTGTATATCGTTGATGATATTTCATGTTTGAGTTGTGATGTATAGAAATGCTATCAATTGATTTCAATTACAGCTGAGGATTATGCCATGTCATATAGTTGCATTTAGTAACTTATTGAGTTTCGACTCACCCCGTTGTGTTTAATTGTTTTCCTTAGATCCGAACCAGTCAGGCAGCTCTCGATGAGGTCGGTGAGGACGAAGCTAGATAGTAGGTTGTCCTTGTAGTGTACTTTTGGGTTGTACAGTTTTAGTTATATTTTCTTTTGGTGAGATACGATAGTTGTGTAAAGTTATTTAGACTTTACTTTTGGGTAGAATTATACTTGGCTTGTATTATTCTTTTGGTACCCGACATGAATGTCGCGCTTGTGTACATTTGATGGTTATTCCAGTTGTGTTTCCGAGCATGTTGTGGCTCGTGGTTTATTTTGTTGTTTCCGGCATGTTATGGCCGATGATGTTGTTGTAGTCGTTTTCCGGCAATTATATCGCCGAAGATCATTTATACTTATTTTAAGCCAGGTGTTTATGCGTTTGTTATGTCTTGTTAAGTTGTTATGACATCCCGACCTTGGGATTTTGTATGAAAATCCAGGTCAGGGCGTCACACAATTAGACATTAAGTTAACAAATGTCTATATTCAATAATAATAATTTTTCAAAAATATTTTTAAAATGTATCAATTAATCTCAAAATCAAATTAAACTCGAGCGGAGCACGTGTTCAATAACTAGTAGTTATATATTTTAGCAAACAAAAGAAAGATGGATATTAACAAAGGAAGAAAGTATTTCCTAAACGAAAAAAGAAAAAGATAACCAAAACAGGGAAAGTTATGAACATGTTCTAAAGTAGTAGAGTATTTCTTAACAATTCAAAGGGTTTAGAGACCTATGGAGCCAGGAATATCAATCCACTGGAGTTGGATTTCAACTTCACCACTTTCCACATGTTGAAGTCTAAGAACCATGTTCTGGACAACCTTTCCCTCAGCCCAAACAACACGGCTTTCTTCAGCTAAGCAGTTGGACCTGTTTGGTTTTACAGTTGTAATAATGGTGTCATTTGGGAGGTCATCCAAACGCATCTTTATGGCTTCAAGAAATGGTTTAATGTCGAACTCTGCGTCTCCCATTTTATCATCTAGGCTGAATGTATCCTTGTCGTACACCGCCTGCCGAATAGAAAGAAGTTAACCAAAAAAAAAATTATGCTAAATTGTAGTTTGGAGTAATTATTTACCAAAAACAAAGTAAAGACTTTATTAGATGCAAATTAGATTTATTAAGATGCAGTTTATTCCTTTATTTAGTGTTTCAGTGATGCGAAAAAAAAAGTTGCATTTCGTGCCTTTTAAAACGCTAAAATTTCTAACTTTTTTCCAAAATGCAGATTTTAAAACGTTATTGAAGAAAAATATATATTTTGAATTTATACCCCCAAACACGTTTATAAAGAAAAAATATGTGTTTTAAAAACACTACACCAAACGGTTTCAAAATGAAGCGTTTTAAAAACACAGCTTTTTTTCTTAAATGCATTTGGATATCGTTTCAAAACGCAATTTTTTCTTTCCTATCGACGTTTTAAAATCTGCGTTTTGGGAAAAAGCTGAGAATTTTTTTTTTTTTTCCTTATCGGCATTTTAAAACTTGCGTTTTAGGAAAAAACTGATAATTCTAGTGTTTTAAAACGCAGCTGCGTTTGTAGTTTTTCTGCTGTAGCATTCAAATGCAATTTTGCAAACAAACTGCATTTCATCCTTGCATTTTGGTCAAAACATAGAACCAAACAGGCTATAGATTTAAACCTTTTGGAATCCGACTTTTCAAATTCTTTGGTTTTCATCTAATTCATCCTAGTGATTCTTTCAAATGGGTAAAGACAAAAGGCCTCTTCCAGTTTCACGGAAATAAACTTGCAGAAAATATTTTTCATGTAAAACTATCTCATTTTTGTAGTAAACTGAGTGATTTTCCTTCGAAATGTCAGAACATTCTAGAACTCGATTTGACTAATTTTATTGAAATTAGTACTAATTACTCTTCTCGGTCAAAATGAGCATCTTTTTAATTTTTCAAGAAAATTAAGGAAGTTTGATTACTAAGCAATTGAAGTAACACAGATATATCAGAAAGTATTCACATTAACATTATACCATTGCAAGTAGAGATTAAGAGATAATAATTCAGAAATATACATTTAGTAATTTTATTAGAAATTAAATATTTATTTTGGAATAGATGGAGTGCTTAATGCAATGCTGATAATACGAAGAACGTTTCCCATATTGAAGCTCATCTCCATGAACGGAGCCTGAGCTAGTGTACTATTTTGAAATCTTTCAGACATCATTTATCTAAAAACATTTCTCAAGGAAAAGATGGCTATAAATAATTTCTTTTTATTTGATTAAAATAGAAGAGCATATAGCACTATTTATTTGCCCACCATAATTGGGACCAGAGAAGTTGGTCGAACTCAATTTAATTTCTCTTTTACGAGTGGGTTCAAGAGTACCCCTAAATTTGGCCAATATTTTGTTAAAAAATTGCATCTGCCACAAGAATTGAATACATAGTCTAAATAGTTTTACTGTAATAATGATAGAAACCTTTTTAAGGTAACGAATTATGAACAGAGTAATAATCGCTGCCAGTCAATTGGGTATGGACCAGAATAACTCAAAAATAAAAAGTAAAAAAGCTAAAGATTTAAGAAAGAAAACTCACAAGTTTGATTGGGATATTTGGGTCTGCAATAGTAAGTGTAAGATCATCATTCCACACAGGATTCAAATTCTTCCTCACCACTCTGGTCTTTAATTTCTGCATCCATTTATCATTTATTCATATAACTTCAGTTTGCTGGAGAGTAAGATCGTCTTAGATTCTACAAACTACCAAAATTAAGCCGACTTAAATCACAAGATAATCAGGCCTTAATTTCCCTGGATGACCCCCCGAGTAAGAATATGAATATGGACAGGCCTTAATTTCCCCGGATGACCCCCCGAGTAAGAATATGAACAGGCCTTAGTTTCCCCAGATGACCCCAGAGTAAGAATATGGACAGTTGAGGTCTATATATAAAAGAGCCCGCTTCGCTTCGATACCAATACCATACTAAAAATCATGGGATCTATCTCAAATAACAAGGTTTTAGTTACCCGATGCAAGATTATTAGTACTCCAGTATTTGAATGGATATAGCCAAACTAATCAGTTTTTAATACTACTTACTACTGAAAGACTGCTTCTAAATAAATTAAATGGTTCAAAATTAAACTAGTCTCATGCCTCAGAGACAGAGTGGTGCGCATGTCTGAAAAAAGTCTCCTAAGAAAAAAAAAAATCAAAGAAAGAAATCCTTTAAAATAATGTACTACTCCTACTAATCAACAAAAGAAAAGATAAATGAAAAATCAGATTAGAGCGCACATGAGATGAAGAAATTAAAGGAAGCGGAAACCTGTTTGCCCATGCGGATGATAACATAAGGATCGCTGCTTCGAACATCTCTGATGGCGAGGTTGATCCCTCTGTGAACATGAATTCTCAGCAATCCCAGCAAGTGCTCCATTAATTAATTAATCTTCTCTAAAGGATATTCTTCTTGTTCCAAAGATCTTCTAGCACAGATTACGAGAATTGATCAATTGATAAAGAAGATGATAGTACTGGCTTAGTTGACTATGGAGCAGATGACACCTTTGACCTCCTTGTGAGAGAGTGAGAGAGAGAGAGAGAGAGAGAGATAGAGAGATAGAGAGAGAGAGAGAGAGAGGATGTTGATTACAAAGGGGTTAAGGTTTTTATTGGTAGGATTTATAGTGTTCAGACAAAAAGGACGAGGTCGGATGCCTATTTTTTTAAATTTGGGCAGATGGGGTTTGTTTAATTAATTTTGGAGATGAAATCACGCGCTGTTTTTGAACACTTCCGTCCATCTCGGCGTGTTTAGAAAGAGAATTCTAGAAATTGAAGAACAAGGATTTTACCATACACAAGAATGAGTATTCATGGGCGGCTCCGACTCGTCCCAAAAGAATATTTTAGAGTCAAATAGTACAAGTATAAGATTACATATCCCTCCTTTCCTAAATTATTACTCCCTTCGTTTTACTCAAAGGGTACACGTTTGAAAATTTTAATAATTATTAAGGGATATTAGTGTTATTAGAGTTGGTTATAATTATAAAAATATAATTAAGCACAACTAAGGTGATTACAATACAAGTGAAGGGTAAAGATAGAATATTAAGAAAACTATAATAATATTTTTTTGAAAGTGAACTATTTAAGTGAAACATTTCAAAATAGTATAGTGGACTTTCTGTTTGAAATGGAGAGAGTATTCTGTTTGATTTTTAGAGTTTAATTGATTGTTTTCCAAATGAAAAATTGATATTTATTATTTTATTTTTTTAAAATCATAAAATTCGTAATTCGTAGTATGAAAGAAGTATTACGAATTATGTATTTTATGATTTTAATAAAAATATTATATCTATACATCAAACTTTTTACTTGAAAGAGTAATAGGCAGCATTAAATAATTAGATTGATGTTTTATTTACTCTTCTATGGTGAATCCTAAGAGAATTAATTATCATTTATAAGTGTCATACAAAAATGAAAACAAAATTAATTAACCAACCAATTGGCTTTATCCATGATTAATTTAATTTTAAAAAGTGAAAGTTAAAGAAAAAAGAATTGGTTTTTTTGAGAGTTTTTTTTGTGCGGAGAAAGTGAGTGAATTGTCGTTACGAATATTCAAGTAGCTTAGATTTACTTGTACTCATCGTTACTTAGTCTTAGAAGAGTGCTTATAAGTAACTTTATAAGTGGTATGCATACTACAATCTTTTAAGCAACTCTATTAGGACTTAGCACAACTAATTATAGGTTGGTGTATAAGTAGGTTTCCATTAATAGACTTGTGCTTTGAACCGAAGTCTACCTATGCGTTCTCATCAACAAGGCGGGCTAACAAAGAGGATTCGAAGTATGCTGTCACTTGATCCTACATGAACCGGATAAGAAGATTTTCAAGAGATTTTCTATCATTGTCCTTCATATAGATCTTTGAATTCGAAAAGTTTTACTTGTGTTTTCACATGCGTCTTCAAAAAACCATTTCCTCTTTTGGCTTATAATTCAAAGAGGACATCTTAAACAGATTGTCTATGCCATTTTGAGTAAAACTGTCAATACAAATAATTTGCAATAGTTTACTAGCTCATGTTGAAGACAGTCAAAGAGCTCATCCAATGAGATTCGATCAACTATAATGGCTATCTGTTAATAATGCATTCAATTTTCAGATCAAAATGATTGAACCAACATCTTCTTCAAACTGCTCCAAGACCCTTTCTAGATAAGGATGCACTTAAAAGCATTGAAGAAGGTTAGTCAAAAGTTATTGAAGAGCTTAACCATTTACTCAAGATCTCTCTACAACAAATTAACATTGTTACATTCTCTTGTATTCTTTGTTTAGAGTTAGATCACACCAATTCCACTTGGTTATTAAACAAATTATTGAGTGGCTTTCCATACTCATAGTCTTTGAAAGCCTCATTAATTGCGCACACATACACATACACACACACACACACACTCACAAAATAGATATCAATTCTTGTTTGAAGAACATTCTTCTCATAAATATTATGTCAAAATTGTTTTGTACACGATCTATTAGTGATCAAGTTAGTTATTGCATTTAAGCTTTCCTAAATGGATCCTTGACTAGGTGTAGGCTTTATACTTATTACTCCTTGCTTTTTTAAAATTCAAGGCTGACCACTTTGCTACGACATAACACCTTTTTGGTGTGAACCACTATATATCATGTGCACTTTACATTCTTGTTGATGCAACTGCTTAACTTTGATATTGTACTATCTATTAAACTTTGCTAGTCCAATAGCAAACGTTGTTGTTATATCATATTTGCAATAACTTATGCTAGCTAGTTCAATAATTGTCTATTTTATTTGTTAACAAATGGCTTGTTTGGTAGTTAAACAAGGATAAGTAGTATTATTAATTCTGATACTATTAGCGCTATCGCTATTAATCCTTACTTATAAATTGGGGGTAACTTTGGAATTAAAAACGTTAGTCACGTATTTTTTTAGTAAGGGTGGTACCACCCTCTTCCTTAATATTATTAGCGAGGGGATAAGACATTTATCCGGATAGCTCGTGTTATTAGTCCTGACTGCCTATTGCATACCAAACATCCGACTATTCGGCTTATTATTCCTATCTGACCTTAATCCTGATTACCAAACGGCTCCAAAGTCTACTAATAAACCTTGTCTATGGTTTGAAGCAATTTTATGAAAGTCATTTCCACCTATCTTATTCCATTACCCTGATTGTTCACATAGTTTAGAAAGTTGACTGATTTAATTTTAAATTAAAAATAGGCTATTCACCCTGCAGCCTATTTTAAGCCTTTTAGATTTTACAATTGGTATCAGAGGTGGTTTCTTTTTTGAAAACTTTGCTTTCCAAGCCTCGTTGCTAGAGAGATTGATAGTGGCTCACAAAATGATACAAACCTCAAATATGAATCATGTTCCCATTCTTGATGAGGAGCACTTCGATGTGTGAGAGCAGGAGCATCTGCTGAGATTGACAAACTTGAAAAAGAATAGACCGATGATGATAAGAAGCTTGATCAATTGGATGGCAAGACGTTCAACATCATTGCTAGTGTTCTGGATACTAGCACCTATCAACAAATTATCAGATAGAAAGATTTACAAATCCTTTGTCTTATCGTTATTGTACTACGTGGCATTCTCTTACTTTTCTCGTTGCATTATTTTTCCCCCCTAGTCCCTTCTCTTCTATATCTCTTGTCTATCTTTATGTGTATTCTTATTGTACCACGTGGCAACTCAAGAGTAAATTATTTGAGTACGAAAATCGCCAATTACAATTTTATTTTTTTTCTATTCAAAGGCTACCACAATAAAGATCGAACTCGTCTTTTATAAGCCTTGAAGTTATGACCTCAATACGAATTGAAATTCTCGCTTAATATATGTATAGATATATGTCTTTTATACTATAGTCTCTAGACATATTTAATGTAGTCAAGTAATTTTAATTAGAAAAATAATTTAGGTAATATTCGAGCCAGTCCCTTTTACACAATTTTTATTCGCTAAAGTCCAATATAATTATTTTCAATCGCTAAAAGACATTTTTTTGCAAAATGTCATTTATACCCTTTAAAAATATGGAATAGTGGACGTTGTACATCTCAAAATACATTAACGATGCATCGTAACACAACATGATGCATATAAAACATGGAACAGCAAAATTGTGCATCGCATCACAAAACTGTACATCGCAATACAGGACGATGCACAAACAACCTTTTTTCACTTGCGATGCACAACTTTCTAACAAAGAACGACGTATTCAATCAAATCAAATCGCATCATATCTTTCACGTACACATTACATCATGCACAAACAACCTTTTTCACTTGCGATGCACAACTTTCTAATAAGAACGATGCATCAAATCGAATTAAATCGCATCATATCTTTCACGTACGCATTGCATCAGCTGTCAGAACACAAAAAATAAAATAAAATAAAACAAACAGACCCCCTTCACTTCAAAAACACAGCAATTTTCATTTCAAAAAAAATAATAAAAATTCTTAAAACCCTTCGGAAATTTTGCAAAAACTTTTGAAAATATTATGATATTCTATTGGTTATATTCCAAATGATTGTTGCATTATCCTCAAACCTCCAACAAGTTTGTAGGATGTTTTACGATGCCTGAATATCAGGTTAGTATTGATGAATACATTTTAACAATACTAACTAACTCACGGCTTTCAGACCACAAAAATAAACTAGGCTTTCAGACCACAAAAATAAACTAACCCTCTTCACTTCAAAAATACAACAATTTTCACTTCAAACGTAGCAAAAAAACTTAAAACCCTCCACCTCCAACAAGCTTGAAGGTTGTGTAATATCTACTACTACTTACGGTTGGTCAGTGAAATCGAATCTGAGTTCCAAGAAGCACTCATACATATCTTTTAGCAAAATCTTCATGAAAAAGTTTGGATCCAAGATTTTATATGATCTCAAGTATGTAATATATTTTATAAATGTACTTTTTGTTTAAAATTTCATGAATAGAGTAAAATATGTATACAAACATTACATTTTTCATGTTATTCCTCACTTTTTATGCATCTGTGCTGATAAACATTGTGTAATTTCTATCTTTTTTGAAATTACATTTGCGATGCACACGTTTTGTACATCACGATGCACATAGTTATACTATAAAAAAAGTACCGCTTTCTAAACTTTTATTCCCGATGCACAACTTTTGGCGTAAAACATAAACTTTATTCTTTTTAAACTTAACAAAGTTTTGTGCATCGTTTAAAAACATGAACTCATAATATTGTTTTCTAACTTTTGCAAAATCTTCAAACCTTCTGAAAAGGTTGATGGAATGGAAATGGAAGCTCATCGAGAGTCACGGGAGGTTGCTGATACTGGCAGTATCTGATTAAGGATACCCTTTTTAGATGAAGAAAGTTTAATTATCGTACATTACATGCTATGAAAGGCGTGGTCATGCATCTGCTGCTAAAGGTGGCTCTTGCAGCTGTTTGTTATCCTCTAAAATTTGCATTGAGGTTGTTGTAAACCTCAGTTTCTGTGTAACTTATGTTTGGAATCAGAATTTGTTTGTTAATTTGGAGTTCTATGGTGTGCTCTAATCAATGTACTGAGGTGGCAGATCTCAAGACTAGACTGGATTGCAGGGTATCAATATGTGCTATGGATTGTATTCTTGATAACTTTTGTAATAACAATAGAAATTAATAAAAAATAAAATTATTACAGTTGATGATGCATAAAAAATACTTTACGATGCACATATTATACTGAAAATAGTACTTTTATAATTGACAATGTACAAATTATGCTTGACAATGCACATTTTTTAAACACAAAAAATTAAAAATATTACTATTATAATTGACGATGCATATAGTTATACTTGACGATGCATATACTTATATTTGATATTATACAAGTTTATGTTGGATTCATATTTAAATCCTCTGTTATAATCTCAATAATATTTTTTCATGTACAAGGCTGCTCGATCTCTCTCCATTGTTTTGTAAAAAAATTACTTTCCATTCTGCTTATTTTGTAAACCTTGTTTACGCCAACTTTAATTTCAAATTTGTTTTGATGACTTTTACAGTTCCGCCTGCTTACTACGCGCATTTGACTGCATTTATTGCTCGCTACTACATTGAGGGCGATGCATCTGAGACCAATTTCTCAGCCGACTTAATTTACTGTTGGTTGTATATTGAGATAGTTATGAAAAAGAGTTTAATCGTTAGATTTGTGGCCAATGTTGAGGGAATGCACTACTTTGAGTAGTATTAGAGACTACTCGTTCGACGAAATCGAGTTTTTTTGTGTAACAGGGTGCTACGGATTGTATTCTTGATAACTTTTGTAATAACAATATGAATTAATAAAAATTACAATTATTATAGTTGGCGATGCATAAAAAATACTTCACGATGCACATATTATACTGAAATATTACTGTTATAATTGAAGATGTACATTTCTTAACACAAAAAAAAAATGAATAAATAGTATTGTTATAATTGACGATGCACAAAATTACATTGACGATGCATATTCTTACCATAAAAACTGAAATAGTAATGTTATAATTGACGATATACAAAATTATACTTGACAGTGTACATTTCTTACCACAAAAATCACAAAATATATTAATAATGCACATTCTATACTTGACGATACACACAATGCACATTTTTAAGCACAAAAATCACAAAATACATTGACGATGCACATTTAACACAACGACGATGCACATTTAACATAACGACGATGCACAAAAAACACTTAAAAACATCATATGTTGATACGGAGACAGTTTTAGAACAAATAATTAATTTATCACTTAAAAAAACTTAAGCGAACTAAAATGAATAAATATATTGTTATAATTAACGATGCACAAAATTACATTGACGATGCATATTCTTACCATAAAAACTGAAATAGTAATGTTATAATTGACGATATACAAAATTATACTTGACGGTGTACATTTCTTACCACAAAAATCACAAAATATATTAATAATGCACATTCTATACTTGATGATACACACAATGCACATTTTTAAGCACAAAAATCACAAAATACATTGACGATACACATTTAACACAACGACGATGCACAAAAAACACTTAAAAACATCATATGTTGATACGGAGACAGTTTTAGAACAAATAATTAATTTATCACTTAAAAAAACTTAAGCGATTGAAGACAAAAACTTGTGCGGTTAAATATTCTCTAAGGGACCGGCCCCGTAATTTTTCCTAATAATTTTACATAAGGACATCGATGAGATATTACATTGTTGACGGTATAACTAGTCTAATTTTTAGGTTTTATTTTTTACTCCCTCCGTTCCAGGCAAAGAATTCAGTTTTGATTTTTTTCGGTCAACTTAGTTGAAGTTTGACCGATAATTAACATAAATTTAGTGATTTTTACAAAGTTTTGAAAGTTGCAATCTATAGTATTCTTAAAATAGTTTTTAATTAATAAAATTTTATTTCCTAAAGCATAAGTAAAGTGTGTAACATTTTGATTTAATTTAGTCACATGTTGACTTTTAAAAAAAGAAAGTGGACTCTTTGGCTGGAAAAGAAGGAGTACATTTTAACACTTCTAATAGTACATATAGATATATCTCCTTTGAGTTACAATAAAATCATATCTTTTTCTAAAAAATTCATGTTTTCCAAAAAAAATACTCCAACATATATAGCTTAACTGACTTTTATTATGACGTACGTGTGAGACTCATTTTTGGTGGCTGGAAAGTCGATAAAGGAGGCTACACCCAAGGTATCATGAAATACTAAAAATTCAATTGGAGGGACCCATTACCGAGTCAACCAAAATTAACTGAAATTAAAAGGCTCTAATCTCTTTCTAAGGTTATATGATTTTGATTTTTAATTTTTTTTTTCTCGAAGCACTATTAACACTCTCATTCTTTTTTTTATACACATATTTTCTCAATACATCCACAATCTTCATTTCTCACTAACATAATTCCTTAATATACCCCCCATATTTCTTAATTTACTCCCACCCACTATCATTACACCCTCCCCCACTCTCTCAATTCATACACTTTTTCAACCTAACCCCCCAACCCCAACCCCAACCCCACACGGCAAAGAACGGCAGCCCCAACCTCAACCCCAACCCCAAACTCTCCACAGCAAAGAACGATAGCAAAGAAGAAGGAAGAGGGAAGAGGAAGAGGGAAGAGGGAAAAAGGAAGAAGAAAGAAGAAAGAAGGAAAGAAAAAAAAAAAAGGTTTGTCTTTCCCACCCTTCCTCCCTCCCTCTCTCAATTTGTCCCTGTTACAGAGGAAAGAAAAATGCAGAGGACTCAAGCAAGAAGAATTGAGAATACTTGCATTCTGCAGTTTTTATTACTAAGAAGAACTGCTACATTTACCAAAAAGAAAAGATAACTATTTATGTATACAACCTATACAAAGAATCACTTCTCCACTAACTTACTAGCCAATCAAATTACAGAGTTTATAACTGTCAAAACAAAAGATTATAACTGCTTGTCAAAGCAACTTAAGTGGATCTTGATGAGATTAACTGGTGGTGAGAACACCAGGCTGCTGTGAGGGCTCTCCTTTGCCTTTGCAATCTTCATTGTGAGCAGCTGTAGGTTCTCCTTTGCCTTTGCAATCTTCATCATAAGCTGCTGTAGATGATGTATTATTAACATCCCCCCTCAAGTTGGAAGTGGAAAACAGATTGAGCATTTTCAACTTGGAAAGAAAATAAAATATTTGAGCAGAAGAGAGAGACTTAGTGAACAAATCAGCAGGTTGATGAGCTGTGGGGATATAGGCAGTGACAATGAGACCCTGAGCAATTTTATTTCGAACAAGATGACAATCTATTTCGATGTGCTTTGTCCTTTCATGAAATACGGGATTAGCAGCAATGTGCAATGCAGACTTGTTATCACAGAATAAAGTAACAGGAGTGAGATTATCAACCTGCAAATCCTTGAGCAAAGCTACTAACCAAGTGATTTCACAACTGGTGGTGGCCATTGACCTATATTCAGCCTCTGCAGAACTTCTTGACACAGTATGTTGTTTTTTCGATTTCCATGAGATTAAAGAATCACCAAGAACCACACAATAACCAGTCACAGACCTCCTAGTAGTAGGGCAGCTCCTCTAATCAGAATCACAGTAAGCTGTGAGGGACAAAGAACCAGATGCAGAGAAGAACAACCCCTGACCAATTGTACCTTTGAGATAACGAACCAACTTCAAAGCAGCCTGCATATGAGGATGTCTAGGAGAAGCCAAAAATTGACTTAAAACATGAACTGGATAAGATAAATCAGGCCTGGAAATGGTGAGATAAATCAAACGACCAACCAACCTCCTGTACCTATTAACATCTGGTAAAAGATCACCTTTATCAATGGCCAAATCATGATGTTGATCAAGGGAAGAACGAAACTTTAGCCCTTTCAAGGCTGTATCCTTGAATATCCGAACATACTTATGCTGATGAATGTAAATACCAGAAGGATTTGGCTACCTCAATGCCCAAAAAATATTTCAGCAAGCCTAAGTCTTTAATATTAAAGGAGGAGTGTAAAAAGGCCTTTAAGTCAGCAATAACAGAGGAATGAGAACCAGTGATCAACAGATCATCCACATAAACTAGAACCACTGTAAAAGTGCCAAGTCTGGACAAGGTAAACAATGAATGATCACACTGAGATTGAGTGAAACCAAACTGCAACAAAGAAGTGGACAACTTATGGAACCATTAGCGAGGAGCCTGCTTAAGACCATACAAGGACTTGATTAATTTGCACACAATAGGCTGTGAAGAACTTGAAGAACAAGACTGCAATGAGGAAGAATACCCTGGAGGCAAATCCATAAAAACCTCTTCATTAAGGTCTCCATGCAAAAAAGCATTGGAGACATCCATCTGCAGAATATCCCACCCCCTTATAGCAACCAAGGCAAGAAGAGTTCTCACTGTGGTCATCTTGGCAACAGGGGCAAAAGTGTCAAAGAAATCAAGACCTTCAGTCTGAGTGAACCCTTTTGCCACAAGCCTTGCCTTATACTTATCTATAGAGCCATCAGAGTTGTATTTAATCCTATAAATCCATTTGCATCCAACAGTCCTTTTATTGGGTGGTAGAGTTTGTAAAATCCAAGTCTTATTATTTTCCAAAGCTTGTATCTCTAATTCCATGGCCTTACACCAAAGAGGATCCTTAACAACTTGAGCATAGGAATGAGGTTCATGGACTTGAGTAATATTGACAAGAAAAGAATAATAGCTTGGAGTAATATTATCATAAGTAAGAACAGAATTAAGAGCATGTGGAACTGACCTGGGACCATGGGAAGCATAGGTAGATGGAAGAGAGGAGGGTAGACCAACATAATCCTTAAATTTAGCTGGCAACATTCTTGTTCTCATTGATCTAAGAGGAGGAGAAATAGGAGGGGAAGAACTAGGCTAGGATGCTTGAGAGGATGATGAAGAAGAAGACTCAGAAGACATCATAGGAGAAGAAGTAGAAGAAGGAGAATTACCATAAGCAATATCAAGAGCATCAACACATGAGTCAAGAGAAGAAAAAAGAGGAGTAGAGATTGGAAGAACAGTAGGAGATGCAGATTGGAAGGGAAAAATGTTCTCATAGAATTTGACATCCCTACTGTAGATAACCTTGTGATTGTCCAAATCATAAAGTTTATAGGCTTTCTTGCTAAGAGGATAGCCTATAAAAACAGATTTGATAGCCCTGGATTGGAATTTATCTCTGTTGTGAGCCAAAGATGAGGCAAAACACAAGCAGCCAAGAACTCTAAGATGATCATAGGTAGGAGGTTTGTGAAGTAGGATTTCATAAGGTGTTTTGGACTTTAAGACAGTGTTTGGAAGCCTATTAATGAGATAAGTAGCAGTTTGAATACAATCTCCCCAGAATTTAATAGGAAGATGACCCTGAAATCTCAAAGCCCTTGCCATTTCAAGAAGGTTTCTATGCTTTCTTTCAGCCCTCCCATTCTGTTGTGGGGTATCATTGCAGGTGCTTTGATGAAGAATACCAAGGGAATTTAAAAGAGAAGAGACTTCTCCATTAAAGAATTCAGAACCATTATCACTTCTGATTTCCTTCACAGAACATTGAAATTGAGTTTGGACAAATTGAAGGAATGATTTAAGATAATGACTAACTTGTGCTTTGGACTTGAGTAAGAAAGTCCAAGTGGACCTTGAAAAATCATCAACAATGGTCAAAAAAGAAGAACAACCATCATAAGTAAAATGTCTATATGGACCCCAAACATCACAATGTACGACATCAAAAGCATGAGTACAATGATAATAACTGATGGGAAAGGGTATTCTAGTTTGCCTAGCATAATGACAAATTTCACACACATGTGTGTTATTACAAGTAGAATCAAAAGAGCAATTAGACAAAATAGGAATATGTTTGAGAGAATGCATAGGAGAATGACCAAGTCTGAGATGCCATAACAAAATAGAAGGTTTGACAGATAGTTAACAGGATTGTTTGGGTAATGTGGACAATGAGGAGTCAGAGTTGATGAGAACTTGATGTGTATTGGCAGCTAAAACCAGTTTGTAAAGTCCATCCTCAGCTCTACCAATCTCCCTTTGCTTCTTCTGGACAAGGTCCTGAATAACACAATGTGTAGAGTAAAAAATAAGAGAGCAATGATTGTCTGAAACAAGCTTATGTCCTGATAGAAGATTAAATTTGAAACCAGGTGCATACAGGACATCATGGAGAATGAGAGAGGGAGATAAATGAATAGAACCTTTGTGAGTGATGGTAGTTGTATTGCCTGTGGGAAGATGAACTTTAAATTGAACAGCAATAGGATTAACAAGTAAATGAAAGGAAGAAGTAATATGATCAGTTGCTCCTGTGTCTATGATCCATTCGTTTGGTGTAGACATGTGACTAGTCAAGCAAATTGGAAAAGCATAGCTATGAGAAGTTACAAACTTACCACCAAGTGAGACTCGGGATTGTCCACTACATTCTTTGTTGAGAAGAGCTAAAAGTTGTTGATCTTGAGTGTTTGATAAAGCGAGCATGACGAATCATTCTCATTAGCGAGATGTAGTAGAAACAACATTCACCATAGGCTTGACAATTGGAGCATGAACTGGAGCTTTGCCTTTGAATTTGGGCATCTTAGAAGGATCGGGTTTAGATCCATAATTCTTATGCCAATCGGGATAGCCATGAAGAAAGAAACACCTATCCTTAGTGTGGGAATCACCATGGCAATGATCAGAAGAACTTCCCTTTTCTTTGTACACCATTTCTTGAAACATTTTTTGTGATATGTCCATTTCCTTTGCTAAACAAGGTGTGGTTATTTCACCGGTTGTGACATTATTTCCAAAACAAGAAAGCAAGACCTTGTTTCTCTTCTTGAGTTAACAACATCACTGCTTTGCTTAAACTGGGTAATGGAGTCATCATCAAAAGTTGACCTCTTGTATTGGTAAAATTATCATTTAGTCCCATCAAAAATTGAGTTAATTTCGTAGTTGTTCATATTCTTCATGCTTTTGTATTGCACCACAATTACATCCACATACACAATGTGGCAACCGAATGAGATTATTGAGTTCATCCCAAAGACCTCGAACTTTGTGAAATATGAATTAATGGACATATTTTCCTGAGTTAAAGAAGCTATTTGTTGTCGAACTTGAAAAATCTGTGGTGCATTACTTTGTGAGAATCGTGCATTTAAATCATCCCAAATCTCCTTTGCATTTTTGATAAACACAACACTTGACCTAATCTCTCCAGAAATTGAATTCAACAACCAGGATATAATCATGATATTGCATCGATCCCAATGATCAAGATACTTGGAATTAGCCTTAGGTCTTTTGTGTTTTCCAGTGATCATGCCTAACTTGTTCTTTGCGGTGAGTGCAATTATCATAGATCTTTTCCAGGATTAAAATTCGATTCTGTAAGAATTTCATTGACAAGAGTCATACCGGATGATCATTTGGATGTAGATACGAGGATGAGAGGCATTTAACGAATTAAAGTCTCATTCGGATCATAATCATCCACTTCGTATTGGATTCGAATCACCTTGTCATGATTATCATCACCATGACCGATTTCAAAGATAAAGTTGACCAACAGAAGAGTTAGGTAATTTGCGGAAGGCTATATGATGAATTCAGAGTGCTTTTGGCTCTGATACCATGTTACAGAGGAAAGAAAAATGCAGAGGACTCAAGCAAGAAGAATTGAGAATACTTGCATTCTGCAGTTTTTATTACTAAGAAGAACTGCTACATTTACCAAAAAGAAAAGATAACTATTTATGTATACAACCTATACAAAGAATCACTTCTCCACTAACTTACTAGCCAATCAAATTACAGAGTTTATAACTGTCAAAACAAAAGATTATAACTGCTTGTCAAAGCAACTTAAGTGGAACTTGATGAGATTAACTGGTGGTGAGAACACCAAGCTGCTGTGAGGGCTCTCCTTTGCCTTTGCAATCTTCATTGTGAGCAGCTGTAGGTTCTCCTTTGCCTTTGCAATCTTCATCATAAGCTGCTGTAGATGATGTATTATTAACAGTCCCTCACTCACTCTCTTCTCAAATCCAATGGAAAAATCTTCCCTTCCCTCCTCCCTCCTCTCTCACTCACTATCTTCTCAAACCTGTCAAAAAAAATTCGTTTGACCATGGTTGACTAAATAACAGTGGGTTGTGTTGGGTTTGGTGGTGTGATTTAGAAGGGAAGAAAAGAAAGGGAGAAGGAGAGAAAGGGAGAGGGGAGCTGATGAAGGAAAGAAAGGAAAAACAAATTAGAAAAGGGGAGGGGGTAGAACAGAGATCGCAGGGAGGGGGAAGGAGAAGATGAATAGTGGTGGGAGAGAAGGGCTGGGAGGGGAAGAAGGAAAGGAAAATAAAAAGTAAAAAAATTTTGGGTCTTTTTACACAATAATATTTTTGCAATAAAATTTAGGGGGCATATTTAGATGAAGAGGGGTTGTTAAAAGTCGTCCCCTTTCTCTTTTTGGTCCCACTAATTTTTCTGTATCTCTCTTACTATTTATTTATTTTTTTCAATCTTCATAAAAAGAGAATTTAAAATCTAGAAAGTAACCTAAATACCATCACGTTGAACAGAACCAAAAAAATGTATATAACGCCATCACCAAGTCACGCAAATATTTGTAATAGTTAAAAATTACCAAGTCAATGAAGATTAATAAAATAGTAGCCGAGACCCATTAGCAAGTCTTCCTTGCCACAATTAGAAAACTCTCATAATTTAACTAGCATCACCAAGGAAAAGGGTGTGCTTTAGTTTCCTAGTTTTTGGGAGGATAACTTCGTGCTTGTGCACATTGCTTAAATCCTTTTAATTTTTTCACTTTGTTGATTAGATTCTTTTGACAAGAATAAATCATAATTGATGGGACCCAATACATCACATCCCATATGGCATGGGCTCAGACATGTGTCAAGGTGACTTGGTGCTCAGCAGCCACCTCCCCTCATCATCCTCGGGGAACCTTGTGGAGCCAGGGAGCCACCTCTTATGCTCGTCTCCAAAATGGCCGCGAGGAACATCCGATCTTGCCCTGGGCTCATCCGATCTTGCCCTGGGCTCAAGTGTAAACTTTAATTGGAAATTCATGCTACTTTATTTCATGAATTCATAATCTATAATGCCCTAGAATCTTGGAACACATAATAATCACTAAACTTATAATTTTAGAAACATGAATTTAAGTACTAACCTTGATCCATGCTTTGTTTAAAGTTGAATTCTTTGATGTAGGAATTTTCTTCATCCTTACCTTTACTTTAATCTCTTCTTGATGGTGAGAAGAAAACCTTAACCCTAGGCCTTTTCTATTTTCTCTCTTTTGACGACTTTTCTTAGAGACGTGAAAAGAAAAACTAAAAGTATTTTAGAGTTTGGAACTTTAAGTCTTTTTATAGGCAGAGAAAGAGAGAATCTTTTTCCTTATATAATTCTCAAAAGCTTTAATAATATTTTATTCCCACTAAACCATCAAAGTGGGCCCTTAATATTAAAGCCCAATTAGATATTAAGTCATGTGGGACACTTTTATTTGAAATAATCCAACATTCTCCCACTTGGCCCATATGACGACTTGAGAATTTAATAACAACTTTAAGTGCGCAATGTTATAATATCCTCCATAATGTCAATTTGGTTTTTTCTTTAATTAAGTTAAAATTGATTGGATCATGGCGGTCACACATCATTCAATCGACATGATCCCTTCCATATATCACAAGATCAATTTAACTTAAACTTTACCCATAATGAGGTAAATCATAAGCCTCAACCATACAGTCTTCCTAAGAAGACTAAACTATAATACATTAAAACAATACAATGTAAATAAGCAGAAAACATATCCATAAATGATATCAAAGTGTCATAAGATAATGAGCAAATAACTGTTATGCATATGTATACACATACAAACTATCATGCTAACAAGGACTTATCCATGATACCCATCCTTTCGACATGTCCACGAAATGTCTTAGGTGGCAACCCTTTTGTTAACGGATCCGCTACCATAAGATCGGTGCTGATATGCTCAATAGGCACTCTATGTTTCTGCACTTCTTCTTTGACCGACAGGTACTTCAATTCCATATGCTTAGCACCCTTAGAATACTTGTCGTTCTTTGAGAAGAAGACTGCTGCGGAATTGTCACAATAAATTCTCAGCGGCTTGGCTATACTGTCAACAATTCCAAGCCCTGAAATAAAGTTCCGCAACCACAATCCATGAACAGTGGCCTCAAAGCATGCCACAAATTTAGCCTCCATAGTAGAAGCAGTAATGACAGACTGCTTTCCACTTCTCCATGATATTGCTCCTTCAGCTAGAAGAAACAAATAACCGAATGTTGACTTTCTCGAGTCAACACATCCGGCATAATCTGAATCTGAATATCCTATAACTTCGAGGTGATTAGACCTTCTATACATGAGCGTGTGTTCCTTGGTGCCTTGTAAATACCGAAGGACTTTCTTTGTAGCTTTCCAGTGGTCTATACCAAGATTACTTTGATACCGGCCTAGCATTCCAACAGCAAAGCTGATATCAGGTCGAGTACAAGTTTGTGCATACATTAAGCTCCCAACCACTGATGCATAGGGAATCAAATTCATTTCCTTTTGTTCCAAATCATTCTTTGGACATTGCATTTGACTGAACTTGTCCCCTTTCTGTATTGGAACAATTCCTGCTGAACACTTTTTCATTTTGAATCTCTCTAAGACCTTATTGATGTAAGCTTTTTGAGACAGTTCCAACATTTCATGTGACCTATCACAGAATATTTCTATTCCTATCACATAGGATGCCTTACCTAAATCTTTCATTTCAAAGTTCTTAGAGAGAAATTCTTTTACATTACGTAACATCCCAATATCATTAGCAGCAAGTAAAATATCATCAACATACAAGACCAATATTACGAATTTGCTCCCACTGACCTTCATATAGATACACCGATCAACGGTGTTTTCTGTGAAACCATAAGAAGTAATGGTATCATTAAACTTAATATACCATTGGCGGGAGGCTTGTTTTAGTCCATATATTGACTTCTTCAATTTACACACTAAACTTTCCTTATTTGTGGTCACGAACCCTTCAGGTTGATCCATATAAACCTCCTCTTCCAATTCACCATTTAGAAAAGCGGTTTTAACATCCATTTGGTGAAGCCCCAAATCATAATGAGTCACCAAAGCCATAACAATTCTTAAAGAGTCCTTCTTAGATACCGGGGAGAAGGTCTCTTTATAGGCAATGCCATCCTTTTGTGTATAACCCTTTGCAACGAGTCTGGCCTTATGCCTTTCAATGTTTTCATTCGAGTCACATTTAGTCTTAAAAACCCATTTACAACCGACTCTTTTGAAACCTTTAGGCAACTCTACTAAGTCCCAAACTCGATTGTCATACATTGATTTTATTTCTTCTTTCATAGCATCTAACCACTTTTCTGAATTGTTACCATTAACCGCTTGACTAAATGAGGTTGGATCATCATCAATGCTTAAGTCACATTCATGCTCAAGATTATAAACCACATAGTCATCAGAA
The DNA here is from genome assembly GCA_016624345.1 of Platycodon grandiflorus. NCBI lineage: Eukaryota > Viridiplantae > Streptophyta > Magnoliopsida > Asterales > Campanulaceae > Platycodon > Platycodon grandiflorus. The sequence goes on along the minus strand of CM028361.1, from coordinate 36,630,624 downwards.
ATAGCAGGTCTCTTCTGCCTTATAGACCGTCTCAATGCTATTTCCTCTCGTGGCTCAATAATCTCTTGCTCGACAGTAACCGGTTCATCTATTATATTTTCATTCAGTGGGGTTTCAACATTAACTTGTTGTTCTCGTATGTTGCGAGACTGTGATACAACAATAGGAACAACAACTTCTAAAGGAATATCGGGTACAGGCATTTCAACCCGAATTTCCTTAATGTCAACTTTTCTTGGTTCCCCACTCCCACTAACTAAGCCATTCTCAATGAACCGAGCATTGCCTGACTCTACGATTCTCGTACTATGGTTAGGACAGTAAAATCTATACCCCTTTGACTTTTCAGGATAGCCAATGAAATAACCACTGACTGTCCTAGCATCAAGTTTCTTTTCTTGTGGATTATACAACCTTACCTCCGCTGGGCAACCCCAAACATAAAGATGTCTCAAACTCGGTTTCCTGCCTGTCTACAATTCATAAGGTGTCTTAGGAACTGCCTTACTAGGAACCCGATTGAGAAGGTATTCAGCGGTCTTTAATGCATGCATCCACAAAGATAAGGGTAAAGAACAATTACTTAACATACTTCTAACCATATCCATTAATGTACGATTGCGTCTCTCAGCCACACCATTCTGCTGAGGTGTACCTGGCATTGTATACTGTGCACAAATGCAACGACTTTCGAGGAATTTTGCAAATGGACCTGGACATTGTCCCTTCTCAGTGAACTTTCCATAATATTCACCACCTCTATCTGATCTCACTATTTTTACTTTTTTATTTAACTGCCTTTCCACCTCATTTAAGAACACTTCAAGGACGTTCACAGCATGAGACTTTTCATGCAGTAAATAAATATAACCATAACGTGAGTAATCATCAATAAAAGTGATAAAATACTGTTCACCACCCCAACTAGGGTTATCAAAAGGACCACAAATACCAGTGTGTATGAATTCAAGAAGTTCAGTGCTTCTTGTGGCAGACTTTTTTAATGTGGTAGACTTTTTTGATGTGGTTTTGGTTTGCTTTCCCTTAATACAATCCACACATATTACCTAGTCACTAAAATCCAATTGAGGAAGGATCTCACTTTTCACCAACCTCATTAACCTTTCTTTAGAAATATGACCTAATCTTTGATGCCACAAGAAAGCAGAATTTTCATCAGATGCACTACGTTTCATGCCTACACTATAATCAACATGATACAGGGATTCGAAAAATTCATTATTAAGATTAAAACAGTAAAGAGAATCACACAAAGTACCAGAACCATAATAGTACTTGTTTTTAAATAATGAAAAAACATCGTTTTCAAACTTAAAATTAAAACCTAAAACATCCAGCTTCCCTACTGAAACAAGATTTCTAGCACAATCAGGAACATAAAGACACCCTTCGAGATCTACATGACAGCTAGTGTCCAAGATCAATCTATACGTCCCAATTCCTTCTATCCGTGCTTTCATCCTGTTTCCCATAAACAAGTATTGCTCAGTTTCGTTTATGGGCTGGATCGTAAGGAATCCCTATATAACATGAGACACATGAGTAGTTGCACCAGAATCTAACCACCAGGTATTATTAGGTACTTCTATAAGGTTTACTTCAAAACATACATAAATATTATGCATACCTTTCTTTTCGAACCATTCCTTCCTTTTAGGGCAATCTTTCTTTACGTGCCCTTCCTTATTGCAGAAGTAACATTTAACCTTTTTCTGGATTCGACCCTCATTAACCTTCATTGGGGCCTTGTCCTTTTTCTTGTTCTTCATACCTAGTTTGGCCTTGCTGTTGTTATTTCCATCATAGACTGTGAGGTTGATGGAGTGATCCCTTATCTTCTTTAATCTCCCTTCTTCCTGCACTAACATGGCCTTAAGTTCATTTGAGTTCCATTTATCCTTAATGGTGTTGTAGTTCACCTGGAACTGACCAATTTCAGCAGGAAGGGAGTTCATGATAAACTGTACAAGGAATGTAATGAATGAGTATTTTGCTCATTCAATTGGGTACTTTCTAGCCTTAATCTTTGTGAATTCTCGGGGTTTTTGTTATTTAATGTTGTTCTTTTAGTGTTTATGAGATTTCAGGGGCTTTTGAAGAAATCAAGTGAAATCAAGACATTTTGGAGCTGTTTGAAAACATGGAGGGGTGAGAGTGTAAAAGGTTCAAAGTGGCAGGAAAATGGAAGAAAATTCCTCTATTGCCGGTGCTTAATTCTCGCGCCCTAGCGCAGCCTTCCCCTGAAGTTTGAAAAATCTCAGAATCCTTCAAAGTAAAAGAACAGAGATCTTCCGCACCCTAGCGCGCTTTCTCCCTGCGCCCTAGCGCGCTGCGACTGCTGAGATGTTTTCTGTCGTTTCAATTTTGAGTTGGGGATTCCAAGGTCGGGAAAAGAAAAGATAAAAAGGGGACTGGAGGCTTTGGGCGGAGGATCGCGGCTGAAAGTAATTATTGGGGATTTCTATTATATATTTTTTATCTTTTCTTTCTCTCCAAATCCAATTGAAGAATCAGATAATTTTGTAATGATTTTTATGAAGAGCTAAACTTATCTTCTAGGGATTGGAGGTAACTAAGTATCAAACTTTTATGTCATTGAACATTTATTTTTATTCAGTTTATATATTCTAGTTCTCTACAAAGTTTACTTAATCGAATCATATCAATTGTTTTACGAATTATATTTCAATTGCTTTTATTATTGGATGTATGAATTAGTGAATGATCAATGTTCTTAATTCATAAATTGCCATACTTTGTGAGATTGACTTTGAGTGATACATGATCATTGTTGAATTCAAGGCTAGGTTCAAATTGTTCTTTTATATTTTATGAACTTGTAAGTGTTGTGTTGACGGATCAATGAGATACAACACTTAGGAGTTAAAAGGATTGCAAATCGTGATCAATGCGTCCCAATCTTTGCCTTAGAAAGAATGAACCCTAGACTTGGACTGTGACCTTAGAAAGACATTAAAGTGAGATACAAAGTGAACCCCAATCCCTAGGCTTTCCCAATTCCTGAATTTTCCCAGTTTACTATAGTTGTGAATTTCCTTTAATTCATTGTTTTATTGTTAATTTAGTTGTTAGTCAAAAATCCAAATCATTTCTGTTTTCTTTAAATTGTTTTCTTCAAGTTTTAAGTTGAGTTTTCTAAATCAAAACACTTGTCCTTGTGTTCGACCCTTGTATTTTTACAATTATACTACAATTGATTCGTGCACTTGCGAGGTAAATAATTCTTCCATCAAGTTTTCGGCGCCGTTGCCAGGGACAATTGTTTGTTTTGACTTAGATAAGCTTGGTTTTTAGCTTGTTGAATACTTGTATGCACGGTCGTCGTTCGTTGAATCCTGTCCTAGCGGAATTTAACGACAACATTGATAGAGTGAGTAAAAACAAAGGGGTGGACACAAACAAAGGTGAATCTTCACATTTTGAATCTGAAAATCCTGAATTGAAAGAAGATAATCCTACTGTTAAGATGGGTGAACCAGAACCTGCGCGATCCATGAGGAATTATGCTCGTCCTAGGATTAACTAGTCTCCCTCTTGTATTGTCTTGCCTACAGCTGCTAGGAACTATGAGTTAAAGAGTCTTCATTTTAATATGCTTCCGTCTTTTCATGGGATGACAACTGAAGATCCTTTAACTTTTCTGCGTGATTACTATTCGACTGTTCAAAATTTTCCATTGGGAAATTTAACTGAAGATCAGTTGAGAATGCGTTGCTTTCAGTATACTCTGAAGGATGTAGCGAAAACCTGGTTCATGTCATTGGCCCCGGGTAGTTTGACCACTTGGGAGGGGGTGTATAATACTTTCATCAATAAGTACTACCCTCATCCCACATTGTCTGAAATGCGAAAGAAAATTGTAGGATTTAGTCAAGAGCCAGGAGAGGCGTTTCATGAAGCATGGGATAGGTTTAAACTAATGTTAATTCAATGTCCGCATCATGAATTTTCTTTGCATTTGCTAAATCAATCTTTCTATGATGGTTTAACACAAAACTACCAAGCGATAGTAGATAATGCTGCAGGTGGTGCTATGGGAGAAAGGACTCCCGAAGAAACAAAAGACTTGTTTGAGATGCTTGGTGTGAACTCTCAACAGAAAAGTGTGAGAGGTAAAACCAGGGGTATGTATGAGGTGAATACATTTTCTTCTTCTTCTTCTTCTTCCAATAGTGAAATGGCTATGCAATTAGCTAGGTTGACTTCACAAATGGATTCTCTACTGTCTTATTCTAAATCTCAGACTGTAAATGAAGCATGTTCAATTTGTGGTATTTATAGTCATGTTACTAATATGTGCCCATCTCGAGAACAGTTTCCTAAGTTTTTGGAACAGGCTAATTCTATGAACTCATTTCCGCAAAGGGGGCGGAATGATCCTTACTCAAACACCTACAATCCTGGGTGGAGGAATCATCACAACTTTTCGTGGAGCAATCAACATTCTCAAAAACCTCTTCATCCACCTCAACCTTAGCATCAGCAGTAATCGGTCCAACCCAACAAGCCGTCGTTGGAAGAGACTCTCCAAAGTTTCATAATGGTGAGTCAGAAAAATCAGCAAGAAAATGAACAGAGGCACAAGCAACACGAGACCTCATTTCGAAAGTTAGAAGCACAGGTGGGTCAGATTGCAGAATCTTTGCAAGGGCACAAACAGGGCACGTTTCCAAGCCAACCGGAACAAGCCAAAGCAGTCACCACACTCCGGAGTGGTAAGAAAATAGGAAAAAAGGTAAAATCAAATCCTATTCCTAAAAATACTTGTGATATGCCTAAAAATGTGGGGGAAAATCAAAAAGAGGATCATCCTCAAGAAAGTGAAAAAGTTCCTTTCCCCAAACCTTATGTGCCTCCGGTTCCATTTCCTGGTAGATTAATGAAAAACAAGATGGATAAACAGTTTTCGGAAATTTATGAAATGCTTTCAAAAGTTAACATAAATTTTCCTTTACTAAATGTGATTAAAAACATTCCATCTTATGCAAAGTTTTTCAAAGATCTGAACACTAGGAAACACCGGTATGAAAAATATGAGAAAGTCATTGTTTCTGAAAATGTTAGTGCCGTTCTTCAACAGAACCTTCCACCTAAGTTGAAAGACCCCGGAAGTTTTAATATTCAAATAAGTTTGGGGTATTCAAAGAAGGTGAAGGCAATGTTAGATCTTGGTGCTAGCATTAATTTGATGCCATATTCTGTCTATGTGCAATTGGGTCTGGGTGAACTAAAATCCACTACAATGTCCTTACAATTGGCTGACCGTTCGGTCAAACATCCATTGGGCATTGTAGAGGATATTTTGGTTAAAGTTGATAAATTAATTCTGCCTGTGGATTTTGTGGTGTTAGAAATGGAGAAAAATGTTAGTGGTAATCATGAAGTGCCTATTCTGCTTGGGCGACCCTTCATGGCTACTGCTAATACAGTGATTAATGTGAAAAATGGCAAATTATCCATGTCTGTGATGGATGAAACAATTGAGATTTCTGTGTTTGATGCCATGAAAATGCCAAATGATAAAAATGAATGTTTTTATGTTGATGAGTTAGAGTTTTTCATTGCTGAGAATTTGGAAAATGAGCTTGTTTGTGATGAAATTGAAGCTTTGCTTAATGGGCGTGTTGATGGAGATAGTGATGAAGTGAATGAGGTGAGGGAAATTTTTGAATCAATTGAGGAGAAAATCCTTAGTAATTCTCCTGTTGAACCATTAGGACATTTTAATCCTAAAATTGCTATGTCTGTTGTGTCACCTCCGAAACTTGATTTGAAACAATTGCCTAAGTCTTTGAAATATGCATTTCTTGGGGAGGGTGGCACTTTACCTATTATTATTGCATCTGATTTGACCTGTGAGCAGGAAGAAAGATTGCTTGGCGTTTTACGTGCACATAAGGAAGCCATAGGATGGACCTTAGCAGACATCAAGGATATAAGCCCTACTATGTGCATGCATAAAATCCACCTTGAAGAGGGAGCAAAACCCTCTAGAGAGCACCAAAGGCGTCTTAATCCTCACATGGAGGAAGTGGTAAGAGCAGAAGTGCTCAAGCTACTTGATGGGGGTATTATATACCCGATTGCAGATAGTAAATGGGTGAGTCCAGTACAAGTGGTACCGAAGAAGTCTGGAATCACAGTGGTCAAGAACGAAAAAGAAGAGTTAGTGCCAACCAGAACAATCACAGGTTATAGGATGTGTATCGATTTACGAAAGCTTAATGCTGCGACTAAAAAAGATCACTTTCCTTTACCTTTCATTGATCAGATTTTAGAAAGATTGGCAGGACATGCATATTATTGCTTTTTAGATGGTTTTTCGGGGTATAATCAAATTCCAATTGCCCCTGAAGACCAAGAAAAGACAACTTTTACTTGTCCCTTTGGAACATTTGCATATCAGAGGATGCCCTTCGGTTTATGCAATGCTCCAGCTACTTTTCAGAGGTGCATGACCTCTATCTTCTCTGACATGATTGAGAGGTATGTTGAGGTTTTCATGGATGATTTTCTGTGTTTGGTGATTCATTTGATGTGTGTCTTAAAAATTTGACCATGGTTTTGAAAAGATGTTGTGACACCAACTTGACTCTTAGTTGGGAAAAGTGTCATTTTCTATTGAAGCAGGGTATTGTTTTAGGTCATATTGTTTCGAAAAGGGGGATAGAGGTTGACAGGGCCAAAATTAAAGTAATTTCTCGACTTCCTCCACCTGTGTCTGTCAAGGGTGTTAGAAGTTTCCTAAGGCATGCGGGTTTTTGTAGGCATTTTATAAAAGATTTTTCTCAAATTTGTAAGCCTTTAAGTAATCTGCTTGCCAAGGAATCTGAATTTGTTTTTGATAAAGAATGTCTTAAGGCTTTCAACTTGTTGAAAGATAAATTGACTTTGGCTCCCATTCTTGCAACTCCGGATTGGTCTTTGCCTTTTGAAATTATGTGTGATGCTTCTGATTTTGCAATAGGTGCTGTGTTAGGGCAAAGAGTTGATAAATTACCACATGTAATCCATTATGCAAGTAGAACGCTCAATGATGCACAACTTAATTATACCACAACTGAAAAAGAATTTTTAGCTGTTGTGTTTGCTCTTGAGAAATTTCGTTCTTGCTTGCTTGGATCAAAGGTAATTATTTTCTCGGATCATGCTGCCTTGAAATACTTGTTGACAAAGAAAGATGCTAAACCAAGATTAATAAGATGGATGCTTTTGTTGCAAGAATTTGATGTGGTCATTAAAGACAAAAAAGGGATCTGAAAATGTGGTAGCTGATCATTTGTCTAGGTTGGAAAATTTTCCTTTACTTGAGCGTCAATTTATTGATAATGTTTCTCCGGTCAATGAAAATTTTCCGGATGAACAATTGTTTTCAACTCAAGGAAAAGAACCGTGGTATGCTGATTTGGTCAATTTCATGGTGTCAAATGTGATCAATCCTAGTTTTAATTATCATGAAAAGAGGAAGTTTTTGTCGGATGTGAAACATTATATTTGGGATGAGCCATACTTGTTTAAATTGTGTCCGGACCAAATGATTCGAAGGTGTGTTCCTGATGAGGAACAGAGAAGTGTGTTGGCATTTTGCCATGAACACCAATGTGGTGGTCACTTCAGTGGCCAAAAGACAGCACGGAAGGTGCTGCAGTCAGGTCTCTTTTGGCCATCCTTGTTCAAAGATGCATATGAATTTTGTCAACATTGTGATCATTGTCAAAGAGTAGGTGGGATAAGTAAGAGAAATGAAATGTCGTTAGTTAATAACTTGGTTGTTGATATCTTTGATGTTTGGGGCATTGATTTCATGGGCCCTTTCCCAATATCCCATGGTTTTGCTTATATTTTGGTTGCGGTTGATTATGTTTCAAAATGGGTAGAAGCCATAGCAACTCGGTCTAATGATGCTAACACTGTTGCAAAATTTCTTAGTGATATTGTGTTTAGCAGGTATGGAACTCCAAGAGCAATCATTAGTGATCAAGGGACCCATTTTGTGAACAAGATTTTCAAGAATCTGATGAAGAAGTATGGGGTTGTGCACAAACTGGCAACTCCATATCACCCGCAAACATCTGGGCAAGTTGAGGTGAGTAACCGGCAGATAAAGAGTGTGCTAGAGAAAACGGTGAAGCCAACAAGTAAGGACTGGGCTTTAAAGTTGAGTGATGCTCTGTGGGCATATAGAACAGCTTTTAAAACTCCCATTGGAATGAGTCCTTATCGGATCGTTTTTGGGAAAGCTTGTCATTTCCCGGTTGAGTTAGAGCACCGAGCTTATTGGGCAATTAAGGAGCTCAATATGGATTTGGCATTAGCGGGTGAAAAGAGGTTGCTTGCCCTCAATGAATTGGAAGAACTCTGTCAAGATGCATATGAGAGCGCTAAGCTCTACAAAGAAAGGACCAAGAGGTATCACGACAAGAAAATAGTTCCCAAGTTCATTGAAGCAGGGATGAAAGTCTTGTTGTTTAATTCGCGGTTGAAGTTGTTTCCCGGTAAGTTGAGATCTAAGTGGACTGGACCATTTGAGGTGATGACTGTGTTTCCACATGGTGCAGTGGAATTAAAGAATTTGAGAACCGGAGAAATTTTTAAGGTTAATGGGCACCGAGTGAAACCATATTATGAAGGAGTGTCAAGTTTAAAGGTAATCGAGGAGGTTACTTTGAAAGATCCTGAGTGAAGAAGGAGAATCAAAGTCGGGCTAACGACGGTAAAAAAAAAATGCGCTTGTTGGGAGGCAACCCAACTAGGTAAAATTTTTGATTCAGTTTGTTTTAGTTTGTTTTGTAGTTGTTTTGCCTTCATTCTTATTCATGTGATTTGAATTTAAAATTTTGAAGTAAAAGCATGATTTAAGTTTGGGGGTGGGACACAATTTGTGTTTTGTTAGTTTGTTTGTGATTTATTTTATTTTATTTTATTTATATATTTATTATTATTATTATTATTATTATTATTATTATTATTATTATTATTATTATTATTATTATTATTATTATTATTATTATTATTATTATTATTATTATTATTATTTTGACTAATTTGTTTATATCTAGTATTCTTGTTCAATTAGCCAGATAGCAAGTGTTGAAGCAACAGGTCTTAGTGGAATGCATAAATTTTTTTGAAAAAAAGTACTGGGGATCAGTGCGCCTTAGCGAGCCTTTCATTGCGCCTTAGTGAGAAACCTCAGCATTTTTGAGTCTCTGAAATACTCAAACTTCAGAAAGATAGCGCGCCTTAGCGCAGCTGTCGGAGCGCGTTCTTCTTCTACCTTTATCTCTCCATAAATCTTTCTGTCTAATTTTATTCTTTCTTCAGCGAGTGCTGCCTCCATTCGCTAAAGTTATATCTCCGGTCAGCATCTCAGTCTCAATTTCTCCACATCCCTCAATTCTCCACCATCTCCTCCCCAAAGATTATAACATCATCCATAGTAACCCATCCCTATAACCTCCATTATCTCTTCCATACCCTCTCATATTCCATTTCCCTAATTCAATCAAGCACATTAAAGGGAAAATTTTGCCATTGCGCAAGTGGAAGACATTTTGGGGTTTGGGATTTCCAAATTCTGGATGTTATCTCGAAAGAACTCCAGTGAGCTCCTTCAGTAAGTATCGCTGCTATTGGGATTCTTCAGTTTGGGGGTACTTGGTTATCTACAGTGCAATACCAAGTAAGAAATCTTTAGTCAACATTAACTTGTGATATAATTGTACAATCTGTGTTGGAAAAGGTGGAATTTTTGGTTTGTGTTAAGTATTGTAGTTGTTTTCTTGAAGCATTTTGGGAAAAGTCTATTGGATTAAAGTGGGATTGTACCAAATCTTTGGCTTGTGTTAAATGCTGTGGGTGTGACATTAAGTAATTATGTGGAATTGAGTGATTGTGGTGGTAATTGTGTGACTTTGGCTAGTAATTGGGCAGATTGAATACTCTGTTGGGGTTGAAGTTTGTATTTTGAAAAAAAAAAATGCCCCCTAAAAAGTCCTCAGCTTCTAAAGTGCAAAAGACAAGGGCTGACAGTACTGCATCATCTTCAGCCAGATTTGATAGAGCAAGATTTGTCAATAGTGATGCTAGTAGAATCTTTTCTGATTTCTTGGGAACTAGGACACTTTTGGCTGAAAGAGGGATAAAAATTAATGATTTTTGCCTGAGAACTAGCTGGAAAATTTTGGCTGCTAATCCTGAACCTGCTGTTGTCCCTATTGTTAGGGAATTTTATGCAAATGCAGTATTGAGGGATGATAGTAGGGCAATTGTGAGGGGAAAGGAAGTGGACTATTCAAGTGCAAGGATTAATGCATATTTTGAGTTAGAAAATGTTGTGAATGATGCTTTCTAGGCCAATCGTAATTTGCCCCTGTCTGTTGAGGAAGTGACTTCACTCCTAGTTGGAGGAGAAGTAGAAGCAGAATGGTCTTATTACTCGGATGGAAAACCTCAAAACATAAAAGAATCATTTTTGGATGTGAATGCTAGGGTGTTCATAAATTTATTTCTGCTCGACTGATGCCATCTGGACACACTTCAGAGGTTACATGTGAAAGAGCTGTGTTAAATTACACCATTCAAAAAGAAGAAAGATTTGCTGTTGGGGTGATCATAAATGATCAGATTTCGAGGGCAATTAAATCAGGAAGGAATTCAGCTTATTATTTTCCTAATCTTATCACCGAATTGTGTCGATTGTCAAGGGTAAGATGGCCTCAGGGATTAGAGATCCTGCCTGCCAAACCAATGAGCACTTACAAACTAGTGAATACTGCGCATGCTCCCGTGGCGCGAGGCGCGAGTAGAGGTAGAGGTGAGCAGGATGAGCAAGCGGAGGAGGCTGAGATTGTTAGAGATGAGGGAGGGCCCAGTGGCCAGAATTTGGCATCAAGAGTTGATGCAATTGAGCGGGGATTTCATTCGATGCATCAGGACAACTTACAATTTCAGGGATGGATAACTATTGTGCTTAGAGAAATGGCAACTCACACTGGTGTCGCTCCTGAGAGAATCCCTCCATGACCACCTGTACATCCAGATCAGACAAATCGTGACTAAGGGGTAATTTTCGATTCTCGCCTTTTCTTTTATTGCATTCACAGTGGGGACACTGTGCAGTTTAAGTTTGGGGGTGGGAATTGATAATTAATTTTTTTGGGTAGAGTAAGTTCTTTGATCTGTTCTGTTTTTCTTAGTAATTCGTTCTGTTTTTCTTAGTACTTTGTTTTGTTCTGTTTTATTTCTTAGTTAGATAGTTAGTTTCTTTGTTAAAAAAAATAAACTTTGTTTTGAGAGTCTTGGTTTGGTTTGGTTGCTTTCGCCGATGATAATAATTTGTTTGATGGGAAATGTTTTGCGGGCAACAATGCATGTGGCACTTGTCTAAAGACTTTTAGCTTGTTAATACCTATGGGACTTTGAAGCTCTACCTTTTTGTGCACATTCACCTTTTTTTTTTGAGATATTATTAGAATTGGTTGACTTTATGGAGCTTGTAGTGTGCATTCTATCCCTCCGGGTTTTTGTAGTTTGAAGAAAATAGAATTAAAGTGTTCATGAAATTGTTAAACTGTTTTCACTCCTTGAAGTTAGGCCTAAACAGAGTTTAAGTAATCCGGAAAAAAAAAGAAAAAAAAAAGAAAGAAACATTTGCGTAATGACTTAGTTCAGCTTCGTAGCCTTTTTAACTCGAGTTAGTAAGCTCTTAGGGGTGTCTCTACACCTAGTGCCTTAAAGCCATCTGACTTGAGAGTCATTGGCTTAACGCTCGCTATGTGGGTTAATTAGAAAGCTTAATGAAGTGAACATTGCACAGTTCGCAAGAATCATAAAATAAAAATAAAAAAGAAAAAGAAGAAAATGTCGGTATTGCTACTTTTGTTTGTAGTAATCAATGGGAGTGAATAGTTGTTTATATATTTCATGAAGCATTTTGACATGTTTATATTGGAAAAAGTTTGTACAAGTGACTTCGGAGGGAAAACTTGGGTGCTTGGCTCTATAAGGAATTTCAAATTTTGTAAATTATTGAGAAATGGGTGATGCACACACACACGGAGATTTGAAGTGAGATTGGTACATGATGAGTGAATTTTAGACTTGTGTCATTGTGTTGTTAATAGCATTTCTTTATTGTTCTTACCCTGAGACGTTGTGAAGTATTCAGCCATGACCTTGACTTGCAATATGGATGTTGTTTTGTATATTTTCTGTTTTTAGTGTTTTCTTAGTTTTCTTGTTTTGCTCGAGGACGAGCAAAGTTTAAGTTTGGTGGTATTTAATGAATGAGTATTTTGCTCATTCAATTGGGTACTTTCTAGCCTTAATCTTTGTGAATTCTCGGGGTTTTTGTTATTTAATGTTGTTCTTTTAGTGTTTATGAGATTTCAGGGGCTTTTGAAGAAATCAAGTGAAATCAAGACATTTTGGAGCTATTTGAAAAAATGGAGGGGTGAGAGTGTAAAAGGTTCAAAGTGGCAGGAAAGTGGAAGAAAATTCCTCTATTGCCGGTGCGCGCCTTGGCGCGCTTAATTCTCTCGCCCTAGCGCAGCCTTCCCCTGAAGTTTGAAAAATCTCAGAATCTTTCAAAGTAAAAGAACAGAGATCTTCCGCGCCCTAGCGCGCTTTCTCCCTGCGCCCTAGCGCGCTGCGAATGTTGAGATGTTTTCTATCGTTCCAATTTTGAGTGGGGGATTCCAAGGTCGGGAAAAGAAAAGATAAAAAGGGGACTGGAGGCTTTGGGCGGAGGATCGCGACTGGAAGTAATTATTGGGGATTTCTATTTTATATTTTTTATCTTTTCTTTCTCTCCAAATCCAATTGAAGAATCAGATAATTTTGTAATGATTTTTATGAGGAGCTAAACTCATCTTCTAGGGATTGGAGGTAACTAAGTATCAAACTTTTATGTCATTGAACATTTATTTTTATTCAGTTTATATATTCTAGTTCTCTACAAAGTTTACTTAATCGAATCATATCAATTGTTTTACGAATTGTATTTCAATTGCTTTGATTATTGGATGTATGAATTAGTGAATGATCAATGTTCTTAATTCATAAATTGCCATACTTTGTGAGATTGACTTTGAGTGATACATGATCATTGTTGAATTCAAGGCTAGGTTCAAATTGTTCTTTTATATTTTATGAACTTGTAAGTCTTGTGTTGACGGATTAAGGAGATACAACACTTAGGAGTTAAAAGGATTGCAAATCATGATCAATGCGTCCCAATCTTTGCCTTAGAAAGAATGAACCCTAGAATTGGACTGTGACCTTAGAAAGACATTAAAGTGAGATACAAAGTGAACCCCAATCCCTAGGCTTTCCCAATTCCTGAATTTCCCAGTTTACTACAGTTATGAATTTCCTTTAATTCATTGTTTTATTGTTAATTTAGCTGTTAATCAAAAATCCAAATCATTTTTGTTTTCTTTAAATTGTTTTCTTCAAGTTTTAAGTTGAGTTTTCTAAATCAAAACACTTGTCCTTGTGTTCGACCCTTGTATTTTTACAATTATACTACAATTGATTCGTGCACTTGCAAGGTAAATAATTCTTCCATCAGAATGAGTCACTCACATCCATCCCCAAAGTCTTCAGTTTTGTTGCTAAGTTGGACATTTCTGTTACGTGATCATGAATTGACTTATAGACCAATCAAACTTCTTTGTAGTTAGCTCACCCATAAGGCTACACACAGTGAATTTATCGGCTAAGTCTGATTGAGAATATTTTTTGATTTTCAGCAGGAACTCCCTAGCATCATCTGTCTTTGGCATCGAAGGCTTGATATTTTCTGTCATGATCATCCTCATAAGGTTCAAGCTCAGCCTGTTAGACCGCTCCCAAGCCATATAGATCGACTTGTCATCTTCCGAGCTAGTCTCAGTAATGGCTGCGGGCTTCTCATCTATCACTATGGCTAGGTCCAAGTCCATAACACCCAGAGTAAACTGGATTTGTTCGGACCAATCAGCATAGTTCAGCCCGTTGAACTTGACAACCGAATTTCCTGATGCAAAGAGATTCATAGAAACTGCAAACATTCATACATGCTTATCTTTTAGTGCTTTGAGTTAACTTTAATAGATTCAGATATATTTATGTAAAACTTTAAGTATGTATTTAAGTTCACCTTTGGGCAATCCTTAAATACATAAACATAATTGATGCCAATAGAAAATACTTTAATGGATAATCATTACATACATTAGCTAAATAAGTTTTCTATCTTTGGATATAGGACTATCTAACCTAGGCTGAATGATTTATCCCTTTAATGTTATAGATTACGAGCAATGGCCCATCTTTGGATGACCTCCTAGCTAAATAATCTATAATCTCAATTGTTCAATCCACCATTCTTGTCATTCATTAAGGGCATCTCTTTATTCATGAACAATTGTAATTTTATCAATTTAATGTGTTGATATTTCATTCAGCCAGGCCATTTTGGTGACTAACAAGCTATTTAATATCTTCATGTTCTATTATATTTTTCATATTTTAGGCCTTAAACAAAATAAAATATTATTTGAAAATAAACATACTATCCAATTTATTTTAACCTTAACGTTTATAGGCATAAAATATATAAATAAAAAAAAAACATACAATCACATATAACTATACAGTGACTGATAATGTGCCAAAAGCCAAACAAGAAGCCTTTTAAATCTAAAAGCATCAGTAATCCTCTTCTATCTAAATATAAAGGAGAAGAGAGGAATATATTAACATGCATGTACCCGCCCTCTCACTCTCTCAGTGCTCGATTGTCATCCACATGTCAAAACCGAATCTCTGGATGACGAATACAAAGAACTACTTTCATATACTGATAAGACGGGAACGGAACATACATAAACCTTGAAGACCATATTCCATGGAAAAGAAAAACCCGAGTGTGTAAACTTTAATAGGTTATATGTGCAATTCAATTTAACGAAAATTTACGGCGGAATAAACTTTAATCATCAAAATGAATTTTTAATCATAATAGAAAAATTATGTGTTCCATAATCCTAAGCTCTGATACCACATGTAAACTTTAATTGGAAATTCATGCTACTTTAATTTCATGAATTCATAATCTATAATGCCCTAGAATCTTAGAACACATAATAATCACTAAACATATAATTTTAGGAACATGAATTTAAGTACTAACCTTGATACATGCTTTGCTTAAAATTGAATACTTTGATGTAGGAATTTTCTTCCTCCTTACCTTTACTTTAATCTCTTCTTGATGGTGAGAAGAAAACCCTAACCCTAGGCCTTTTCTCTTTTCTCTCTTATGACGACTTAACTTAGAAACGTGAAAAGAAAAACTAAAAGTATTTTAGGGTTTGGAACTTTAAGTCTTTTTATAGGCAGAGAAAGAGAAAATCCTTTTCCTTATATAATTTCCCAAAGCTTTAATAATATTTTATTCCCACTAAACCATCAAATTGGGCCCTTAATATTAAAGCCCAATTAGATATTAAGTCATGTGTGACACTTTTATTTGAAATAATCCAACATCAAGATCCAACCTCTGTGTGATATCGTCCACAAAGCCTGTTGTAATTCATCCCGGGCTCCCGAACTTGGTCCCGAGGATCATCATCCTCAAACAGAAAGTCAACTTAGCATTTAATGCAGCATTTAGATTGTCAACCTGCTTCAGCCTTTTTTTTGGAAGAGTTGTCAATCCCCTATTGGTCCACGTCAGCCTACTGCGCACCTGAAGCCATGACCGGAAAGATTCGTCAGTTGTCTAGGAGAATACAAATCTTCTCCTTAAATGCTCTGACAACGCCCATACTTGGGTAGTTTTCAGCCAATCCGAAGCCAACACGTGACAGTTTTTTGGTCAAATTAACACTCTCCTCCAGAATAAATACAAGGTGATTCACCGCATTTATTCTTATTGGCTATTGCATTTACTCTTCATCTACTTCTCCAAAATCTTTTAAGCATTTACTCCATTGTTGAATCACTTACACACTGCATAATAGCTTGGTAGTCACTTCCATACCCACGGTATGGTTACTCCCACATTGGAGGGCTTTAGTCGGGCCACGCCCGAATCCCCTAACGGTGATTCCTTTGTGATCAAAGGCATTTACACTCACCAAACAAGTCCTAGCAGCAACCTTTGAGAGTCGAGGCATCCCATTAGACTACAACAATCATACGTAGAATCCGACGTAGTCATCCAAACTGTTTTTGGCGTGATCAACAATGATATTATTACAAAATTCACTTAAATCCTTTTAAACTTCGACTTTGTTGATTAGATTGTTTTGACAATTATAAATCATAATGACATTATTACAAAGTTCATGAAGTAAATAATACTGACATATTTATGTATAAGAACATACGCCAACAGATATTTGGAGTTACTTACTTGTACAAAAGACTACAGAGGAATGAGTTGTAGGAACATGAACGATCCATTAACCATGAACCGACACATAACTAGATTAAGAAGAGAAGAAGAAGAAGAAGACGGAAGCGTGTACCTTATGATTCCATGATTGTTCTTAGTCTTGTTCTTGATGAAGTATGAAGATAGTCTTCAAAAGGGAAGGAGTAGATCTTCTAAATGATGAGTGCCCTTATTCTCTTTAGTCTTCAAGTACTTAGGAAGAGTTTGCACTGAATGAGAATGTAATAACTAGTGATTCATAGGCTTGATGGATAGGCCTTTATATAGAAATCCAAGGGGCACTTCATTTAGGGACTACACCTATTGATATATAAGACATTACCATTATGCCCATCATTTAATGGTATACTTATATTATGGAATTCTACATATTATATTATATCCTATACTTTATATTAATCATTATAATATTGATCACTATTTTATTAAGTACTTTCACTAATAATATATGTTTATATAATCCATGTTCTAACAATCTCCCACTTGGATTATAATGACATATATTTATACTTAATAAAATCCTTCAATCATATTTATAACATAAATGACAACCCTTATGTGCACTTTGTTGTCATTCGAAAACAATCCCGTCCATTAGTCATATAAGTATAAGGACTAAAGGAGCAGTCGTTGTAATTGATTCGCAACTAAACCCACATTAATCACATATATATATATCCAACTAAATGACATAGATTAAGTATAGATATGTAGCATGGAATATTAACGAATATATATGAAAATGCATATATATATTCTCCAACTAGTCCTACTTTAACCAAATGAGATCAATTTAGATAAAAAATAAAAAAAAACAACAACACAAGGAAATAGAAACATTATAAACTCCCACTGATTTAAGCATTATCAAAAGTCATTACACCCATATGAGCAACATGCTCGTGAAATACTAAAGGAGATAATGCCTTAGTAAATGGATCCGCTAACATGGAGTTTGTACCAATAAGTTCTATTTCTATTTGTTCATTTTGTACTCTCTCTCTCACAACAAGAAACTTAATATCTATATGCTTAGATTTAGATGAACTCTTGTTGTTGTTGGAGTACAATACCGCGGCCCGATTGTCACAATATAACTTAAGCGGTCTTTCAATACCTTTGACAATTCGCAGCCCTTCTATGAATTTTCGCAGCCATATAGCTTGATTGGATGCCTCGTAGCAAGCAACAAACTCGGCTTCCATGGTGGAAGTAGTTACTAATGTTTGCTTGGCACTTCTCCAAGAAATTGCTCCACCGGCCAAAGTGAAGACATAACCCGATGTCGATTTGCGACTATCTTGGCATCCAAAGAAAGTCGGAATCGGAAAAACCAATGATCTCAAGATGATCCGACTTTGTATATGTAAGCATGTAGTTCTTCGTGTTTTGTAAGTATCTCATCACTCTTTTGGCTGCGACCCAATGTTCTCTTCCGGATTGCTTTGATATCGCCCAAGCATGCCAACAATAAAGGCAAGATCCGGGCGAGTACGCACTTGTGCATACATTAGGCTTCCTACGCCGATGCGTAAGGGATATTTTCCATATACTTGGATTCAAGATTATTTTTAGGACATTGATTTAGACTGAACTTATCTCCCTTAGAGACCGGGTGTCATATGGTTTACAATTTTCCATGCTAAACCTTTGTAATACCTTCTCTATATAGCTCTTTGTGACAATCCTAACATACCTCGTGAGCGATCACGATGTATTTGGATTCCTAATACAAAAGAAGCTTCTCCAAGATCTTTCATCTCAAATTTATTTGAGAGAAATTTCTTAGTTTCCTTAAGAAGGTCCTTATCATTACTAGCAAGTAAAATGTCATCCACATATAAGACCAAAAATATAAATCTACTCCCATCGAACTTATGGTACACACAATCTTCACCAAGATTCATTTCAAAGCCAAATGAAAGAATAACTTGGTTAAATTTTAAGTACCATTGACGAGATGCTTGCTTAAGCCCATAAATGGATTTCTTGAGTTTACAAACTAGTTGACTAGTTTGATCCGAATCAGTCACCATTTCTGGTTTCTTCATATAGATATTTTCCTCAATGTCACCATTGAGAAAAGCTGTCTTTACATCCATTTGATGAAGCTCAAGGTCAAAATGTGCCACTAAAGTCATAATGATCCTAAAAGCATTTTTAGAGGATACCGGTGAAAATGTTTCTTTGTAATCAATGCCTTCCTTTTGAGTAAACCCTTTAGCGACAAGACGAGCCTTATGTCTTTCCACATTACCTTGTGAATCCCTTTTGGTCTTGAAGACCCATTTACACCCAATGGGTTTCACATTCTTAGGTAATGAGACAAGATCCCAAACGTCATTATCATTCATGGATTTTAACTCTTCATTTATGGCATCAATCCACTTATGAGAATTTGGACCACTAATGGCTTCATGGAAGGTGATTCGCTCATCTCCCACTAAACCTAACGGTTCCTCATTCTCGGCAAGATACACATCATAATAATCCGGTATAGCACTCCTTCTTGCTCTATTAGATCTTCTTAATGGCACTGGTTCTTCTTGATTTTGAGGGTGTTGAATTTCCTCATCAACATTTTCATGTTGTTCATTAATAGGAGAATTAACGTCATTTTGAATATTATGTTCTTGTCGAATTTCAGGCACAACTGCTTGATTTTCGATAGTAACTATAGGAAGAGGTATAGAAACGAATTCCTCTTCCATTTCTTCAAATTCAAAATTACTATTCAAATTTTCCCTCTAAATTCAACATCCTCAAAGAACCTAGCATTTCCGTCTCGAAAAAGGTTCTAGTCTTTGGGTCATAGAATTTATATCCCCTAGATCTTTGAGAATACCCTACAAAATAACTACTAACGGTCTTAGCGTCCAACTTTCCTTCGTTAGGTTTATAAGGCCTAGCTTCGGCTGGACAACCCCAAACATGAAGATGATTAAGGGATGGTTTCTTACCGTCCATAATTCATAAGGGGTTTTGTTAGTAGCTTTTGAAGGAGCTCTATTAAGTAGGTAGGTTGCGGTTTTCAAAGCATCGCCCCATAATGAGTGAGGTAAAGAAGTACAAGAAACCATACTTCTTACCATATCCTTAAGGGTTCTATTACGTCTCTCGGCTACACCATTCATGCTAGGTGTCCCGGCATGGTGTAGTGAGGGACAATCCCACACTCTTCCAAATAGCGAGCAAAAGGACCGGACGTTGTTCTCCCGAACCGTCATTCCGACGGTAGTATTCACCACCACGATCGGATCTAACGTTCTTAATAGTCTTTTCAAGTTGATTTTCAACTTCGGTTTTAAAAGACTTGAAAACGTCCAATGATTGAGACTTTTCATGAAGTAAATAAATGTATCCATAACGAGAGAAGTCATCTATGAACGTAATAAAATATGTTTGTCCGTTCCATGAAGGGGTAGGGAACGATCCACATATGTCCGTATGAATTAGTTCTAAGACTTTTGTAGCTCTCAAGGATTCATTTTTGTTTGTACTATTCGTAAATTTTCCCTTAAGACATTCAATACAAAAGTTATTTTCCGGAGTATCAAGCTTATGTAGTATTCCCTGACACAAGCTTGTCAATTCTCCTTTGGAGATATGACCCAAACGCCTATGCCACAAGGTATAAGAGTTTTTACTTGAAAACTTTCTTTTATGCCTCGAGAGTTAGTTTCATTATTATGGGACTCATTTAATGAATTGATCGTGTCAAGTAAATATAGATTATCAATGTAAGACAAAGAACTAGTACCAAAAGCTTTGAATCAAAATATAAATTGCATTTATTATTACCGAAGATGCAAGAATAACCTTCTCGATCCAATGTAGTGACGGAAATTAAATTCCGTCTAAATGATGGAATAATAAATACATTGTTCAAAACCAAAAAGTATCCAAGACTCAAGGATAATCTATAAGTCCCTATGCCTTCCACCTCTACCGGCTTTCCGGCTCCTATGTAGATGAATCTTTCACCTTCATTAGGCGTTCGGTAGTTCAGCATCCCGCATACATGAACTTATGTGAGTAGTTGCACCGAGTCTAACCACCATGTATACGAAGGATTTGAAACTAAATTAGCTTCAGTACAAACAAAGCTAAATGACATACCTTTCTTAATTCGCCATTGGCGATACTTAGGCGTCGGGCTTCATGTGAGTGGGGTCCTTGCAAAAGAAGCACTTTTTCACCTTTTGATCATTTGATGATCCCTTAGGCTTCTTTGTTGCAACCGCAATCTCCTTACCTTTTCTCTTAATCCCACGAGAAGAGGTAGATGCATAATGTGCACTTTCGGGTTTGGTGTGTTTCAACCTATCTTCTTCCTCCGTGACATGTGAAATTAATTCATTAATATTCCACTTGTCCTTTTGACAATTGTAGGTCGTTTCAAAATGACCAAATTGTGAAGGAAGAGAAATTAAAGCCAAATGCACAAGCAAGTCTTCCGACAAGTCCAACTTGAGTGCTTTTAATTTCGTTGATAGATGAAACATTTCCATTATGTATTCCCTTAGGTTTCCGGTGCCCTTATATCTCATGGAAACAAGCTTCCTCAAGGTAGCACTTGTTTCCGATTTATCGCTTTTTGCAAAGCGTTGTTCTAGGGCATCTAGGAAACCTTTTGCACCATCATCCTCGGAGACACTGTTCAGAAATGTCTCCGGGACTGCATTCTTAATTATGCTTAGGCTGACGCGATTAGATCGCTTCCACCTCTCTGAACTCAAGCGGTCTTCCGCAGTGCTTTTATCAGTTAGAGGGGCAGGAGCTTGTTCTCTTAATGCGAGGTCAAGGTCCAAACAGCCTAAGACCATAGTAATCTTGTTTTTCCAAGTTTTAAAGTTTGTCCCAGTTAGCAAAGGAATTGAATTTAAGGCAGTAGTGACAGATGAAGCACTGATCAAATCTGAATGAAGAGAACAAAAGAATGAAACAAAACATATATAAGAAACTACACAATGATTAATTATATCAAAATGAATTCCATCATAATAAAAGATAATCAATATGACATCAAGACTAATCTTTGGATTGCGAATTGACTCACAATTTGATTTATCTTAGAGTAAACAAATAGCTTAAACAACACACTTTAAATACTTGCCTTCCTTTGGGCCGGATCAAGTACAAAAAGTGTCCTAAAGTTTAAGGTACTTGTTCCCCGGTAGTAAAGAATATAAACAATTCACTTTAAACACCCGCCTTCCTTTGGGATGGTTCACAGCATTTAAAATGACCAAAAGTTTAGTTCAATTATTACCCCATGAATGTAAATACTTAGTCAACAACAAGGTCTCCTTTGGGAAACAAGCATGTTATCACATATCAACACTTACATTCATCACTTTAACAAATTTGTATTTAAATAACGTAAATTGCTTTGGCAACAATATTATTTAAACAATGAATAAATTTGTTTAAGCATATAATTAATCATACTTTAGGGCACTTAAGACTTTAAGGTAATTTCTGAAAATTTAAAGGGTAAAGAAACAAACGAAATTTATTAATAAAAGATAATATCCTTTTGTTCTACCCGTCCATTCTTAAAGTTTTGACAATTCTAAGAACCACCGAAGCGCGACTGGTGTCCAGATACTATAATTTATTAGTAAATTATCAAAATTATGGGGCAATATGGCCCTAATACCCCTCTAAATTAACCAAACCAAAGCTTAAGACAAAACATGGTCTTTGGATGTCATCAAACCCATCGTCAAGGGGAGCGGACGCACCCTATAAAGGGAGCGGACGCTCCCAAACAGTTTCGTCAAATGAAACGAAAAGTCACCAATTTTCGCCAAGGGAGCGGACGCTCCCAATGAACGAAACTACAAAGACGACTTGAAACCCGATTTGACGAAAAGGCACCAATTTTACACCCTTTTATGAACAGATTTGAACCAAAATAGAGAGTTATACCATACAACGAGCCATAACATCCAATATCCCACATTTAGACTATCAATTCTTAACTTAATGGTGAATCAATATTCAACCAAAGCAAGTAGATCCGCATACTCACATCACATTTTTAAATGCGTGGCTATGCATATGAACAAACTCACAACGCATCCAAGGATGGTGGCTATGTTCAAAAATGGGACAATCTTACATTAAGAATTGAAAGCTTTGTGAGTAAATTTATAATTTAGAAGTAACATAATACTCTAGAATCTGAATTAGAGTATGATAATTCAAGAACACATGATAAACATAGAATCTTTTCAAGAATTAAAAGCATAAGGCTTCACAAGAAACTCAAACTCAATCTAGTATATGAGTAGGCTCTGATACCAATTGTAGGAACATGAACGATCCATTAACCATGAACCGACACATAACTAGATTAAGAAGAGAAGAAGAAGAAGAAGACGGAAGCGTGTACCTTGTGATTCCATGATTGTTCTTAGTCTTGTTCTTGATGAAGTATGAAGATAGTCTTCAAAAGGGAAGGAGTAGATCTTCTAAATGATGAGTGTCCTTATTCTCTTTAGTCTTCAAGTACTTAGGAAGAGTTTGGACTGAATGAGAATGTAATAACTAGTGATTCATAGGCTTGATGGATAGGCCTTTATATAGAAATCCAAGGGGCACTTCATTTAGGGACTACACCTATTGATATATAAGACATTACCATTATGCCCATCATTTAATGGTATACTTATATTATGGAATTCTACATATTATATTATATCCTATACTTTATATTAATCATTATAATATTGATCACTATTTTATTAAGTACTTTCACTAATAATATATGTTTATATAATCCATGTTCTAACATGAGTTTCTTGCTACTTGACTGAGATTCTGATTCTACAATGTGAGCTCTTTCAATAATAATTGATTCATAAAACCTTAAATTGTGTTTAGAGAACTACTTTCTTTAAATTCCTAAGTTATACTCCCTCCTCCTAAAATAAATTTAATACAGAAAATATTATTGTTGAAAATAGGAATAAGAAAAATATAAATATATTTTTACATAATCTACTGCATCATTTAAAAAACAAAATCTTTATTATACTAAATATAGAGAGAGAATTCTATTGGATTCTTCAGCCGCTTTGAACTCCTCCCCTCTACTTTTTCTCGTTCATTTTCTAACTACACCCAATTTCAACCAATTAAAAATAAAATTAACAATTATCCAATTATTTATCTCTAAATAATTTATTTAAATTAAATTAGTTTCATAAAATAATTAAATAATAAAAATTTAAAAATAAAAGATAAAAGATAAAGCACATGCGTATTGTGTGTCATTTTACTTATCGAATAGTGGATTACCAAGCTTGGCTTGATTAAGTTTCACAAGGGCTCAAGTTCAGCTTGGGCTAGATTGAAAAATAAAAACTCAAGCTAAAGCTTGGCTTATCTTTTATTTTTTAACCTATCTTAGGTTTGGTTCAATTGGGCTTGAATGTAGAAATATCGAGCTTGAAACTGAGCCCAAGTTCTAGTTCGGCTCGAAATATTTGTATAATAGACTGAATCTGCGGCACAAGAATTAAGCCATGGGAAACGGTTTTTATAAAATGAGCTTTGATTTTACAAGAAACTGAAAAGAGAATATAATAGATGTGAGAGATGAATTGAATGATTCATGAAATCAATTTCAATATTCCCTAAAAGTCAACGATTGATTTTGTAATATAAACGTCTTTCTCAACCATCTAACATTACGCGTCAAGCCAAGCTGAGCCTTGTGATTCAGGCCTAACTCAAGCTAGACTCGTTAAACGTACAAGGCTCGCAAGGTTATCGGGTCGAGCTCATGATGTCATAATTAGGTTTGAATCTGGCTAATTTTTAAAATGGATTCAAGCCGAGTCAGACTTTACCTAGCCGGACTTGAGTCAAATCTGAATAGCTTGACTCAATTTCCAGCTCTACACGTCATTCGTATAATTGTATGCATGTTTAACATATTTTATAACACATAATGTCAAAATTATACTCAGTAGTGAGTATTAAACTCTTTCTACAACAAATATGTTGATAGGGAAAATTGTAGTTTATTGGAAAAGACTTCTGAGGTTGTAGAAAAGGATGGTTACTAACGGTTAAACTAGAGATAAAAGAGTGAAAATTCAAAAGATCAATCATTTCCCCCCCTTTCATATATTACTACTATTATAAAGTGGGAGCACTCAAAATGAAATTTTGTTACATTTTTAAATGGAAAAATCTATTTTCACTACAAATTTTACTTATTCACTATATTCATTAATATTTAATTATATTAGGTATTATCATGACATAATTGTCCTTCAATTACTTACCTTGTTTAATGAGTATTTATCTAAAGTCGACTAAATTTTTTTATTTGGCTTTATAACTTAAAATTTAATACTCCGTCCGTTCTAGGCAAGGAGTCCACATTCTTTTTTTAAAAGTCAACATGTGACTAAATCAAATCAAATTTTTACTTACTTTACTTATGTTTTAGGTAATAAAATTTTATTAATTAAAAACTATTTTAAGAATACTATGGATTGCAACTTTCATAACTTTGTAAAAATCACTAAATTTATGTTAATTATCGGTCAAACTTTAATTAAGTTGACAAAAAAAGTCAAAAGTGGTCTCTTTGCTTTGAATGGAGGGAGTATTTGTTTTCTTATCTTCTCAATAAATTATATCTATTTGTCAATAAAAAAAAGTTAAACAGATCCATTATTTTTTATATAATTTCTTTAAAAGATATTTTTTTTGATGCAAATTGAATCTCATTGTCAAAAATGCTTTAAAATGTTGCACAATCGTAAAAAATATTTATACACAAATTTTAAAATACATATTTATAATGGATATACCATAATTTTTTGGAAATTCATAATTTGTAATTCATTATTATATAATTCATTTCACCCTTTTGTTTAGTCTAATTTGTCATTTATGTTTTCTTTCTAATTTGTAAGCAAATAAAACTAGGCCTATGAATTATTTTCCTTTTAATTATTTCATTTCTATTTTCAGATTTTATGGTTATAAAATATTTTATTTTCTTGTGCATGATTACATATAATTTAAGGATAGAAAAAGGAAAAAAGTTATAAAGGGAAACAAAATAATTTATTATTGTTTTGACTTTGAATAAGGTGAGTTTGAAGGGTAATTTCGTCAAGACATTAATTAACTTGATTAAATTTTAATGAATGTAGTGGATAAGCAAATATTTTTTAAAATTGAGAACTAACCTTAATCATAATTGCAATTACCATATAAAAAATAACTACCCATTTCTTTGAAATATCTGCTAATCTCCCACGCCTGCAAATTAATTACTCAAAATTATATAATTTTAAAAAATATCAAAAAATAACTAAAAATTACAAAGTATAAACACTATAGTTAAAATAAAAATAAATAGTTATTGACACAAATTGTGTGTGTCATAGTCACTAGTATATACTCCCTCCGTTCCTAAACAATTGTTTTATTTTTCTTTTTTATCCGTACAAAAAAAAAATTATATCTTATTTCTAAACTGAAAGGTCCCTTAGGCATAATGCAGTACTTAATCACTTTGATAAATAATTTATGCATAGCAAAAGTAGTTTTTGAAGTGATTAAAATATACAAGGCAGTAGGCAAATATGTAGCAACAAATATGCAAGGCAGTAGACAAATATGTAGCAACAAATATACATGACATTATGTAAAGAGTTTGAAGGTTAGAGAAATTTGACACAAGTATCTAAGGTGGTTCGGATCTCCAATCCTACATCCACCCCTCACAGCCCTCTGGCTATTGTGAGGTAATAATCCACTTTAATTCTTCCAATTACACAAATTATTGAGGCCGAAAGAATTCTCTCAACTATCTCTTCTCAACTAGTTGGCTCTCCAACTAGGTTCTTTACACAGGAAAACCTGTATTCCTCTACTAGTTGGCAACCCAACTAGGACACTTTACTAAGTTCACAAAAATGATGATTTTGCTTTCTAAAAAATGACTCTTAAGTAGTTTAAGGAAAGCTCTGTTATAGATCTTTCATGCTAAAATCTTAAGTGTTGAAGGCTTTAATTTGGAATCTTGCAAGAACACTCCTTGATATGATCCTTCAATGTTGAAAGTGACAGCTCTTTTTTTGTTCTTTGTTGATGCTGCTCTTGTATTTCTCACTATATTTTTTCCCTTATAAGTGTTGTATTTTTCTGTAAGAGAAGTGTTTTATAGCTGCATTTCTTCATGGAGAGATGTCCTTTTAAAAGCACTGGATGAATGAAAGAGTTGTTATGCAATGGCTCTAATTTGCAATTTGAAAATTCCAGTTGATCAACTTGTAGATTGTCAGCCCATATGTCAATTATGAATATTCTATTCCTTCTATCTCAAAGAGCTTTTGTCAGCCCATATGTTAGTTAGAAATATTCTATTCATTTTGTCTTACAGAGCTTTTGTCTCTCATAGCCTTGGTGTTGCACTAATTAGGGTTTCTCTTTGTAGTAGTAACTTAAAATAACTTTATTGCCCTTGATGAATTTTCTGGATAACAAATAGCTCTGATTCTGATCTTAGCTGTTTTACTGCTTTTGATCTTAACTGTTTTGTTGTTACTGATCTTAGCTGTTTGCTATTTGCTGTTTGCTGTCTTAGTTG
Source organism: Platycodon grandiflorus (assembly GCA_016624345.1). Taxonomy (NCBI): domain Eukaryota; kingdom Viridiplantae; phylum Streptophyta; class Magnoliopsida; order Asterales; family Campanulaceae; genus Platycodon; species Platycodon grandiflorus. The sequence continues at coordinate 36,603,508 of CM028361.1, read as the reverse complement.
TTTGTTGTTTGTTGTCTTAGTTGTTTGCTGTTTGATGTCTTAGTTTTTTTTTTTTTTTTTTTTCTGTTTTCTGAACATAGCTGTTTACTATTGCTGATCTTAGTTGTTTGCTGTTTCTATTGTTGTCTTAGCTGTTTTGCTATTTCTGCACTTAGCTTTTTCAAAGAAAACACTAAACACTTCTTAATGAAAAAGATTGAAAACTCTTGTACATAAAAATTCTAATATTTTGGGGATAATTATAACATAAATATCATCATCAAAACATAATTTATACAAAAGGTCCTAACATAAACTTTCATTTTTAGGAAAACATTTTTATTATTTTAACCTTACTTTTTTATCCTACTTTAATGACTGTCCGATATGCACATGAGCTTTAAAAAAAATTACATATTATATTAATATTTATATAATAGAATCAATTAATTTTTTTAATCTATGTACTCAGTTAAACATAATTAGTATTTAGAAATAGGGGAAATAATATAAAGAGCATTGCTATTCCCACCTCTCAAACCTATAAGTATCCCCCTTGCATATATTACAAAAATGTCATTATAAATTTTGACCTAAATATCCTTAGCCAATTTGGAGTGAAAAATCGTACTACAAAGCCTGGGGAAGAAGTGGCTACGGAAAACTCTAAACTATCTTTCTTCTTTCACTCTGCAATTTCTGAGCCATAACTGTTTGACACCCACTAACCGAACACCATTGATGGTGTTTGGTTATGCAGTATCGAACAAATATTGCTCAGAAATCACAAATTTTCAGACCAAATTTGCTATAAATCACGAAATTTAAACACCAAATTACAAAAAAATTGAAATGTAACTAAACCTTGAGAATAATTTGACAAATTTCACTTTCTTTATTTCACTTTTTCTGTTCGCTTCTGGCCAGTCCCCGGTAAACCCAACATCTATTTTTGACTCTATTATACACAGAGCCGACAAATCTGTCATTCTTTTTCACCAATTCTTCCCCACCCTGTCAGACTGGTAGTTATCAGATTGACCTTCTTTTATACATTTTTTCTAGCTTATTCTTCACTTTTGTAGCGAATCTCCAGCATAGCCACAATTGTTATTGACTTTATTTCGACAAAGTCATTGACTTTGTTGCATACGTATTGTCCATATAGAGATTGTCTGGGATTGATGAGGGTATTGGAAATCATGGTAATTGAGGATTTGGGATTCGGGTGATTATAAGGTGGAAGACGAGATTCACGGCGAAGGAGGCGGTGGTGATTGGTTTTTCTGGCGAGGTGGGAGTGGTGGCAGAAATGGAAAGTTTGCAGGTAATTTTAATGGGATCTTTTTTTTTCTTCATTTCTTTTTGTTGAAAATTCATTTTTTGGGGAAAATGTAAAGAGGGGTAAAATAGGGAAATAAGGGAGGGGTGTACTTAGTATTTAGAGTGGTTGAAAATATTAAGGGGTACTGGTGTACTTAGAACAGGGGTGTACTAATATGATATAGGGGTGAGAATAGCAATGCTCTAACATAAATAAGTAACTAGTAACTTTTTAAGAATATAAACTAGGGTTAATGACACCACAGTAGTCTCTTGACTATTGACTTTTTCGCAATTAGTCTCTTAACAAAATTTTGCATTGTAATGGTCCATAAAATATAAAAATGTCACGTGATTAGTCCTTTTAATGGTTGTTGTTAGAAAAATTTCGTTAAGTGCCTCATGTACACGACACATAAATTTTTCTTGGGCATTAATGGAATTTCACCAACCCTTTCTTCTTCCCCCACCTTCTCCCTTTCTTTTTAGCGACACCTCACCACCATTGAAGATGTTGACCAAGAATCCATACACAGTTCAACAACGGTACGTAGGCCGGGAACTCACCGGAGATGTCATTGTCAGAAATAACAATTTGAGAGAGAGAGAGAGAGAGATATAAGAATGTGCAAAACGAAATTCCTCCCACCCCCTTTCATTCGGTAACTAAAAATTTCTCAAGATATCTCGATATATCCTTATCCATGGCGATGAGTTTATGTGGTAAATTTTAATAGTTACATCTCTCTCCCTTGTTTGTCACCCAACTTGTAAGACCCCGTACCGAATTATCTTGGTATTAAGTCTCGCTGGAATTAATCCTGGAGAGAGAGAATTGAGAAACCTTAGTTTATAACCCTAATGAGTTGATTCTCAGCATGGTTTATGCTTGTTAGGACTTTGGGTTAGGTTTTGAATTATCCCAAGATGTTTGGAACACCCTAGGATCGGATTGGATGAAGTTATAAAAGTTAAAACTAAAAAATCCAGCAAGCTCGCGTGGGGGAGCTAGAGCGACCGCGCCATTTGTAAAGAACAAGGCAAAAATTCCATATCGGGCGCGGCCGCGCCAGTGCTACGGTGCGATCCAATCAGGTTGCTTCCTATTCGCGACACCTCATTCTTCTTTCGCGATGAGTCGTTGCGTGCATGTGTAACACCTCGTTACCACGTGTCCCAACATGGGAGAAAGGGTGGTGACTCACCTACTTACCTTAGGCCTATATAAAGGGCTTGAAAATCCTTATTGTTCATATACTTTCACACACAAAACACATACACACACACACACACACTTTTTTCACTTCTCTCGGGTGTGAGGCTCATTTGGTGCTCGGATATTCAGAATTGGGAGAAACTGATTTCTGTAGAAGCGACGTGTTCGACGAGTAGATGATTTTCGGGTAAGCAGATAGAGCAGACGCTGTGGGATATACTAGAAGGGATTTGTTAAGATGCTGTTTAGGACAATAGCTCTACAGAGCAATGTAGCTATGGTGATCAGATAGATACGATTGTTAAAGTTACGTAACATAGCTACGTATGTACGATTAGTAGTCTGCACAAGTTGTCGTTCCATTATACCCAGCTTTGTAACTCTAATCAAGTTGTTATAAGATATTTTCGAGATCAATGACTCAAGACAGTAATTTATAAGATTTTGTCTTGATTATATAGATGAGCTTCGATTTTTAGTTGAAACTTTCACTGCTAATTATTGTTACCTGATCCAGACCACGCATCGACTCGAGAGTCGTTATAGGATTTCGGGTCAGGGCGTCACACAACTAGTGTTGCCCCAAAATAATTCCGCCATCACCAACATCGAGAAGGTAATTGCGGAAGGTAATCACGTGACAATTTTAAATTTTAGGGACAATTACGATGCAAATTTTTGTTAAGGGACTAATTGCGGAAAAGTCAATAGTCAAGGGACTATTAGTGTCATTAACCCTATGAACCACGTCAACGGTTAGAGCTGTCAAAATGAGCTTAACCCGCCGGGGCAGCTCGTTCCGCCACCTAAAAAAGGCAAGTTGGGTTAATGAAATTCAATCCCGTTTAGGAGCGGGTCACGGGATGAAGCGGGTTAGCGTGGGCTAATCCGCCAATTTAATTTTGTTTACTTTTATATTGTTTCTTTTTTGGATCTCTTTGTTTATGCTGTATGAATTTAGTTTGAGTCTTAAGAAATGTAGTTATATTTCACCGTATTATGTTTAGCTTTAATTTGTTAAATTTTTTCTTGATTTTTGTACTAATAAAATGAAGAATAGTTGTGAGTCTTATGACAATTTTTTTTTTCTTTTAGATTTTAATTGGTTATATATTAATATTTTTTAAACTCTCACATTTTTTGGTGGGTTGGCCCGCCTTAACCCGTAACCCAAGGTGAGTTGAGTATTTGTAGTTCAACGGGTTGCGGGTCAACCCATCCTACCAACCAGTATTGATAGCTCTATCAACAATATGACCGTGTATTTTACTCTTTTCTTCCACTCAAAGACTCTATGTTTAAAAAGTCTAAAATTAAAAAAAATATATAAATAGTATTGAAGTTGATCATAATTATAAAAATATTTTAGTTTATTTAATATGTTTATAGAATGTGTAAAGGATAAATTTAAAAATTTTATAAAAATTATGGACATAATTTTTTAAAGTGGACTCTTTTCGTGACGGAGTATATTTTTCCAACAGCTGATGCTATGCTCTGCTACTAGTCGTGGGCCCCGTGCAAACAAGACCCAAACACGTGTCACGGTGCACCCTCCGTCGATCCTTGGTCACAGTCTAACAGATAGAGTGTTCCTGCTCAGTCGACAGAGCTACATACTACGTACGCCATACATTGTACGGTTCGTTGAACCAGAGGAGCTTTCACAGAGCTGCGCTCTCCGTTTCTTCTTCAATCGTAAGTCCTTAATCTATTGCAGTTCATTTTGCAATTTTGTGGGAAGTGTTTTGAATGTGTTTGATTAAATGCCTGTTAGAAAATTCTTACTCCTAGCCACTAATCTTGGCATTCTCCTTATTGGAAAATCGAAATGCACAAATTAGTAGTGCTCATTTGGTACGTAAGAATCGAGTCCTTTCAATACCCATTTGAACTATCATGGAATGGCACGAACCAGTGTTGTGTATTAAACAAACATTATTGTTACCGTTTGCACTTAAGATACACTCCCTCCGTTGCAACCAAATACATGTTTGAAAAGTCTAATTATTAAAGGATATATTGGTATCATTGAAGTTGGTTATAATTACAAAAATATTTAAGTGCAACCAGGATGATTACAACCTAAGTGGAGGGTAAAGATAAAGATTATAAAAATTTTAAGCATAATTTTTTGAAAGTTGATTTTTTTAAGTGAAATATCCCAAAATAATATAGTGGACTCTTTACCTGGAACGGAGGGAGTAATTCTTAATCATCATACTGCTTAGGGGTTTGCTTGATATTTCAGAAGCTTAGTCTGTTATTGTTTAGTTTGATTTGATTGGTTCATATTGGTATAGGGAATGAGACCTAAATATAAACATATTGCAGGAATTTAGTGAACAAGAAGACATCAAGAGTGCATTTTGATGCCATTGAGCCAAAAGAAAGGAAATGAAATAAACAAAGCCAAGCAGAGGGAAAAAAAAAAAAGAGCGCGAAAAGGCTCAGGTACAATGTTTGAGTGGCTTAGGCATTTAGCATTTTTGTGACTGGTTCTGAGAGGGTAATTGGTTAAGGTTGTCATGACGGTTTGTCATCATAGAGAGGACAGCTTTGGGTTCTTCCACTTGTTAACTAAGGCTGATACATGGCTCTTACTCATCCCATGTTGCGGGGAATTTTCAACTCACTGACAGCTGGTTTGCGAGCTAACTCGAGGCAGTGGATATGAAAGGGACTTTTTTTTTTTGGGTCAAATATTGTGTCCTTCATGGTTCCTGAGCATTGCAAGTCTGACCTAAACTTGATTAAAAGCTCTTTGACTATACTTGGCGGTCTGATATTTCCTATGATCCATAAGATTATTGAGTATACTTTGTCTGGCTGCCTGCTTCATATTGTGGTGATTACAATTTATGCATTGTGAAACTGTACGTGGCTATCCTCAATGTGTAGATCTTCAATTCAGTGGACTGTCTTATTGAGTGGTCTTCATTTAATATTCAAGTTGATATGTCAATATTTTTTCAGATTTACAAGTAGTGATTCCAGTTCAGATTTATGCTTTCTTTAATTGCAACAGGAATCCTCTGTCATGGAGTGTCATATTATGAGCACTGTAAGGCAAATATTCTTAACAAGGTGAGACTTTATAGTGGACTGCAATTTTATTAACTTAGACCTGTTGCCTTCCCGTGGTTCAAGTGTTTATGTAGATTACTTCTCTACCAGAGGTTTATTCAAAAGTGGATTTTGTCAAATTGTACTTTCTCCTGTTATTTAGACTGTGAAATTTATGCTTTTTGCTCCCAGACATTAAGATAGTCCTACCATTTCAGGAATGAAGAAATGTCTAATACTCCCTTTGTTCTGCTCAAAGAGTCCATGTTTGAAAGTAAAATATTTTAAGTATTAAGATAAATTTCCATTCATACCATTAGTTTCAAGGATTATAGCTGTTTTGCTAATTTTAAGTTTAGTGTAATAATTATGATGAAATTGGGAACTCAGAAAATTTATGGCTAAGTTTTTGGAACAAGACTCTAAATGTTGAATGGTCTAATACAGAAAGGAGGACTCTTTGAGCTGAGGGATACCAGTGGGATTGCATTTTCTGCCTGAAGAACTTTCTTACAAAGTTTGATGGATCTCTTTACTTATATAGTTTTCATGCTACTGCCTTGAAAGTCATTATGTTGACCAACATATCATGATCTTTATATCTATAAAAAGTTTTAAATCTTGAAAATTATCCATGGACTTCGATGTAATGTGGCTCCTTTGCATTCCAGGAAGGATTTTCAGAGTTCGTCTTATTCAAATCAATACTTTGGCGGAAAATGTTTTATGCATTATTCTTGGAGAATACTTTGTTCACCTGTCACTCTCGAGGAACATTTTTCATCAGTGCAATCAAAAATTTTCTCCAAGGGTGATGAGGATGCTCTGGACGCTTCCTCAGAGGATGTTCTTGCAAAACCATTGGACACTGAGGAGGTAGGTAGCTCAACTGTCACCTCATATAGGATACTAGTGGCTTGTTAGATGCATGATTACGCATGTATATATACATTCTATAGCTGTCAAGTACAGCAATTCGACAATGTCTTGTCCCAATCATGTTTAACTTATTGAGGCTTATTCTTGATATTGTTGTTACAGTATATATACATACAAAGGCATTGTATATGCACATTTTTGTGTCCGACTATTGCTTGGATATTTGAATCTCCTATTGACTGATTAGTCTACATTCCCAGAACAATGCCTACACTAGTAAAAGCTAAGAAAGTGTATGGCTTTAAGTTCTTTCCAGAGGAAACTTTTTCTGTGACCATTTACTCTTCTTGGGTCGTAACTCTTTCACGAAGACTATCTGATGGATGATTGCTTCTGTAGAACCTAGACTATAATTACTACAGTCTTGTCCTGTATAGTTGAATTAGTTGAACCTTGGTGATGGTCATTTGGATCTCACTTCTTTATTATAAGGCAGGAAGACTAATTGTCAGCAGCGATTATTCTTGTCTTTCTCCTCTGGGGCAAATGATATATCTGCAATTGCGGATGACTATTATTTCTTTTCAACCATTTTGATTTGTACTTTAGTGCTAAGTCTTTTATTTCCTAACAGCTGAAGTTACTTCTTGCTGATACTGAAAGAGCAAAGCTTATAAAGAAACTGAGTGAAGCCAATCAACACAATCGATTCCTCAAACGGCAGGTCTTCCACTATTAACTTGCCTGCTATCTCCCATTATACCTTGTATACTTGGAACTCAAATTTGTTTATATTTTAGTATGTAATTAAGACCATACGACCTTTATCTTCTAATAGTAACCCAAATGGATGGGCTTATTTATATTAAGGGCTATTACAAGTTTTGCAAAATGCATGGCAGAAAGCCTAAAATATCTTCGGAGTTGAGTAGTGATGTGATCTACAACAGTACACTGGACCGTTTGCTGGCATTTAGTTCTCTATTCCCTTTTTCCCTTATTTTTGGGCATTGAGTATGTTGGTGGGTGAGTATGTTGTTGGGCTGATCTGATGAATATCAGGTTCATCATAATCTAAAGCATGTTCTGTTGTGTCGATGCTGAAGACTAATATCCATGTTGACTGATTGTGGCATTACGACATTGCCAATAATACATCTCATAGCCCATTGACTGAGACTGATACATGAATGAACATATGCTATGATAGCTGATTGAATCTGGAAACTATCGTAACAGCCCATTGTTTCTTGCCAAGGTACTGCTTCAACCCTCAGACAGCAGAGAGCAAGAGATCCCATTTTGTCTACCACAGTACCACGTGGCGCAGCAAGCTGTGCCTGCCAAGCTGCTAACATGAAGCTCACTGAGGCGACAATCCCATGATTTCTTGCCAAATCGCTGACTTAAACTGTTAGAGGGTAGCTTGATGGCGGATGGGCAGAAGGTTAAGAAGGAGACTAAGAAAATGGAAGCAGAATTGGAAAAGAAGAATAATGAGAGAGAGAGAGAGAGAGAGAGAGAGAGAGAGAGAGAGAGAGAGAGAGAGAGAGAGAGAGAGCTCGAACAAATAATATTTCTCCGCAAAAATCTTAATAATGAGGTCTGCCACAATACAATGAGAGTATCATCCTTTTCAAAGTCTACCTCTACTTCCTAATACATCTCCCTATGCTGAGATAACTAGACACCTAATACATTCATGCATCCCTTCTAATTATGACCATGCATGAATATGTGGACAATACATGAGCCTCTGGACAACAAAAAAAATAAAAAATAAAATTAAACTACCAATGACATTTCCCTTATCCCTAAAAGGTTTAAAAATCCTTTCACACTTCGTCAATGGCCCCAAATGTTCTGCATCATAGCTGCACCTCCTCAACTGTAATTCGTGGTGTCACCCGAAAAGGCTTAAAAATCCTTTCACACTTCGTCAATGGCCCCAAATGTTCTGCATCATAGCTGCACCTCCTCAACTGTAATTCATGGTGTCACCCGAAGTGAGTCTAAACAGCTCCTCAAAAGTGGCTGACTTTGCCCTTAGCTGGGAACAACTCCTCTTCAAATGCTTCCCTTCTATTGTTCGTGTATGTTTCTCTCCATCATTTGCCCTTGTTTTCCCTCCTTTTCTTCTCTTTATGCGAGCCTTTGACATCTCACTCGTCACTGATACTGCTACTAAACTGATACTTCTCCTCTACTGCTCCCCCCCCTCCAGCCACCCAACCTCCCTTCTCCATTTTTTTATGGTTCTACATCCTTTCTTATAGATGTTAGTCCTCTTAGAGAATGCCTACAACTGAGAGAGGAATGCAGGAGGAGAAAGCAACCATAATCATTTGCCATTCCACTAGTGGAAGCATTACTTGGTTGCTTATGCTTAGGAATATATCTTTGATCAGCCTAAATTGTTGAATGCCGGTTCCAGATTATAGTCTTTGTGCAACTAAAAATTGATTCCAAGTTCCTCTGGGTCATGTTATGTCTCTGTCTCATTCACCGTATCAATATATGGAATCTGAAACATAAAAATTTGTAGTCGTGCTTTTTCAGATAAAAACAAGTTTCAGAAAGCAAGCGACATTGTATTGTTATTTATGTTATGCCATGGATGTAGTAGTGTATGCCTTTCCTTTCTTATAACCTGATTGGCTTGGTGCAGTTGATTTAAATATTGAGCATAATGCAGACAGTTCAATTGCTTGATCAGAACCCAATGGATTTAAAGGGGAAAAAATTGATTATGTGAGGGAAATGATAAGGGATATTTAAATTGCAGATATCTCCAAGAATCTCTCTTCTGAGTTCTGACTGACCCCATCGCTACTCTGGTTATTTGCAGTTGCATATAAAGGAGGATACTTTGGTCAATTTCAAGAGTGAACTTGCTGTCACAGAACTCGAGATTCAGGTTATGCCTTTCATAAGTGCTTTACCATTGTGTTTAATTTAGTGCATGAGCGTGTTTTAGTTTATCTATATGAACAGATAGTATACATTTCTTTGACTAAGTAATTAATTTGATTGTATCCCGTTTGTGTTTGTATCTTTATCATTGCAAGACCAAGCAACTTCCTGACGATATTGGCATTATGGCGTTAGTGTGACCTTCTGGCTGACAGTTCACTTTTATTAGTTATGCTATGTAATCTAGAGAAAAAAGGTAGGATGAGGAAATCAAAGAGGATGTACTATCTGTGCATTGACGAAACTCAGCACTCGTATCTGTTTTTGTTTTGAACCTAGTTGCGTAGAGACCAGCATTGAAAAACATCTTAAGTTATATATCGATGTGTACTTTGACTTTCACTCGCAGGCTTTGGTAAATTTGGCAGAGGAAATAGCTAAATCTCCAATTCATCAAGGTTCAAGAAAAATTAATGGGAAATATGTGCAGTCTCACCTTCTTTCGAGATTAAAAGGTATGAAGAGTATTCACGTTTTCTTTGGGTTAACAGGACTTCTTTTTTACCTGATTAATCTGCTGGTGTATGCCCTAGAGGCAAATCTATTTTACGATATATCATTATTTATTAAGGCATTTATTTATTATATTTTATTTGTTTATTCATATTAATGCATAATAAAGCTCTTTGAATAAAAGTGTTATTGTTAAATCTCCCTCGTTGAGTGTTATTATTACTAAGGGCAATAATAATGCATTGAGACTAGTATGTGTTGATATCAGTCTGCACATAGGTACGTGTTAAGTGTAACGACGTACTAGATTGACTTGCATGAGAATGCTACGTGGATCGTTACGTTAGTGTCATAAGCGATTCTCATAGTGACTATTGTGTTCATTGTCCTTTGACTTGAAGTCTACATACCTTAGATGAAGAGTCGTATATTTTGATACCGATAAACGTCATTCTGTACAAGGTGATTTAAAGTCGGATGTTGGATATGCCATGAATCATGCTAAGGGATATGAACAATATAGATAGAATTTGTGCTTCCTACATAACGAGAGTATAATATCTGTGGGCCCCTTGATGAGTGTGACTTAAGTAAATGCATGGTCGTGCTCAAATAAATCAATATTGGATATTGAGTTTATTTGTCTACTAAATAAGTCTACTCGGAGATCAAGAAACCTAGATTAGACTATAACAAGGATGACACGTTCCATGTCTTGTGTTTAATCAGATATTAGGACAAAGGGACAAATTATTTTATGTCACATTCAGTTGATAATTCCTATTACTTGGGTGAGAATGATGTATTGCTAGATGCCGCTCATTGTTTATAATTGATTATAGATACTTATATAGTAATTAATTATTGCCAACATAATTTAGGAACCTATTGGGTCACACACTTAGAATGAATTTGACTGGAATTTATTTGGGTCATTAATTGGATTAATGAGCTTGAGTTAATAAAAGGGATTATTAAGTTTTTGACCAACGTACTATGGTCGGGGAGCAGAATTGACAATCGTACTCTCAAAGAACCACTTTGCCCTATGTACTTGCATAAGTTGGAAACAATTGACACACCCGTTATCTTCCCATCCAAAAACTTAACGGCCGTCTGACATGGAAATTGTTTTTGTGTTAAATCTCCACCGTGGCAGCCAAGTGGATATTTAGTGGAGTCCGGAAGTAAAATGGCGGGAAAATTAGGATTTGAGTGAAACATTAAATTCGTCAATTCTGCTCCCCGACCATAGTACGTTGGTCAAAAACATAATAATCCCTTAATAAAATAAAGGGGACCATAATATAGTCCTAGTTAGACTAGGACCATGATTTGGCCGTCCCTCTCTCCCCTTTAAATAGGGATGGATTCTTTTGATAGTTTTATGCGAATCCAACACAAAAAGGATTTAGGATTTGAGTGAAACATTAAATTCGTAGAGAGAAAAAGTACAGATTTAATTAGTTCTTCGTACGACGAGTCTTCCTACTATGATTCAACAATTGCCTAGCACAAAATTGTTGAATCATATCCCGTCCAATCCGTTCGTGTGGATACCATAGAGAAGCCGAGTTGCTGCGGTGATCGTGATTCAAGCGTGATTCTTTCGAAGATTGCTCACTCAAACAATCGGGTAATTATTCTAAATCTAATTTATATTAATTCGCATGGATTTTGGGAGGGTTTTCGAAATTAAATTTTGTTATTCCGTCTTGTTAATTTCGATGAAAACCCAACATAATCAGCGATGTTTTTGTGGCTCCTCCAACATGGTTGAGGTCTACCCTTTCTAGTAACGGTCAGAAGTCTAACTTCAAGATCTTGAAAGAGTCTTTCCAGGGTATGGTCTCCTTGGTTTGAGAACTTTAGATGTATTGACTTTTATGAGGCGTCCTAGCAAGTGAAAACATGGATCCTCTTAGATCTAATATTTCTTTTTCTGAGTTTGGTGCAAATGCGGTGCACGTGTACATTTGGAGTGTGGTGTAAAAAATCCAATTCTGCTTTTGTTTTTTCGTAGTTGAAAAGTTTGCTGTCGTATTTTCTCTTAATGGCAAACTCACTAAACTTTAACTTTATCGTTCCAGTTCTTCCAGAGGTTCCAAATAGAAATCATTTCAGCTTCCATTTATATTTTTCAGCTCGAAGGATTTTCATATTCGTTCTCCAACCATGCAATGGCTGAGTTAATTCTAAGTTCAATTTAGGGGGAGACATGGTTGTAATTGCGGTCATTGGATGCAGACTTCCCTATTGTAAGTGAATGGGGAGAAGAACTGGGATATGTTAATAGGATTTTTAGGCATCCAACAGCTTGCAGAATAGAAACTTGGACTTAGCAGTTGACTTTTTGGTTGACACTCAGTATAAAGTGTTACAGATGTGAACTGGTTTACAATGCAGGATCCCTAACATTAAATAGGCCGTAGGGGTTCTTTTTGCCTGTTGCGCAAATTACATCAATAATATGGCAGAGACTTGTCCTGGGAGATAAATTTGTAGAGTTTTGTTATCTGTGTCTGACACAAAATTGTTGTTGATCTTTGTGCTTGATTTGTAAAGCTGTGCAAGAAAAATTGAAGGAGCAGATTAAGGATGTGGAACTTGCTCAGTCCAAAGAGGTGCACTTGTCCTGGTGCGGCATGGCAGAGGTGTGCTAGCAAAAAATCATGTTCTTTATTTACTTTAGATAGTCTGTTCACTCTTTACAATTAGATATTTTTCTTACAAAATGTTACTATTTATGTTTTTATGATAGTATACTTGGGATGGCACTGTGGTTACCAAAATTTTGTTTACCAAAAGTTAAGGAAATCTTGTGATTGGCTGCATTGTCTGTAATGTCCACCACTAAGTGTGAAGCCTTCCACTTCTAACCAATCACATGTATTTGATAAACTTTAGCATCACCCTTTGTTGCGATTGTAAACCCTCATCGGTAAATACAATGCTTGCAAATAATATTCAAAGATCATGGGGTCACACGTCTCACAAGCCAACTGGGTTTTAAGATGGACCCCCAAACTTTAATACCAACTTATCTAAAAGCTCGAGGAGAGAGAGACCCAACAACTGGATATCATGCTTTAACGCTCCCCCTCACGTGGACAACCAGAAATTACTGTTGCTATAACTTTTTATGATGAAATCTTCCCTATGGTGGTGTCCCTGCTTTGCATTACTATTGTCAATAAGTTTATTCTAGGAGGATTGCTATTTACACCCATGAAATTACTTAGTACACCCAATTACTAAGTACACCCCACCCTAATATTTTCAATCACTCAAAATACAGGTACACCCCCTACTAATTTCCTATTCTACCCTTACCAATATTTTTTCCAAAATACTAAATACACCCCACCCTAAACACACCTCACCCCATCCTCCTCCTTTCGGGTACACCCCACCCCCTTCCACTGCCTCCTTACTTCGCCCCCAACCGCCACATTCCTCCTCCCTTCCCACCCCACCTTCCCCCTACCCCACACACAGCCCACCCCCTTCCTTTTTTTTTTAAACAGTTTGTTTGGCACTGGGTTACAGAACACACATAGTGATGTTCGGTACCTCTACCGAACACCCATAGTGGTGTTCAGCACCCCTACCGAACATTACTATGGGTGTTCTCGGTAGGGATGCCGAACACCCATAGTGATGTTCGGTAGGGGTACCGAACAACCTAAAAAAAAAAAAGGGTATTTAGGTTTAAATTTATAATGGCATTTTTGTAATTTTTGTTACGGGGTGTACTCAGGAATTTTATGGGTGCAAATAGCAATCCTCTTATTCTAGTTTCATCTTATAGCAATGGGCTGAACTTATTGGTGGAATATGCAATCAATTTCAGAGCAAAAAAATGATTTGACATTCATATTTCGGTATCAGAGTGTGCAAGTAATGGGATCCTTTGATGGATGGAGTCAAGGAGAGCAGTTATCACCAGAGTACACTGGTTATCATACGAGGTTCTCAACGACAATAATGCTTAGACCTGGAAGGTACCATTCTCTTAAAAATTACTTATGTTCGTTTATTAATTAGTTCCATCACTTCTTCTCCTCCTTCCTTTAACCCATCACTCTACACGATAAAGGTACGAAATAAAATTCTTGGTGGATGGAGAGTGGCAATTATCACCTGAATTCCCTACTATTGGCGAGGGATTGATGGAGAACAATTTGTTAATTGTGGAATAACACTCCAATTTGTCCAGCAAACCATGTTATGCCATGAGCACTTGAAATTGCTTGCTTGGTATGAATGTCTCACTTAGAAATCTATAATTATTCCCTCTTGCGCATCTTCGTGTTGAATTGAAGATGGTGCAAGATGCAACACAATTGGAAGTCTCTGCAATAAAAAAACTGAATGTTAGTAATGGAAGAATGCTTCCTTGCCCTACATTGTAGAAACTCTTTACTTGTACTAAGAAGAACTAGCAAAAAGCTTCTTAAAGTTTCAGAATATCTTTAGGAGCCAACTGAGAATGAAAATGTACTTTGTTCCGAATTTGTTTAGATTAGGGTGCTGCGTTGTAAAATTTGAATGTTTTGGAAATGAGAAATGCGTGCACACGCACACGCACACGTATATATATATATATATATATATATATATATATATATATATGTTTGGGAAAATTACATGAATCATCCTTGTACATACATTTTTTCCACAAATCGTCCTTGAACTTAAACATTGCTCGCGCAATAGTAAACTATTTCTACTCGCTATTAGTCCTTCGGGTAGAGCAGTTACAAAATATCAATTAAATAGTTGTGTGATAAATATAGGAGTTTTAAATACAAATCTTCAAATTTAATAGGTTTAAATTTAGAAACAAGAATATATATTTGGGGTAGAAAGTAAAGACTTTTTTTTTCAAGGATAAAAATAGTGTACTTTGAACCAAGCCAAGCGAAATCTAATTTCAGTGACAATTTGTGGTAAAAGTGCAAGTACAGTCACGATTCATGTAATTTGCCCTGTATTTTTTCCTATTAACTTAGGTTATATAGGGTTCATGGATTTCATGCGGATTAACAAAAGGGAAAAGAAAATTGATTTTTTTTTTTTTTTTCTTTTGAGTATTATTTACTATAATGAAATTGCAATTTTGCTTCCGTTTCATTGTTCTTCTAATATCCCCTTTTCCATGGTAACACAAAACAAGCAGACTCGGAATCCTTTGCAGGTTTCCCTCGTGAAAAGCCATGGTTTTGTGAAGTCCTCTGGCTGCTTTATTCTGTGTACGTGTCCCTAGAGATTAAGGGCTATAAGAAATAGGAGTATGTATTCTTAAATATTGGAGTACAATGAATAACTTGTTCACATTAAATGGTAAGCTGCTGCATATTCTCCAGGAAATCATTTACTCGCCGCCCGCTTTCTTGGTTGTAAAGCATTTGGTACCAAATACCAAACACCGATCACCACTAGGAAGGAATTATCATTATTTGTTCCCTTGGCTACAAAATGCCTTTTAAAGAAAACTCATACACGCAATTAAGAGGAAAACAAATATTCGAGTTAAAGTTATGCCAGCCGATCCAAGTGTTACACCCCCCTTCATTTTATTCACTAGTTTCCTTTCCTTTTCTTTTTCTAACTTGTAAATCGCTGGACTAAACAAAGCAATAGGGGGAGAGAAGAGACGATAGACTGGGGCATAAATTGTTCCTTTCATAACAAGTAACCTATCTTGGGAATTCTTATCCTGTGTCATGCTAGTTTATACATTTGAAAGATAGTGTATTTATATCAAAATTAGGAAAAAAAAAACAGTGAGGTCGGTCTGAGGGGAGAGTGTAACATAAAAAGAGGCTTATAATTAACCCAGCTGTGGTACAAGTGTCTCTCTATATTCATTTCATTCATGTGCTTGTTTCCATTTGTGTGGTGTGGTGTGGTGTGCTGTGCTGAAATGAATCAATGTTTGGTTCGCATTCAATTCAATTCAATCCAATCCATTTGGTGATTGGATATATATAGATATATATAGTGAATGAAGACATTCTTATCAAATTCATACCGAGTTGAAGCAAGTCTCTATTTTAGCAACAACACTGACGTGTTTCCTTCCTATACTATACTTAGGGCATGTTTGATAACCCAATTAAGAGCTTAATTAGGAAAATTTTAAGTGATATTAAAAATAAGATTGTTTGATAATGCAATATTATATCACTTAATAAATTAAGTATCTCTTAAAAATAGCCAAAATTTTAAGTCAAAAGAGGATGTCTTAATATTTTAAGCTCTACTTTTTCAGAAATCAATTTTCAGAGCTTAATTTTCAGTTTTAACAAACAGGCCCTTACATACTCTCTACTTTCGCCTATATTACAAGGGTTTTGTTAACTTGTGCTCTAAAGATACATATTAAAAAATATTAATTACAATAATTAGTGTTTATTTTTACATTAATCATTCTAATTTTACATTAACAATCTTAATTTTTACTACTAATTATTCTAATTAATGCATACTTTTATAAATTTTGAACCTATTTGGTCATGCGTTTTAGTTGAAACACAGGGATAATACAAAGTTTATTTGCAAAAATTACATTTTCAAAGCGTAGTTGTGCTTTAAAATGGTGAAATTTACAATTTTTTCTCAAAACACAGGTTTTAAAATGTTGCTAAAAAAAAACTGCGTTTTGAAGTGATATCTCAAATGCATGTATAAGAAAAAAGCCGCGTTTTAAAAACGTTAAAAACGCTACACCAAACGTGCTTTTTCACCACTAACTACCATAATTAATGCTCTTTACTTAGGACACAAGTTAACAAAACTCATATTATAATTATTAATTGTTTCATATAATACTCCACTAGGATATTTTATTTTGATTTGCAAATAGTACTATCTCCGTCCCAAAATAATTGTCATTTTAGCAAAAAAAATTTGTCTCAAAATAATTGTCGTTATATGATTTCAAGAAATATTTGACTATATTTTATCAAAATTGCTCTTATTTATTATTCTTATTAAAGAGAGTTGGTAAAAAGAAAGAGAAAAAATACCATTACAACTTTTCTACCATAAATAAATTTAAATAAGGGTAAATCAGTCTTTTTGAAAGCTTTCTTAATCTGTGTGCAAATTACTAAAACGACAATTATTTTAAGACGAAGATAGTAATGCTTAGCCCTCCCTCTCTTTCTTAATGCGTGACAAAAACTTCGAATTAGGCATGAAAGTATTTGTACGTTTAGTTTTGGTTAGGCAAAATCGTTTTGCCGTCTCTTTAAACATAGGCGCTAAACGCAGCCTCCCCTATCCACTAAACGTAGCTTTCCTTTACGAAATTACTAACTTGCCCTTATCTTTTTATTGTGGTAATGTACTCTACTTCGTGTGAACATCAAAATTGTATATTTATTCGTTCAAAATAATATTTGGATGCTGAAAATATTAATGCCTAAAGTAGGTGGGTTGAAGTTGGATAAGTAGGTTTATCCCACATTGGAAAGAAACCAAAAGCAAAGCTACTTAATATACAAGTTCCTTTTCTTGTATGGAGTAAGCTTGTATAGCATAGATGCTTTCTCTCGCGTGCACGCCTGCAGGTTGGTGCAAATCCCTGTTAGATTTGATGTCAAGACCTCACCTGCAAACACGAATATCGGACCAAATCAGACACGAATAGACTACCTCACGTTTTGCTATTTATTATTTTTTTTGCATAAATTGGGCCTATGACTTTTTTTTTTTTTTAATTTAAAAATTAAAAAAAAGGGACATGTGCCGATACCATGCGCATGTCCTCTTTGACATGCGCCTGGTCCGTGTGCATGCGAAGAGGACATGCGCCTGGTGCTGGCGCATGTACCTTTTTTTTATTTTTGAAGAACAAGTTAATAATTTTGCCAGAGAGAGGTGGGCTACGTTTAGCGCCTCTCCTCTTTAATTGATGCTCCGTCTTACGTTTTCCAAATAAATGCATAGAAAGACTTGAGGTTCTAATTAAATTTGGGCAACGTTAGTCCTCTTCCATGTTGCATTCCTGCCCTGTATTGCTCGTCTTAATTTTATTAAGAGCAAACTACACAAATAGTCCATGTACTCTGGCCCCTTTTTTGGGATTGGTCCTTGCCCCATGCCAGTGATCCCTGTAATGGGATGACTAACACCATTGGTCTTTACGTTAAATATTTGCCGTTAAGTAGAGACATGAGCAACTCACGTGTTTTTTGGTAAGGGTAAAATAGGCATTTTATAATAAAGAGTACAGGGACCCTCCTTCAACCCTCGCGGCGTACTCCCATAACTGCCAGCGGTGACCCTCCCCTTCAAAAGTCGTACGATCCCATCAATCCATCCAAGCCGTGTTGTCTCCGGCCTCCATTAACAGCGATCTTCAAAGTCCCCTGACATCTCTGCTCCGGCAAGCCACCGCACCACTCTTGCCTAATTGGTGCGAATTTGAGCTTAAGGCTCGAAATTGGAACAACACTTGCACAATTGCAAGTAAGTTTTTTCCAATAACTCAGTATATCCCTTGCAATTTTTACGAATTATTGGTGATTGTCAAGTGGATCGTAGAGAATTTTATTGTGCTCGGTTAGGGAAGTTAATTTGTGTTGATTGGTTAGAGTTGATTGTTGGGAGCAGTATAAAAAAATGGATTACACAGTGGTTTACCCAATTTCTCAAGTTTCTCAAAACCCATTTGATTATGCCAAGTTCCATTCACACAGGGAGAGACAGGGGGAGGGATGAGAGAAATTGTTGGGGGGGTGATAGAGAGAGAGAGAAAGATAATTAAATGGGGTTGGACTGAATTGCAGACAAAGGTCAATAACATTGGAGTAGTAAAATACTAGTATTACAGTAGTAATTATCAAGTTGGATGGGCCTTGAATACCACAACAACAAACACATAGTGTCTTTTTGTATGTGTGTGTGAGAGAGAGAGAGAGAGAGAGATAGAGATAGGGAGAGAGTAATGTGTTTGACTATTTGTGTGATGGGATAACTGGGGAAGATACAGGGAGGGGTTGGGTTTAGGGGGTTTGGGAGAGAAGAGTGGTTGAATGGAAAGAGAAGAGGGTGAGGGTGAGGGTGATGGTGAGGGTGAGGGTGAGGGCATTAGTGTAGTGAGTTTGATTGATGAGCAGCAGCAGCAGCCTCTTGTCTCCGGACTGAAGGCAGCGAGGATGGAGGTGGAGAGGATGAGATTGAAGAAGAGCAGGTGATCAGTGAAGAGGGTGACCTCTTTGAAAAATTCAAAGTGAGTCTTGCCCTCGGAAGTCATGGTGGCAATGACGTGGACTTTGACGGGGAGATGAACAAGTGTGTTTTGCTTTTTGTGCTCACCGGCAGTGGTGGTTGTCCGGCGATGGCAGCCACTATGGAAACGGACGGGAAGAAAATTGAGAATGAAGAAATGGGTGTAATGTAATTTGTGTACTTACATTAATACCCTTGTTACAAGTTTTAACAAATAAAAAAATTATAGGTATTTTTGTCTATTCAAAACAAAAAAATACATGTACAAATTTACCCCTGACCAAAGTCGTGTGAGAGGCACGTGAGCGCATTTAACGGAAAACAATTAACGGAGTTGGACGGAAGGACCATTTGCGTAAAAAAATTCAGTACAGGGACTTAATTTTTTCGAATTTTAGTTCAAGGACTAATCCCAAAAAAGGGGTATAACACAGGGACTATTTGTGTAGTTTGCTCTTTTATTAATATGAAGTAGTAAAACCTTACACGTGCCTTCAATGTTACAAAATGGGTCAATCCAGACCCTTAACCATGAATAAACAAAGAGAGTTACTTTCCTCAGTTCTAGGCAAATAATTTATTTTTTATTTTTATTGGTCAATTTAGATAAAATTTAATTAATAATTAACATAAATTTAGTGATTTTTACAAGATTATGAAAGTTGTAATTCATAGTATACTTAAAATAGTTTTTGATTAATAAAAATTTATTTTTTAAAACATAAATAAATTATGTAAAATATTGATTTAATTTAGTTATCTGTTGACTTTTAAAAGAGAAAAATTAAACTTTTTATCTGGAACGGAGCGAGTGATTGTTAAATGCACTTCAATGTCCTTTATGAAAGTAAGAGAGAAATAAAAGGGTTAATAGTCTTTTCGGGTCCAAGGTTTGTGCCGGTTCTTACTTTGGAGTCTCAGATGCAATAGCTATTTAATACAAAACTGAAGAAATGAGAACTGATATTATATACGTGACTTAGTACTCTATTCATAGATCATTTAAAAAAAATTATGACAATTTGAATAATTTTGATCGGGTGAACGAGCGAAAAGTTATGCCTCAAAAATTGCTAAAATAACGAGTAAAATGACACTCGTAGCTGTTAGTTAACTCATTACCCAACGTTTTTTTTTTTTTGAAATTTTGCATATATATAATATATATATATATATATATCATGTTAGAATGTCACATTCACTTGTGTACCTATAGAATAGCTATTTAAGACGAAATAAAAAAAAATTGTAATGATATTGCATATGTTTCTAGAGGCGCATTCCAAATATAGATCATGTAAAAAGAAATTAATAGCACTTCAAATTATTTCAATTGGACAAATGTGCTAAAAAACTGTCAATGTAACGATTAAACCGACATATATATATATATATATATATATATATATATATATATTTGCTTATACTCCATTGAATATATAACTAAAGAGAGATTATAATGTGGTTAACCCTTCAAATACAAAAAAAATTATATTAGATCGCCTTCATATTATAATTAATCAAAAATTAATTGAAAATGTAAAAAAAAAATTTTTTTTTGACACATGACGAGAGCACATGCCAACTTAGAGCCCGTTTGGTGCAGCGTTTTCAAAACACGGTGTTTTTAAAACGCAAAGTTTTTTCTTATAAATGCGTTTGGGAAACCATTTCAGAATGATATTTTCATAAACTGAGTAGTTGTCAAAATGACAATTTTACCCTTTATATAAACAATATGCCCTCCTTCTAATATAATACATATAGCTTTAAATATATAGTAATAGAAGTACTTCTTAAGTAACATTAAATTTAAATTAAAAATATCATGTATAATTTTCTTTATAGAATTTCAAAAAGAATATACTAAACATATTTATCTAGTCCAAATTAAAATAAAGTTTAAATTGTTCAATAATTTTAAACCCGTATAAAACAAGAGTTATCCAAAATAACTCACATAGTTATACTATCTCAATCAAGCCCAATGAGAACTAACAAATAGATTCTAACAAGCTACGTCGAAAAATATCCATCATATGATGTTCTTCCATACGGTTGCTCGATTATGGACTTCAGCCTCTCTGAGTTGTGATTTACATCTAGCTCATCATCACTATCATCGAGTGGAAATTTTTTCGGGTTTTCATAGCGACGAAACATCTCATCATCAAGTTGAGATTCACGTCAAATGAAGTTGTGTATTGTCATTGTTGCAACCACAATTAGCACTTGTGTCTTGAAAGGAAATGCTGGCATGACTTTGAAAATTTAAATCTTGCTTCCAAACTCCAAAACACCTTTCAATAACATTTCTCAAAGAGGAGTGTGCTTTGTTATACATTTCTTTCCTATTCTTCGGCCGTTGAGATGCTCTTGAACCCCTTCGAAAGTTAGGTAGGTGATTCACTATCCCCATTGGCCCTCTCGGCAGTGTCATCTTGTAGACACCCAGAATTCGTACACCTACATTATACGAATTGTCCTATAAATAATTGTTTATTTATAAATTGACTAACACTTGTTTCTATGATCATTTCATGAAACAACATATCCAACAGGACTAACGACGTCCAACAAACACAACAACTTTAGTTAAATCAACATAAAAGGTCAAAACTGAAGATACAAAGCTTAAAGGGGCCAAAATGCAAAGACACCAAAGCCTGATAAAGACAAAAAACAGCCTTGGTGCGCCGCGACACCAAAAACACAGTTTGGTGCGCGGACGCCAAGCCTGGTGCGCCGCGCACCAAACCATGCATACCCCATAAGTCAAGCCGCTTGGCAGCTCTGTAAATGGTCGTGGTTGTGGACTTTGATGGCAAACGAAGCTGGAAGGACGCTTCGTGATATCTTGGGCCAGAGAGTAACATAAATATCTCTCTCAAATCCCTCCTATATATACTCTTTTCTCTCTTTGAGAAAAAGACAGAGAAAACAAAACAAAGAGAAAATGGAGTAAGTTGGGTTTTTTAAACAGAAGACTCTCTCTCTCTCAGACACACTCATACATAAAGATACTCTCTTTCACACGTACACACACACACACACACGTACACAATACACACAACACACAAATACACTGTGTTCTCAGAACACACCCAAAACACAAAACGTAAGTCTTCTTTCCTCGTATCGGTAGCAGTGGGTGCACAACGGTCAAGCTATGAGCTAGCTTGATCAAATATAACACAATGACCTAGAACTTGACCCGAATTCTATAAAACGACAGAAGGTAATCCCTTCCGTTCGTTAGTTTTATTTATCCGTTTTGATGTGTAAATATGTTGAATAATTTACAAATGTGTATATATATTCATTTCGGTACATTTGATATGTAAATACATGTATAATATTCATTAAATGTGAGCTTCGGAGCATTCGTTTTATGTACGTAATTGATGTTATATATATATATATATATATATATTGATAAAAATATAATATATGTATATAATAGATACTTTTAACTAAAATATCATTTTAGCTATGTCTGTTAAATAGGTATATTATACATTTATTTTGCTTCTTTGTTAATAATAAGACATGTATACACTTTATAACATAAATGGAGATATAAATCTCTGTAATACATTTTTTTCAGTCACACAGAATAACAAACCCATGATAATTAAATATGAGCATGCAATCATAAAGAGACCGAAAGGGCGAGTTGGGTACGTAAAACCTTCCTAACTTGTAACTCAGCCTCCGAACCCACAATTTCAATTTTTCTATCGTTTGCTTTAGAAATGAAGGTAGCGACTCTGTATTTTTTTTATAAATGTGTCATTCATATTTATCACATATATCATTTCGGGAGTCCAGAGCAAAAAGGCCCAGGGACGATCTGCGGACCGGGGTGCTCACAGTGGCGACTTTGCTGGGGAAAAATTATTTTTTTTAAAAATAAAATAAAAGAGGGCTAGACTCATTTTTTTTTACATGATTGCATGCTCACATATTTAAATATTGCGAGTTTGTTTTATTTTTTATAACATGATTAAAATATTATATGTTTATTTGTGTAGGTGATGTGTATACATTTTCGGTACGTAATTATTTTATTATGTACATACTTTGTTCATATTAATCCATGCAGGTACAAATTCGTTCATTCATTATTTGTACATTTATTCGGGCATTGATGCCAATTATTCATTTGTACATTCATTATTTCATTTATGTCTTTTTTATTTTGAAAAATAGGATACAAAAGTAATAATTAGAAATATGATAGAATTCCCATTTTTTTCTATTTCTTTTTCTCTCTTTCCTCGGGGCTTCAAACCCTCAAATTGTGGATGTTTCCTTTCCTGCTAATTTCAACTGCTAACAAAACACAACACACATCACATGAATCAGAAAAAAAAAGGGACATATTTCCCTCTTATTCTGTATATATCTGTTTCACTTTTTCATTTCATATAAATGTAAAATAAAACATTTTAGCTACGGTGCACACACACGCACTCATTTATTCTGAATTGTTACCAAGCTTCAAACCCTGTTATAGCCACGTTGGAGTGAAACTGGGTAGGTCATAAGCCCAGCATTCTTCCAGCCGACACTATCCCTTTTCGCGCAATTACTGATCGTCTCCCGGGAAGTAAGTCATTCTAGCCCTGCATAGCCACGCGTAATTCATGTAGATCTCTAGGACACTTTAAAGACCGGTTGGTTCTTATTGTCACAAACATACTTTGTCATTTTAGTGCATAAAGAAAAGAAATCAAATCAAAATAAAAAAAAAGAGTCGTCGACCGACAGAAGAGTCTATTTGATCACAACAAAAAGATGTTGAGAAATAAACACAAAAGAAAATAAAAAAAGAGTCACACTCTCACAAAAAGAGAATCATCGTGATAAAAAAGATCGACAAACAAGCAAAATCCTTATGCACAGGATTGACAAAGAAGTCAATGACATATGCCTTAACAATTCGAATGGTGGATCCTGAAGAGAATATAGTCCCTTCGCCTGAGATTTGTCCAATCTTGGGAAGTCGAAATACAGGTGAAAAATGAAGGTCCTATATTTTGGTGAGAGAATCCACTGTTCCAGGAACGGTTCACATGTCAAAACAAAGCATTGTCGCTTGTCCAACCATCTTAGGTTAAGTCGTGTCTTAAAATGAAAAGAGGAACAGTAAATTATGCTGTATCCATAAACACTTCTAGAACCTAACTCCTACCCATACCCCCAACCTTTCAGAAATTTGGCCTTGAATTGGAGGAGGACTAGCACCGGGAGGTTAACAAGAGTTTCAAGTTTGAGTTTAGAGTCAAGTGCAGAAAGTGCACATTTGAATCAGATGACTGATCAAGAGGAGAATACTTCTGCAGGACATGACACAGGGGCTCCAGGATATACTCTAACCCCAGCAATGCAACATTGGATGGACCAAAGCATGAAAGCTATGATAGCTAGGTTTTCATCCCTTATTCAAAATCAAGAGGCTGATAATAGGACTGCATCTGTCTCTACAGGACCTGTCGACCTATCACCTTTGAATGTGAATACAAATTTGCCCAATCCAACCTCCTATTCTACATACCCACATCCCTACTCTCCATATCCATATTCCTTATATCCAAACACTTATCCATCCACTACTAGAAACACGCTAATTACTGTCGGAGGATTTACTGTCAGAATTTTCCGACAGTAATTACTGTCGGATAATTGGAAATTACTGTCGGGATATCCGACAGTAACGTTAATTTTTTGGCGGGATAAATATTACTGTCGGATTATTTCCGACAGTAATTATCCGACAGTAATATAGGTATATTCTCAGAATATACCTTTTCATCCGACAGTAATAACTGTCGGAATAGTCCGACAGTAAATAAGGGAATATTCTTCGAATATTTCTTTTTTGCATCGTCAGAATTTGGAGATTAATATTATTGTCGGATTTCGACAGTAAAATTCCGACAGTAATTTCTGACGGAGGATTTCTGTCGGATATATCCGACAATAAATTGAAATTAAAAGACCTAAATCGAGCAGCCCCTTCCCCAAATCGACAGATTTCTCACTCTCTCTCTCTCTCTTGCTTCAGCCGTGGTTTCCGCCTCCGTCAGCCGTCGCCCCACCCCACCATCGTCGCTTGCTTGCCGTCGTCGCCTCAGTTCACTCTCTCTCTCTCTCTCTTGTTTCAGCCGTGGTTTCCGCCTCCGTCAGCCGTCGCCTCACCCCACCGTCGTCGCTTGCTTGCCGTAATCGCCTCCGTCAGCCGTGGTCTCTCTCTCTCTCTCTCTCTCTCTCTCTCTCTCTCTCTCTCCCTGCACTACCTCCAACGCCGGTAATCATTTCTCCCTCTCTCTCTCTCTCGATTCATCGCCTTTTTCATAGATCTACTGTTGTTCTAAGGTTGTCTGTCGATCATGCATGTAATGTATGATTAGTTCATTTCTGGCTTGTGGCTATTGTTGTTACTAAAGCTGTACGTACTCCCAAGTTAAATATATATATATGCAATAAAGTAGCTAGTAAGAGATAGATACTACTATATATGTGGTTAATTTGTGTGTGAAAATTAACTTGGATCTTGTATTCAATTTTAGGAAAAAGTTAAAAGCACATTAATTTATTGTCGTCATACCTACCCTTTTGGGTATTATATATTATAGTAATTATTTTCTCATCAAACATTAACCTTTCCAAAATGCATGCATGCTTTAATTGTCTTCGCATCCTCAAATTCTGTAAATTAAGAATATTTTTCATATGTGTATATTAATTCCAATCTTTCATATGTGTATATTAATTTCAAATTCTGTAAATTAAGAATATTTTTAAGTGTCAATCAAGTAAACTACTGTTGTTGAGATCAAATATTATTAAATACTAATGTTTCTATCTATCTATCTATCTATCTATAAAATTAAAATGTACTATAAAATTTGAGAGCTTCATTTCTTTGTTTGCAAATCATCCCCCCCCCCCTTGACCGCTCAGTACTTTGATTTCTGTTCTTGACTACTACTGATCACAACGGTTTCCTTGTTTTGTTTTTCATTTTTACTATTTTTATGGAGGCATTAATTCCTTTTAATAAGAATCTACTACCGTTAATTTATTTTACTTGATTGACACTATATATATATATAGAAGATATGTTCAAGTTACGTGTCCCAATCAAAAGGTCTTGCATGTATAACCAACCAATTTTCCCTATAAGGACATGAGAGAGAGAGAGAGAGAGAGAGAGAGAGAGAGAGAGAGAGAGAGAGAGGGATCATGCAGTAATTAAATGATGTGATCAAGTTCTTGGCCTAATTGTCTTATTAACATTGCCTATAGCTAGGCTTGAGCCATACATACATACATGCATCTAATTAATGGGGTTGTTTCGTACCGTTAATCACTTGGTAATTAGGTGTAAACACGCGTGTCCCCTCCTATAGGAGATGAGATGACCAACACCTTGCTTGATGGTGAGCAGGGTTTGACTTAAAATAACTTAGTAAAGTACAGTACGTACGTGTTAACAACATCTTGACTATTTTTATTAACAAATAAGGAATTTATTTAAGTGTAAGAGCACGAAGAGTCAATTAATGTATACGCTTTGCACAACCTTAACTTGATCACCTAAGGTTGGAAAAAGGAGACCTAGCTAGCTTGTCAAGCAAATTATCATAGTACATGTGTGTTAGTGTGTATCTATCTATGTTCATGTGTATGTATTCAATTCAGTCGTTCTTACAATTACTTTGAGTAGTCTATTGTAATAACCCGCTAAATAATTTGTTAAATTGTAATAATTTTTTTTTTAGTATTATATTGGGCTAAAGAAATTTTTGGCCTATTTTCAGTATGTGATATTGGGCTAAAGACATTGTTACCACATTGTTATTATTTGGGCTTAAGACATTTTTGTCATCATATTATTTTGGGCTTGGCCCACTATTGTGTATAACACACACACACACACACAAAAAAAAAAAGGGAAAGAAATCTCGATAGTGTTGTTTCTGGGAGAATGCATCATCAGTCAAAGGCGCTACACAAAACAAACAAAAAAAAATCTCGCCATTGTTGTATTCGAGAGTGACCGTCAAAATGGCTTGTGAAGATTCAGTTCATGGGGGTGTGTTGGGGAGAGAAATCACCATTGAAGAAGGTTATAAAAAGGGGTTTGGAACAATGGTTCTCTACCAGAAATTTAGAGAACTGTGAGAGAGAGAGAGAACTGTGAGAGAGAGAGCAGTTGAGTTGGGTCTCGGAAGAAGGAGGATTGGTGACGAACGGAATCGTCGTCGAACGGAATCGTTGGAAGGAATTGTCGATTCGAGGTAAGGTTAACTCGTACCAAATTTCTATTCAGTGTACAATTGTTTATGATACATGAATTCAGCAAATAATATCAGTTTGGAGTAAAGGAGTATACATTTTTTCTTTTATGTTTGATGACACTGTTTTAAAAAAAAAATGTTTTTGAAATTTTAATTTAAATGGCTGATATAGTTTTAGTTTTTGATAAGTGTATACCATTAGTGTAGGTAGTCAATTTAGTGGATTTATTACATTGTTTGGATTTAAAAAAAAAAACAAAAAACAAAAAACAGAGCACCAACAGCTCTGTTTTGTGCGTGAGGTTGAAGACGATCAATTGCCTAGTTTACATTCTGACCCTTCTCGTTTTCTTGGTTTAAAAAGTTAGTCCTCATCTTTATGAAATTTCAATTTGATCCTCATACTGTTTTTAGTTAAATGAAAAAGATAATAAGAATCCCAACTTAACAGATTACACCCTTTCTGTTTAGACTTGCTGAAAAGTTGACCAAAAAAAAATTTTTTTTTTGAATTTCCATAAAGACCCCTTATGTTCTAAGAAAAAAAAAAATAATAATAATAAATAAATAGATAAAGATAATAACTTTAATATTATATTTAATTCATACGAGCTCGAATTGAAGTAATTCTTGAGCCTACTTTAGGTATTTACCAATGTATTTTCTAATAAATAAAATTTGTTTAACGTGTATAAGATTTGGAAAAAAAATTTAATTAGTATTTGTACAATACTTGAATCGATTAGAATTAATAATATATTTTGACATATAAAATTAAATACTATCTTAAAAAGACTTTTACTAATATAGTATCTAGATTAGCCTACAAGTGCAATTAAGACTATATTTTATTTGGTACAATCATAATTAGTAACTAGTGGTGTACTTGTGATGAATTTTAGATTCGAACAAGCGCATGTGACGATTTTTATTCGCTAAGCATATCGAGGTAAGGGATTATACCTCTTTTTAAGTGTTTGAACTCTATTTTCATTCGATAGGCTTCCGCTGTATTTTGTTGTCATTAAACGTCATTGTATACGTTATGCCCGGCACTTATGCCGGTAGTTGTTTTGAACTCCGTCGTATCATTTCGTTCTCACTCCATATCATGATTTGTCATAAATCCTATGTATGAATCCTTGCCATATGAGAATTCTTTTTATTCAATTGTGATATTTTTCAACTTCGAATCTATTATGTATTTTGTTAAAATTCTTACTGTGATCACTAAGTTAAACAACCTGTCACACAGGGGTACTATGGTACTATGAGATACGAATTTTATGACTTTTTATGAATGTTTTACACCACCTGGCCCGTGGTGTGGTTATCCGGATATACCGTATTTATGAATTATGAATTTTCAGAACTCTTCGGAGTATTTAGTTTATTAAGGTCTTGCGACCACTTACGTGATCATAGTGTCCGCGAGTTAGACACTACCTCCAACCGGTATGGGACGGTTGGCGGTAGTCGTACCTCTCGCAGTCAATTTGCATGGTTGTATCCTTTCCTTGAAATTTCCTATTACTCCTTCAATTTTTATGAACTATGAATATTGACCTTATGATTGACTTTGATTTTTTTTGAAATGTACGAACGTATGATTTTCTTCGAGTCAACTCCTCCTTAGAAACCGGAGGGGTTATATATGAACTTGCTGAGCATTGTTCGCTCACCCTTTTTCCTATTCCATCTTCCAGGTCATAAGTAGGAAGGATCTTACGGATATACAGATATCGACAACTATCATTTGAGATATTTTGGAAATGATTTTATTCGTTGTAATAAGAGGGATC
The DNA here is from genome assembly GCA_016624345.1 of Platycodon grandiflorus. Taxonomy (NCBI): domain Eukaryota; kingdom Viridiplantae; phylum Streptophyta; class Magnoliopsida; order Asterales; family Campanulaceae; genus Platycodon; species Platycodon grandiflorus. Next base: position 36,574,265 of record CM028361.1, on the reverse strand, counting down.
TGAATTATTTAAAGTTGAAGATAATTGAGAAATGTATTGACATTATTATGGGTTACCAATGTTAGTGACCTTTGGATTTCATTGGTTTAAGGTTAATTTGATATTGTAATTACTCGAGGTTCATTTTGTTAAGTATTATGGTGGTGACGTGGCTAAATTGTGGGACCGCGATGTTGGTACCGAATTTGGGGCGTTGCAAAGTTGGTATCAAAGCACGTCCCGGCCGGAAATGTGTTGGAACACATTGCCTGGGATACCGATCCTTTATGCATGATTTGAGGTTCTGTAGACCATAGAATTAAGGATTGATTAAAATTAGGAATTTATTCGAACTAAGAATTTATTCGAAGTATGAATTGGTTAGAACTAAGAATTTATTTGAACTAAGAATTAATTAGAATTAAGTATTGATTATGACTACTACTATTTGGAACTCATACATTCACTTGGCTGACCGTAGGATGGATTACGACTTGGACTTAGACAACTGGATGATAGGGGACCAGGATGGGGTTGATCCAGATGAAGATCCAGAAGAGGAAATAGAGGAAATCCCAGAGGATGAACCTGAGGAAGACCCTGAAGAGGAACCAGAGGAGGTTCCAAATGAGCCTGCAGGCAGTAATAGTCATGGTGAAGTAAGTATGGGTGAGGACAACACTGAGGAGCCTGGGAATGGAGCTGCGCAAGAGAATAATGCGCAACCCGATCCTCGAGTGCAAGAATTGGAACTCTTGCTACAACAGGCTCGTGATCTGATACGAAATGACCGCAGAGAAAATAGGGAATTCTTGAGGTTAATTTTGAATGTCTGTCAGGATATTGATGAGCACCTCCAAATCGACATTCCCGCGATGGCAGCGCCACGTGCAATGGTTAACCAACTGATTATCACTATACGTGGGGCGCTGTGAGGGGGTATAGATGCGTATTAGTTTGATGACATAAGGTTTATAATGACGTGATATTAATTGTATTTTAAACTCGTATGTTTTTGGAATCAATAGGATATTTTCCTATGTTTGTGGAATAAATTTCATTATATAAGAATTCTTGTGAAATTTTGATTTTTGGCTATGAATTTAAATTTATTGTATGCACTCAATAATTGTATGATGAACGTGCCATATAATGATGTATGACGATTCATGTCATATAATAGATGGCAAGAGGAGGACACACTAGTACACGCGGACGCGGACGCGGGCGTGGGCGCGGTCGAGGTGGTAGAAATAATGTTCCAGTCGAAGATTCTTCCTCAGGGACTGGGGGAAGTCAAAATATTCCCCAACCAAATGTTGATACTAATGCAAATGCCCCACAAATCGACCCTACGATAGTGGCAATTCTACAGACCTTAACACAGACTGTTGCGGCCTTAGGCCAGGTTGCTCAGGCAGCCACCGCTCAACCTCAACCTCCACCTCAACCCCAACCTATCGTCCAGCCGCCACCAGTGGTCAACGACCCTCTTGAAAGTTTCCAAAAGAGAGAGCCAAAGACATTTTCAGGTGTGTCCGGTACTGAGAAACCGGAGAGTTGGATCCAAAGTATGGAGAAAATCTTTGGAACAATGACATGCACTAGCGAACAAAGGGTTAGTCTGGCTACATTTAAGTTGGAAGGAGAAGCAGATGAATGGTGGAAGTCAGAAATGAGGACAGCTGAGGCTAACGGAGTAGGTGCTTACGATTGGGAGAGATTTCTCTCAGCTTTTAATAAGAAATACTTTCCCAAGAGTGTAAGAGAACAGAAACTCAAAGAGTTCCTTGATTTGGAGCAAGGGAAAATGACTGTGGATGAATATGATGCCAAGTTCACTGAGTCGTCAGTATGCTCCTTTGAAGACGAAGAGCAAAAGGCGAGGAAGTTTGAAGGAGGTCTGAATGATCAGATCAATTACAGAATTGCAGCTTTGGAATTGCCAACCTATGCTCAGGTCCTGGATAGGGCTAGAGCAATGGAGATTAAGTCAGCAGAATATCGAAAGAAGAAAGAGGAGAGGAAGAGAGGCGCCGAGGACAGCTCGGGAAAGTATCGTGGTCCGGGCAACAGTCAGGGAAGTTCTAGTCATGGGAATAAGAGAAGGACCACTGAAGATAGCCGGAATAGAGAGGCAACTCAGCCGGCTCAGAACTCAAATTATAACCAGAACCAGAATCAGAATCAGTGGCGTAACCAGGGACAAGGACAGAACCAGAATCAGTGGCGTAACCGGGGCCAAAGACGAACCGTAACAATAATTCGGTGTGTCGAGGTGTGGGGCAATACATTTGACGAAAATTGCTACCGGAATAAGGGGGCTTGTTTTAACTGTGGTAAAGTGGGCCACAGAGCTAAAGAATGTTCTGAACCACCAAAGGGAGTCCCTGCACGAGGTACCGAAGGAGAAGATAAGAATAAACCAAGGGGTCAAGGAAGGATCTTTGCTATGACAGTGGATGCCGGGGCAACTAATGACGTGGTGGCAGGTACCGTCCAACTTTTCTCTCGCAATGTTTATGCCTTAATTGATCCGGGTGCCACACATTCAATTATATGCACATCTCTTGCGCGTCGTATGAAATTGTCCCCTCAGAGTTTGGATATTGATCTTGTAATAGATACGCCAACTAAGGAATCCATCTTAGTAACTACGGTGTTTAAGTCATGCTCTTTGAAGATGGAGGATAGGGAGATGCCCATCGATTTGGTACCATTAGATATCCAAGACTTTGACTTAATCTTAGGCATGGATTGGTTAGCCGCATTTCATGCTAAGGTGGACTGTTTTAAGAAAGAAGTGGTGTTTTGTATTCCCGGGGAACCAGAGTTTCTTTTTAAGGGGTCTAAACCGACGACACTATCGGGCATTATTTCTTCATTAAGGGCAAGACGATTATTGAGGAAAGGTTGTCAGGGATACTTAGCTTCTCTAGTAGATAATGATAAGAGAGTAGCGAGTATAGAATCACTACCGGTGGTTAGAGAGTTTGGAGATGTATTTCCAGAAGACTTACCTGGTCTTCCGCCTGAGAGAGAAGTGGAGTTTGGCATTGACCTAGCGCCAGGGACGGCACCCATTTCTAAGGCACCTTATAGAATGGCCCCGGCAGAACTCAAGGAACTAAAAGAGCAATTGCAAGAGTTGCTGGAGAAGGGTTTGGTTAGACCTAGTGTATCACCGTGGGGTGCTCCAGTGTTATTTGTGAAAAAGAAGGATGGGACCATGAGGTTGTGTATTGATTACCGTGAGTTAAATCGGGTTACGATCAGGAATAAATATCCATTGCCAAGGATTGATGACTTGTTTGATCAATTACAAGGTGCTTGTTATTTTTCTAAGATTGATCTTCGCTCAGGATACCACCAGTTAAGAATTAAGAAGGACGATATTTCCAAGACAGCATTTAGGACACGGTATGGACATTATGAGTTTTTGGTGATGCCATTTGGTTTAACAAATGCCCCCGCAGCTTTTATGGATTTAATGAATAGGGTTTTCAGAAAGTTTCTCGATAAGTGTGTGATTGTTTTCATTGATGATATTTTGATCTACTCTAAGTCTCAGGAGGAGCATGAGGAACATTTAAGGGCAGTGTTACAAATTTTAAGAGAGGAAAAGCTTTATGCTAAGTTTAAAAAGTGTGAATTTTGGTTAGAAGAAGTTGCTTTCTTGGGGCATGTAGTGTCTAAAGATGGGATCTCAGTCGATCCAGCAAAGATTGAAGCGGTTGTAAACTGGGAACGGCCAACAACTGCAACAGAAGTTCGTAGTTTCTTGGGGTTGGCAGGATATTACCGTCGATTTGTTGAGGGATTTTCGAAAATTGCAGTACCTTTGACTAGATTGACACAGAAAAATGCGAAGTTCGTTTGGACTGAGGAATGCGAGATTAGTTTTCAAGAGTTGAAGAAGAAGTTAGTTTCGGCACCGATTCTTGCTTTACCAGCGGAGACAGGGGGTTTGTAATTTATAGTGATGCTTCGCTAAGAGGTTTGGGTTGTGTATTAATGCAGAATGGGAAAGTAATCGCTTATGCTTCCAGACAACTTAAGACTTTTGAAAAGAACCACCCAACACACGATTTAGAGTTGGCTGCTGTGGTGTTTGCACTGAAAATTTGGAGACACTATCTGTATGGGGAACCGTGTGAAATTTATACGGATCACAAGAATCTTAAATATATTTTCACTCAAAAGGATCTGAACATGAGGCAAAGAAGGTGGTTGGAGCTTCTGAAAGATTATGACTGCACAATTTTGTACCACCCTGGCAAAGCTAATGTGGTGGCGGATGCTCTCAGTCGTAAGAATAGGGGGACCTTGGCCATGATGTTGACTAAGGAGAAGAAAATTATTGATGATTTGGAGTCATTGGGTTTAGAAGTAAGAGTGCGAGGAGGCAAAGGGTATTTGGCGCACCTGAGTTTTCAACCGTCCTTGTTAGAAAGGATCAAGACAGTTCAAGGAGTTGACCCAGAGTTAACCAAGATTGCTGAAGGAGTGAAAGTAGGGGCTCAACCAAAGTTTCGAATTGGGAATGATGACGTATTACGTTTTGGGTCTAGGGTTTGCGTTCCTGCCGACTCAGAGTTGAAAAGGGAGATATTAGAGGAAGCTCACAATTCGAGGTTTGCAGTACACCCAGGAAGCACAAAGATGTATAGGGATGTGCGTCATACTTTCTGGTGGGAAAATATGAAGCGAGAAATTGCAGAGTTTGTCTCCAAATGTCTAGTATGCCAACAGATTAAAAGTGAACATCAGAGACCTGGAGGGTTATTACAGTCAATGCCAATTCCCGAGTGGAAGTGGGAACACATTACTATGGATTTTGTGGTAGGGCTACCTAGAACACTCAAGGGACACAATGCAATTTGGGTTATTGTGGACCGATTGACTAAGTCAGCTCATTTCCTGCCATTTCGAATTAATGACTCGCTAGAGAAATTAGCGAAAATGTATATTGATGAGATTGTTAGGTTACATGGGGTTCCTATTTCAATAGTCTCAGACCGCGACACAAGGTTTACATCGAAGTTTTGGGGTAGTCCGAAAGCCCTCGGTACAAAGTTGAGCATGAGTACCGCTTTCACCCACAAACAGATGGCCGGAAAGAACTATCCAGACGTTAGAGGATATGCTTAGAGCTTGTGTTTTGGATTTACAAGGGAATTGGGATGATCACTTACCGCTAGTAGAGTTTGCGTATAACAACGCCTTTCATGCCGCATTGGCATGGCACCATATGAAGCATTGTACGGAAGGAAGTGCCGATCACCTACTTGTTGGGACGAGGTGGGTGAAAGAAAACTTTTGGGGCCAGAGTTGGTACAGATTACTTCGGTGAAAGTGCAATTAATAAGAAAGAGACTACTTACGGCCCAAAGTAGACAGAAGTCTTACGCAGATAAGCACCGACGTAAACTAGATTTTGATATTGGCGACCATGTGTTTTTGAAAGTCTCGCCAACGAGAGGAGTCATGAGGTTTGGTGTTCGAGGTAAGCTCAATCCGAGGTTAGTCGGACCATTCGAAATACTTGAACGGGTGGGAGAGGTAGCGTATAGACTTGCTTTACCACCTGCACTGGCCGGAGTTCACAATGTGTTTCACGTATCTATGTTGAGGAAGTATGTCCCCGATCCGAGTCATGTGATTGAATTTGAACCGTTACGACTTCAAGAAGATCTTAGTTATGCCGAACATCCCATCTGAATAATAGATCGAAAAGACCAAGTTCTTCGGAGACGAACCATTCCATGTGTCAAGGTCCAATGGAGTAACCATACAGAAAGGGAAGCCACTTGGGAGCTTGAGGAGGAGATGCGAGAGAAACATCCCGAACTTTTCATAGGATAAGGTGCTTAAGTTTAGAGGACTAAACTTCTTTTTAGGGGGTAAGAGTGTAATAACCCGCTAAATAATTTGTTAAATTGTAATAAAATTTTTTTTTTGTATTATATTGGGCTAAAGAAATTTTTGGTCTATTTTCAGTATGTGATATTGGGCTAAAGACATTGTTACCACATTGTTATTATTTGGGCTTAAGACATTTTTGTCATCATATTATTTTGGGCTTGGCCCACTATTGTGTATAACACACACACACACACAAAAAAAAAAAAAAAGGAAAGAAATCTCGATAGTGTTGTTTCTGGGAGAATGCATCATCAGTCAAAGGCACTACACAAAACAAAACAAAAAAAAATTAAAATCTCGCCATTGTTGTATTCGAGAGTGACCGTCAAAATGGCTTGTGAAGATTCAGTTCATGGGGGTGTGTTGGGGAGAGAAATCACCATTGAAGAAGGTTATAAAAAGGGGTTTGGAACAATGGTTCTCTACCAGAAATTTAGAGAACTGTGAGAGAGAGAGCAGTTGAGTTGGGTCTCGGAAGAAGGAGGATTGGTGACGAACGGAATCGTCGTCGAACGGAATCGTTGGAAGGAATTGTCGATTCGAGGTAAGGTTAACTCGTACCAAATTTCTATTCAGTGTACAATTGTTTATGATACATGAATTCAGCAAATAATATCAGTTTGGAGTAAAGGAGTATACATTTTTTCTTTTATGTTTGATGACATTGTTTTAAAAATAAAAAAAAAATGTTTTTGAAATTTTAATTTAAATGGCTGATATAGTTTTAGTTTTTGATAAGTGTATACCATTAGTGTAGGTAGTCAATTTAGTGGATTTATTACATTGTTTGGATTTAAAAAAAAAAACAAAAAAAAAACAAAAAACAGAGCACCAACAGCTCTGTTTTGTGCGTGAGGTTGAAGACGATCAATTGCCTAGTTTACATTCTGACCCTTCTCGTTTTCTTGGTTTAAAAAGTTAGTCCTCATCTTTATGAAATTTCAAATTGATCCTCATACTGTTTTTAGTTAAATGAAAAAGATAATAAGAATCCCAACTTAACAGATTACACCCTTTCTGTTTAGACTTGCTGAAAAGTTGACAAAAAAAAAAATCTGAATTTCCATAAAGACCCCTTATGTTCTAAGAAAAAAAAAATAATAATAATAAATAAATAGATAAAGATAATAACTTTAATATTATATTTAATTCATACGAGCTCGAATTGAAGTAATTCTTGAGCCTACTTTAGGTATTTACCAATGTATTTTCTAATAAATAAAATTTGTTTAACGTGTATAAGATTTGGAAAAAAATTTAATTAGTATTTGTACAATACTTGAATCGATTAGAATTAATAATATATTTTGACATATAAAATTAAATACTATCTTAAAAAGACTTTTACTAATATAGTATCTAGATTAGCCTACAAGTGCAATTAAGACTATATTTTATTTGGTACAATCATAATTAGTAACTAGTGGTGTACTTGTGATGAATTTTAGATTCGAACAAGCGCGTGTGACGATTTTTATTCGCTAAGCATATCGAGGTAAGGGATTATACCTCTTTTAAGTGTTTGAACTCTATTTTCATTCGATAGGCTTCCGCTGTATTTTGTTGTCATTAAACGTCATTGTATACGTTATGCCCGGCACTTATGCCGGTAGTTGTTTTGAACTCCGTCGTATCATTTCGTTCTCACTCCATATCATGATTTGTCATAAATCCTATGTATGAATCCTTGCCATATGAGAATTCTTTTTATTCAATTGTGATATTTTTCAACTTCGAATCTATTATGTATTTTGTTAAAATTCTTACTGTGATCACTAAGTTAAACAACTTGTCACACAGGGGTACTACGGTACTATGAGATACGAATTTTATGACTTTTTATGAATGTTTTACACCACCTGGCCCGTGGTGTGGTTATCCGGATATACCGTATTTATGAATTATGAATCTTCATAACTCTTCGGAGTATTTAGTTTATTAAGGTCTTGCGACCACTTACGTGATCATAGTGTCCGCGAGTTAGACACTACCTCCAACCGGTATGGGACGGTTGGCGGTAGTCGTACCTCTCGCAGTCAATTTGCATGGTTGTATCCTTTCCTTGAAATTTCCTATTACTCCTTCAATTTTTATGAACTATGAATATTGACCTTATGATTGACTTTGATTTTTTTTGAAATGTACGAACGTATGATTTTCTTCGAGTCAACTCCTCCTTAGAAATCGGAGGGGTTGTATATGAACTTGCTGAGCATTGTTCGCTCACCCTTTTTCCTATTCCATCTTTCAGGTCATAAGTAGGAAGGATCACCTGTTACCTTTCCCGGGGTTAGGTTCAATAGTAAAGTAAAGAATTGTTAATCACTAATACTCCCTCCATTTTTAAATACTCGTCTAGTTTATATAAATAGCCATACAGATTTAAAAAAATTAATTGATTCTATGTTAAATATTGATACTATATCATTAATACTCCCTCCATTTTTAAATACTTGTCTTGTTTAAATTGGCACACAGATTAAGAAAAATTAATTGATTCATTCTTTGTTAAATATTGATATAGTATGTATATACTTTTTTTTAAAGCTCTTGTACATGTGTCATTCTTTCTCATCTCTTTTTTGGTCTATTATCTCTAGAGAATTTGGAATATCGATCCTAAGACCCTTTACTTCTAGTCCAACTCGTATTGATGTATCATCTGGTGATACAGATGTATTTGTGTTCATATTTCCAATTGTACTCAAATTTTGAATAATCTTTAGTTCTGGGTCTTGTTCTGCACTCATAGATGTATTTGTAGTAAGGATTTGAATATCCTTCATATCTGCTTTTTTTAATTTGAAACTTTTTAGATTTTTCAGTTGAGTACCATGGTTATGTTTTTTATAGTTCAACTTACAGTATTTTATTACATTTTTAAAAATATGATTACTGTTAATCTTAGATGTTTAGATCTACTGTTGTTGGCTACAATATTACTGTTAATCTTAGATGTATAGATCTACTGTTGTTGGTATAATGACACGGTTGCCCTTAGAACCCGACGTGCATGATATTTGTGTTGAGTTGAGAATTGAGAGTATTATGTTGATATTCATGCCTTAGTTGAACCACTTAATGTGTTTCACTTTCCTTTAGAGATTTAATGTCTTTATTGTATGCCTGTAGCAGGATGACACGAACTAGGAAGACTGCCAGGATGTCAGTTATGTATCCGATCGTATTTCAACTCAGACACACATTACGAGAACTGAGAGAACTTGAGGACCAACTGAATGTGGCCCTAGGTGAGACACCCCGAGTGGAGCAAGTGACCCCACCGAACCCTCCTGCACCGACCCAAGACTCCAATAGGGAATGTAATCATTGAGAGTGTGTTACACTCTATGTTTCGACTAGCATGTGTAGTATGTGGTATTGGTGTCCAATGATACCGATCCGTTCCGTTGAATGTATTTAGAGTTCGAAACTCTTATTATTATTTATGTTGACCTTGTGACTTATTGACGTGAATAGTGCATCACGAGCATGTTAACTTGCGATTCCGTTAGCCTTTTATATTGTCGGCTTTGACTTAAATCAATTAAACATATATTTTGTGATAATTCATTAATAAATTATAATATTTGGACACCAGTCGCACTTCGGTGGTTCTTAGAGTTATCAAACTTTAAGAATGGACGGGTAGAACAAAAGGATATTATTTTTCAATAATGAATTTCGCTTGTTTCTTTACCCTCACTACAAGAAAAAAGGGTATTTGTGAAGGCCAAAAACCGTCCCAAATATTGCCAAAACCGTCCCAAAAAGTATTTGGGACGGCACCGGGACGGTTTTGGGTCCCTCCCAAATACTGCGGTGCCAAATACATTTGTCACGCCCCAAAACCGTCCCAAAAAGTATTTTGCCCGGCATTAGCGACATTTGTTCAACCGTCCCAAATACTCAGAGTATTTGGCACGGCATACTTTGCCGTTCCAAATAAGCCAGGTATTTGGTACGGTTTGTCCGCCTTCCCAAATAGTGTATGTATTTGGCACGGTTCTCTGCCCTCCCCAATACTCTAAGTATTTGGCACGGTTCTCTGCCCTCCCAAATACTCTACGTATTTGGCACGGTTATTTTGCCCTTCCAAATGTTAGCCGTATTTGTGACGGTTTTGTTGACCGTCCCCACTATTCTTTTGGCACGGTTTTGTTCCGTCCCAAATATTCTTTTTGCACGGTTTTGTTCCGTCCCAATAATTTTTTGGCACGTTTTATCCGCCTGTGAGTCGTCCCCGTTACATTTGGGATTATTTTTTATTGGGCAGGATTTTGTTTTTACCCACCCAAATTCATATTAAAACCACAGTAAGAATAATAACATGTTCATACAATTATTAAAGAAAACAACATTCGAAAAATAGGATTTTATATCTTCTACTAATCATACAATTTAAGTTACAAAGTATTAACAATATTCCTGATCAAAATAACTCAAAATATTACCCTACAAGTTTGTGTCAACATTCTAGAACAAAAGTGTACTCATTACAGATGTGTACTCGGGTCTAGCTCAAGTCATCCATCATAGAGTTGATCCGAGCCTACAATATAAACAATATATAATCAATATAATTTGAGCAAAATACACAAAATAAATTATATGTTGTACACAAAGATAAGTGTATACCTGTCCCACACTAGATCCTGAGCCATTTACATCGACGCTTGAAGACGATGGTACTATCCCATGTACCTCTAATAACCGTTTCATGTGCGCCATTTGTTCAAGCATCTCCATTTGATTCTTTTCAAATTGGGATATTTTTTCAGCTACCTTAGCATCCACTAGTTTATCTATTACATCCAAAGAAGTCGTGCTCGTTGAAGATGACCGAGGCCCCAAAACATCACGAGGACATGGTCCTGAACCAAAAGTCCTCACACGCCCATGTCCATCCGGCCCCATGAGATCGACAAAAAAATTTTCTTTATAAGCTTCGGTTCGCTCCTCTTCCAGCACCTCGATTAATTTTTCATTCATCCTTTCCTAAAAACAAAAGTACAAAATCTTATATGAGTAAAACATTAAATTAATGACACCATCAAAAAAAGAGAAATATTAAACTACTTACAATTAGGTTCCTTGTATCATCGTGAGGTATAGTACCATCTTTTTTACTACGTGTTTTAATGAACACCATTGCACGGGAAGTATCCTCATTATTTGCTTTCATCTAATTACACAAGGTGAACATATTAGTAGGTAGAAGCGCCACAACAAGTAGCACATTGGCACTACAAATATTTTCCCCAACCAACAAAGCAACTAAACAAAGTATAAGGCACCAGAAGGAAAAGGTTCCAGCGATGGCTTTCTTATATATACTCCAATGTTAAGTGTTAAAGCTTTAACTAAAAAAAAAAACACATCTAAAGTATAAACCGACAGTTTCTCATCAAACTCACAAAACTCACAAAAGAAGAAACATGACCACAAAATGAGAGAACAGAACCGTAAAGCATGTAATTACAAAGATAAACGCAAGCTTTGTTGTAATCAGTGGTAAAGAGTCGTTTCAATGACATGTAATTCTGCTACTTTTATCGCGATTAATAGGTAATCCAACAGCAGGGAACCCAACAGCAGGGATTCTGAATGAAAATTACAGAGTCAATATCAATGCACTTGACAGAATTTATACAACATCTTTTAAAACAAGGGACACGAAATATAAGTGATCTCGTGTTTAAGCCTCCGTAACTAACAACAGGGGACTGTACTTTAGGAATTAAAAGTCGACTGACCAAGAAAACAATAAAAAGAAAAAATTTACCCTATAATTGAGAAAACTGGAACAAGTAACCATAACGAAAAAAAGAAGGCATAACTAAAAGTAGGGCCATGCGAAGTTGATGTCATCAAGAACATATAAATGGACCAAAAGAATAATAAATGTTGCCACTTAAGATCATATAACCACCTCAAAGTTTGTTACAAAAACACACACTAATTCAGCCGCCCTATTAAAACCAGGCCTTGAGAATAAGATCCCATCAACCTGTTAGACTAAAACACACATCAATTTGTCAAAGGTTAATTTCGTCACAAAAAGCTAGTTTGCATTCCCCCTCTCAGTCTCACTGATATATAAACACCAGCGTTACAAAAACTGAACATATAAAGTCCCACCCAAATCAAATTCAACTCCAAAAACGTGAACAAAAAAGTGAGAGCAGCAGCATTTCACAACAAAACTCAAAGGTCTCTCTATTAAATGTGAAGTCCCAGAAAAGGAATATGGGCTAGATCACATAATTCTGCACTTAGATGGCATGTATACATTTGTATGATATGGTTAGTCATATGATCTAAATAGTCATATCATCAATATAAAAGAAAGAGAAATGGTGCTACTGAGTAACAAAACAGAACATGTAGTCGTGTCATTGGCTAGTATCAGAGTGGATATGTTCATTGGGTGTGCGATTCTAGAAGCTAATTAATGAATTAGAACTGGATTGTAGCACTAGATATATTCATGTCGTGTAGATGTCATTTTTTATCATGCTATACGTCATACACCATCATATAGAAAGTGACTTTCTTGTAGTGTAACTGATGGAAGATGGGTAGATATACGTACAGAATATACTAGAAGGATCGATGTACTGGTTTCCTTTCTATATGAAGTATCAATCATGCTTGCTATTCTAAGTATTCTTTTAAAGTCGTAGACATTCTAATTATAGTTATGTTTTCCTATACAATTTGATCAGTTTCCATGTTTTAATTAGCATGTATTAATTATTCTTTAATTTATACCGAAGATTCTAAGCTGTGAACAATCTCGCATCTTTGCATCTTTCTTTACTTTTCAGAAATCTCTTGATTCTGGTAGCTAAGTTTGATTAATTTAGGTATAGACCAAAATACCCAGCCTTATTATGCAGATTCTAAAGCACATCCCTAAACAGGTCTGTACCACTGAATCAGACAAAAACACACACCAATTTTTTTTCCAAGAACTGATACTGCTCCCTAAACAGGTCTGTACCATTGAATCAGAAACCAACTAGACTACCCAGACCACCTTCAGAAAAATCCAACAGGTCTGTACCACTGATATTGTTCATAGCGTTGGTTTACTTCCTACCTCTAAATATGGTGAAAGCTACATAATATACAAACTTGGAAACTTTCATTGGAAAATAAGATGAAATTAAACAAACAGGAAACTGAAGACATATGCTTACGATTGATAGAACAGGAAATTAAATCCCTTACTGATTTCAAGACCAAAAATGTAATAATAGTTGTATACTATACCTCTGCTCGAATATTCGCATGCGATGTCCTCCCAGTTCTATGTGGGAACTCTTGCTGCTTACGATTGATAGAATTGCGTACGGCTTGAGCCTGAAACACAAATCACATACTAAACACATCAAATTGTACAAACTTAACCAAAGACCTAAACTAATACGTATACCTCAACATCTTGACGCTGCCAATGTTCCACTAAGACTGGCCACGATCACGAGATACCCGCGTATCGTTAGGGGGAATCGAGAGTTTTTCTGGATCTTCTTTGTTTGGAATATAATAAAGATCTTTCACCCTGTGTTTCCATTTCTTCCATAGCTCTCCTACTTTCTTCAGACAAGCTTTTTTAAATTCTTCGGTAGCATCTGTTTTATACTATAATACAAGAAATTATAATTAGGTCCATACAAATTAAGATAGGCAGATAAATCTTAATTTGTTTGAAAAATTCCAATCTAAAGATTAAGAGATAGATTCATAGATACCTGAACCTCCTTCCAAATTATCTCAAGGTTAGGTTCAGGCATTAGGTGCCATGAAACAACATGAAGTGGTGCATGAGCCCCGCACCTTGCGATTCCTCCAAGAACATTTATAAGGTCAGTGCTCGAATCCCCTATAGGTTGCATAAACTCATTAAACATTACTTTAATTTTTTCTTTTCCTTGGTAACCAATTGCTGGTCCTCGTCCTTTCCTACGAGTAGAGTCACTCGTGCTATGAGCTACAATTCCAATTATGAAATATTAATAAGAAAATAAAAATAAAAAGTTAAAGTTAAAGTTAACTATTTGTTAAATTAAGTAATACTTCACCTGTCGCTGTATTGCTATTGATACCATGAGAGTCACTATGTGATTGTCGTGATTGTGATGGTGGCTGCTGGGATGGTGATGATGACTGATGAGTAAACGCAGTGGGCTGAGTGATCAACCTAGTGGATGGTGATGGCGACTGATGAGTAGATGCCTCATTACTGACCACTTGTGGCTCAATAGCTTCGTCAGTAGATCTCGGTATTTCAGACATGAAAGTGTAGCTACGTCGTCTCTTTCGAGCTGGCATATTGGACATGCATATAAAGGTCATTAATAACAATTATTTTACTAACAAGAAATAAGGTAAAGGATTAATCGTGTTAAATAAGATGAAACTGTTGTAAAACAAACTCCAGATAAAACTAAAACAAGTGCATAAATTAAAGTGTCAAAGTGGACTTAATAAATACAATCAATTAATCATCATCAGATTCATCATCAGCATTAGATTCATCAGATTCACTCAAGCTAAAATACAAATCATCATTCATATCATCAGATTCTTCATCCATATCATCAAACTCCTCTTCTTCGAAATCTTCAGTAGCATTTATTTCTAACTCATCTTCACCTTCCTCATCGCACTCACTAGAGTCGACCTCAAGAGAGAAATCCTTTTCGCACTCATTCTCTTCAGCATGTGATCGAGAAACTCTACCCCCAACCAATGTCCCCTCAACACAATTCCTCACCCACATAAAATCATCATCAACCACAGTTCTCCTTTCATCCAAGTGTTGAGGATTGTATGGTTGGACTTGAGGCACCGCAAGTGTAATATTAGAATCTTCATCTACGCCCATATCAAATGTATCTCGACTTGTCATCTTAATGGCAACTTTCCATTAAGGGTCTACAGGGTCTTCAATATACATGACTTGTTGAGCTTGGGATGCAAGGATAAAGGGCTCGTCAGTTACTTTGTTCTCCTTATATAACAAGTGATTGAAATTAACCGATGTAATACAATAATTGTCAACTTCAACCCCTTTCCTGTTGTCCACCCAATTACACTTGAACAGGACAAATTTTGTTTCAGAAGTATAGCGCACTTCAATTATATCTGTCAACTCTCCGTAGAATGTTTGGTCCCCTGAGACTGGATTCTTATCCTTTCTGCTTGAATAGCTAGTTGTGTCGCACTAAGAACAACGCCACTATTTTGGGTAACTCGCTATTATCGTTCTTTTTGTTCGAAACCTAAAACCATTAATGATGTACCCATTGTATCTCTTAGCCATATTGGTTAGACCCAACGCCATCTCCTTGATTTCATTTTCTAACGCTACGTGTGCACTTGCCTCTTTCAGTACCTATACGCATCAAGTGAAAAACACTTATTAACTACTAATTAACTTATAATCATCGATAAGGAACCTTCAAAAGTAATGTGGGTGTTTGTATATTTTACAATTACCTCACTTTTGAACCACGCAGGGAACTCTTTAATATGGAGACGTTGACGTTCATGATTTGGTGCTCGAGGGGCTGACTTTTGGAGGAATTGAAGATGCTTCCTAAGAACATTAAAAAAGAGCATATACTAATGAATCTTGTGTTTATAATTAGTGCGAGAAAACATCAATTCTATGAAAGTACTATTACTTACTCTCTATATGGTTTAACAATATCACTAGTAGCTAGTAGATAACGATGTGCTTGCTCCATTGAAATATGATCAAGAAAACAAGGTGTTTCTTTGCCAAAATGACGACCCAAGTTATCTTCACCACAATCATTTCGATCCGGTCGAGTTGACTTAGTTTCAATTTCCTTTAGATATCTTCCACAAAAGGTCATACACTCTTCCATTAAAGCCCCTTTTGCGATCGAAGCTTCTGGACGAGCGCGATTTCGAACATAAAGCTTTAATGTCAATAAGTATCTGTTGATCAAAAAATACAATGAGTACTTAAGGGAAAAGAAAATTTTGACGGGCGTTAAAACACATGTATAGTAAGGGTGCCAACCTCTCAATTGGGTACATCCACCGGTATTGTACCGGGCCTGCAAGCAAGGCCTCTTCAGCCAAGTGTATAGGCAAGTGCTCCATTATATCAAAGAAGGATGGTGGAAAAATTTTTTCAAGATGGCACAGTGTAAGTGCAATACGATCTTGAAGATACTCTAGATCGGATTTTGAATTCACTTTTGAGCATAAAATCCTGAAAAAGTTTGACAGCTCAATCAAGGCTTCAACAACGTGCTTTGGCAATATTTTACGAACAGCCAAAGGAAGTAGCTGTTGCAAGATAATATGATTGTCATGACTCTTTAAACCCCAAATGCTCCGCTCTTTGAGATTGACACATCGTGAAATATTGGAAGCATAGCCGTCAGGTACTTTCACATCCTTTAGTAATTTCAAAAACATGTCTTTCTCATCTTTTCCTAGTGTAAAGCATGCAGGGGGCAGTAATTTCTTACCAGAACCATTATCCTTAGGGTGCAATGGCTCCCTAATTTTCATCTCTTTGAGATCAAGTCGAGCATTCAAGTGATCTTTAGTTTTTTCGAGAGTGCCCAAGAGTGTATGCAATATATTATCACACACATTTTTTTCTATGTGCATGACATCAAGCATGTGGCGTATTGGTAAAGACTCCCAATAAGGCAATTCAAAAAAGATACTCTTTTTCTTCCAACTATCTTCTTTTGCATTTCCAACATTCTCACTTTCTTTTGTTTTTTCTTTTCCAACCTTCTTTTGTTTCCCTTTCCCTTTCCATTTCCCTTTCCCTTTCCCATTCCCATTCCCTTTCTCCTTATCTTTCTCATTCTCTTTACGTTTCTCTCTTCTTAAAGCAGCTTTTCTCTCCTTCTCGTTCTCTTTTTCTAACTCTTCTCTTTTCCTCTTTCTAAGGACGTCTTCCTTTCTATATATAGTCTCAACATCTTTCAATTGTTCTAGCAATTCAGAACCGGACAATAACTTTGGTTTAGGTTCTAACTCTGGCTCTCCCTGAAAAGCAGCTCTATCTCTACGTAATTTATGACTTTCTTTTAGCCATCGTCTGTGTCCCAGATAACAAAACTTACGACTATGTTTTAGCCGAAAAGCTCTGGTTTTCTTATTACAACAAGGACAAGCAAATTTACCTTTCGTGCTCCAACCTGACAAATTAGCATACGCTGGAAAGTCATTGATCGTCCATAGAAGTGTTGCACGTAACTTGAACATATTTTTGGTTGATGCATCATAAGTATTCACACCATCGTACCATAATTCCTTCAACTCCTCAATAAATATACATCAATCTTGTCCCCAGGCCCTTTTGGGCCATCAATTAGCACAGAAAGAATAAAGGATGGTTGTTTCATGCACAACCATGGTGGTAGGTTGTATGGAATGAGAACAACTGGCCAAGTGCTATGTGAAATATTCATTGACCTGAAAGGATTGACTCCATCAGATGCTGCTACCAGTCGAACATTACGACTTTCACTAGCAAAGTCCGGGTATAACTTATCAAAAGTTTTCCAAGCAGGACTATCAGCAGGGTGCCGCATTACACCATCATCAACCCGCTCTTTAGAATGCCATGTCATTAATGATGCGGTGTGAGGTGACATAAACAACCGCTTTAGCCTTGGCTTTAATGGAAAATAGCGTACTTGTTTAGCAGCTATTTTTTTCTTCTTTATCACACCATCCTCAAAATCTTGCTTGTCATTGCCAAACTGCTTATACCTAGATGCCCCACAAATACAACAATTCTCTGCACATTTGTCATCCCCTCGAAACAACATGCAATCATTTGGGCATGCATCCCACGTCTCGTAAGTAAAACCCAAGCCAGTCACTATCTTGTTTGATTCATAATAGGATTTGGACATGGAAACATCCCCTATTTCTTCAAGTGCCTCATGGAATAATTCTAATGCCATTGTGCAAGATTTA
Organism: Platycodon grandiflorus; assembly: GCA_016624345.1. Taxonomy (NCBI): domain Eukaryota; kingdom Viridiplantae; phylum Streptophyta; class Magnoliopsida; order Asterales; family Campanulaceae; genus Platycodon; species Platycodon grandiflorus. The sequence continues at coordinate 36,556,367 of CM028361.1, read as the reverse complement.
TTTGACCACCCACCAAGTACTTTAATATGCAAAAGCCTAGTAATGAATGAAAGTAAGGTAAACTTTTTGCTTCCCCTGAACAAAGGTCGTTGCCCTTCTTCTAGCATCTTATAGATTTTTGCTGTCTCATCATCCATTGTTTCTGTATTTGCATCCAAAGTTTGTCCTTCATTCAAGCCGTCTCTCATAGTTGGAACTCCCATTGGAATTCCCATCACGTCATTTATCATGCCAACAATATCATCTCCCACATCGAAATTGCTTAAGAGATCTTCGGATTGACCTCCATCGGCAAGAGAGGAAATGTCAAAATTATGTTGAAATGACCATGGCAAGTAATTTTCCATAAAACCATTCACGATAAGAACATCCCTCAGGTTCTCTCTTGTACTATAAAAACGACCATAACACCTTGAACATGGACACTTTTTACATCCATTTGGCCCTGCGTCTGAAAATATTGACTCTAGAAAATTTTCAACACCATCCCTAAACTGTGGCAAGGTCCTGTCTCTTACATACATCCAGCTTCTATCCATTCTTAATCAGAACTGACAAACATAAAAAAAGAAAAAGAATACTTAGGAATACATGTGCATATATAGCATTCTAATTATAGATGTTAATAAAAAAGAGCATAAAAGTAAAAACAAAATAATAATACTACTTAAAAAAAAAAAAGTACCAGTCCATCGAATGACCAAGTATTTATGTTTAAAACGAAGTAACAGTCCAATTATGACCAAGTATTTATGTTGAATAATTGAAAGCAAAAAAATGATGTGCAATTCAAGAAAAAGTCCCCATGATATGATTTCAAAGCACTCATTACAAGATATTTTATAATATCACTCCAACTGTCAACAGTATTCCTTGCTAACTACTACGAATAATCATAATTTTAATTGATTACAAATGCTAGACAATCAAGTTAAATCATTTAATCAACAAAAAGGAAAATGTAACATAAGTCAAATATACCTTATATGAATGACAGTTTCTTCAAACTGAGTGGGAGGAGGGGCAGTATAACCTGGCTGCTGGTAACTCTGTCCATCAAAAGAAATCCTTCAATAAGTATTTATATTTAATTACACATACTGTTTAGAGCAAAAAAACAATAGACCAGTCATCACAGGCCATCACTTGAGGATTATATATTATCTGTGCTAAATATTGAGAAAAAGATCAGACAATCGACCATCTCTATCATAGTAGAAGATATACAAAGAAACAAATATCTTGAAAAATAGAGAATAAAATGTATGAACTGGTCACAACATCAGAAGATATACAAAGAAACAAATAAATTACATAGCTAGAAAACAGTGCAATTCTTATTTGAGTTCAGTTCAGGGAATCAGAAGATTCAACAGCAAAACAAGCACATTCAGGAAGCAGCTTAGATTTTGTCATGGAAATGTGAATCAAATAACAGTCAGTACAACTCCCCTTTATAATTTTTGATGTTGAGCCCATATGGAAAAGGGAAGTGACGTTTCCAGTTCAAGAAGATAATGACGTTATTGTATATCTTATACTCCCGCCATCCCCAAGCAAATATAGTGTTACTATTTGGCACCTCAATTGAGGAGTGATGTGGACGACTAGTACATTTTTCTCTTGAAAAAGAAAATCGCAAATGGAAGTTTAAGTTTAAAATGTCAATCTTGTGAAAAGAAAAATTACTTAAAGATAATATCCAAGTGAATTCGGCCACTCCTTAACTAGCCAAAAAGTAATGCCATAACAGTTTAGGGTGTAGAGAGTACAAGGATGGATTTCATAGATCTTGTTTCCCGAGATAAAACGAACTGGGATGCACGTGCAACTAACTTCCAACAAAAGAAAGCAAGGAATCAATCATTAAAAACATGAACGGCCTGCTGCCATCATAAATGGAAAAGTTGTAGGACATCAAAAAAACGAACTAAAAAGCGTATAAGATAAACAAAGACTAAAGAGTAATCAAGCATTGACATGTAAAATCTGACCCAAATATTTAGAGCTTCAAACACAAACACGAATGCATCATCTAAAATCCAACAAAAGGTTCAATCGAAGGTAGAGCGTCCCCTGGGCCGATCTATTCCTATCCCGAACCCGAACTAAGACACATCACGAATAAAGGAAAAAGTGATCCTATTTTGCCGGCTTCTATGTGGGCTAGAGAGGATGATGAAAGTGATGATGATCAAAAGAGAAATGCTAGGGATCGGGATTAGGTTATTCATCTTCCGGAAGTGAGAATGCTTGGTGTTAGTCATAGTGGGACGAGGAGATGGAGCTTGCAACCGATGCAATCATTCCAAAGATATCGATAGTGGGTTAAGTGAAGAACAGGTATTATTATACTTTCTTTCTAATCAGCGTCAATACTTTTATCAATGAATGATTGATGTTGAATATTTTATGGAATTGTGGGGTAGTTTTTTATTTATTAATTTTTATCAGATAAAGTGAGATATCCTTCTAGCATTCTAGTACACTAAAGGGACCTATTTGTTCCTAAAAATGGTTTGTGTCTAGTGGCTGAGTGCATGTGGGTATTTTTTTTTATCTGGGTCACCCTTGGTGATATTATTGTTTCAGCAAAATTTTCTTCTAATTATGAAGTATGAACCACGAGTGTTGCTGTCAATGCTTTGGTGTTTGACTTCTTTATTTGCGCAGACAAAAGTTGAGGCGTCTTGAGGTTGCTTTGATGGAATATCGTGAATCCCTTGAGGAGCGGGGAGTAAAAGATTTGGAAGAAATTGAGAGGAAAGTGGCAATACACCGGAAACAGCTACGATCCGAGTATGGCATATTGGATTCTCATGAACATGGTTCAGGCAACAGTAAGTTCTAAAACTATGTTATCTCGTTCGTGTTAAGCTTTTGATAATATTCTGAAAATGGTAGTTTTTCTTACTCTCTTCGATTTTTTTTTCTTTTTTTGGTGAGCCTTGCACAAATATACTTCCGAATTAGTGTCTCTGTACTAAGGCACTTCCTTTTGAGTTTACCTTCTCTTTCGGTAAAGTCTAGCCTGTTAGTTTGCCTATTCCTTCTGTTTCTTTTCCTTGACTATTCTTACCCCAACCATTGGTCTAGCTGCACTGTAAGCCACAGAGCCAGGTAAGATTCTAGAAAGATGCTGTTGGGCTTCAAACCTAACGGTTTATTTAAATTCCGCAAGCGCACGGGCTATTGCAATATAGCGGGTGCAAGTACGAGTCGATCCCACAGAGACAGGGTTTACTTTGGGATGACATTTGTCTTTATATAAATATATAGATAAAATGATCGGGGGAGATAAGAATTTGTAAGAGAAAATACTAGGAAGATATAGAAATTACTCTAACATATAATGATAGTATTCTTGGGATTGAAAACAAATAAGTATGCTTTAGATAAAGGCTTTTATCAAAATAACAAGGATCGTATGCTAGGCCTACACTACTTCGGGTTAAGACAGTAGCGTTTGTATTCTTCACTAATTATGTCCTAACTGTTTGAGATTTCCGTTTATGGTACTCCCGCCCTGTCACAAACGGGCATTCCGGCTTATCTCTAGCTGACCATAATTAGTAAGAATCTATTAAGAACGAAAGTCGACATACTTTCCATTAAAGGAACATCCCTAGGCCGTTGAACTACTTTCGTGATCAATGGAACCCAGTTTCTTTATATGGTTCCGTCAATCGAGATTCTCCGCTAGGTCCTTCTCTCAATTGACTAGGATTCCACAAATATAAACGTCTTCATATTTGCAGGCAATTTAAGAATAATATAAAGGAATTGTTATAAGATAAAAGTGCCAAGTTCAAGGATGATACGCTAAGTTGTGCTAACTAGCACATGTATTTTAAAACTTACCGGCCTTTCTCTCGAGGGTCCGGCTTAGTGTAATCCCGTTCGTCACGCGGGAAATCCGATTCACCTTTCGAGGGTACCGTATAAATCAAAATCCAATAAGTTAATCAATCTCACGTATTTTCCACTAAAGGATCATCCCTAGGTCTTTAAATCACTTTCCGTGATTTATTGACCTAGTTCAATTCTTAGAGTTCCGCTAATCGAGATTCTCTGCTAGGTCCTTCTCTCGATTAACTGAGGCCCTACAATTAAGAACGTCTCCCTAATTGCAAGTAGTTAAGATTACTAAGAAGAGAATTGAAATGACAAGTAAGAGAAGCATGAATATAAATAATTGAGTTTCCAACTCTGAGAAATGGAGGATTACTCAAACCATTGAAATAATGAAAGAAGTAAGTAAGAAATAGAGATAAGGAAAGAGATACTTATTCATAGAAAAAGAGAGACAATGGCTGGAAAATAACCCTTGTATTGCATTCACCATCTTCAAGAGTATACAAGACTTGTCACGAATCATTGATACACCTTGAACATTGTGTATAAATTTCTAGAGTATTTTGCTATACATTCTAAGTATAATATGATCCTTTCTGGATGTGTTTTTGACTATTTTCGGATGATCTAAACTGAGTACAATGGGTCTTTTTATAATGGGGAGGAAACTCTTCAAGAAGGTGCCTCCAAAAGGTGCCTTTCAAATCTGCAGACGCGACCTGCACGGCCGAGTCAAGGGAGTTGCACGGCCGTGCTAAATTGGCGCCAATTTTGAATTTGATTTTGGACATCTTGCACGGCCGCTCCACTCTAAGCTGCACGGCCGCTCCATGCTCTGAGACCAAAAATGGCCTGAAAATGGCCTTGTGCACGGCCGCTCACTTTTGGCTGCACGGCCGCTCCACCTGATTTTTGGTTTGTGAGTTTTGATTTGTTTGTTGCTCCTCCATGCCTTTGCATCAAAAAGTGTCTAAGCATCCTTTGATCATAAAAAGACTCCAAAACCTGTTTAAAAATGCATGGAATATACCAAAAAGCGTAAAATCTAATAAATGTGAAAAAGGAACTAAAATGTATTTAAAATGAGATGAAAATGGTAATTAAACTGTGTAAAAGTATATAAAAACTTAGGATAAATGACTATATAATAGTCACTTATCAAACTCCCCCACACTTAAGCTCTTGCTTGTCCCCAAGCAAGTTTAGAAAAAAGAGGGAGAAAAGAAAAGAAAAATAAGAATGATCCCTCAGAAATATAGTAGCAAGCCCTAATTGCCTTTTGGATATTGCCTTCATCTTTCTAGTCATTTTTGTATACCTTTAAAATTTATTAGAAAGAAGCATTTAGGGGATATTTTAAAGAAATAATTTTTAAGACAATAACCTAATATAGCATATATAGAATTTGATCAAGTAAAGCATGCTAGAAGGATAAATATTAGATCAATCACTTGGTAAAAGAGAAGCCTTCACTTTTTAGAGTGATTTTTGAGAAAATGAAATTATTACTTTAAAGTGTACAAAGGGAAGTATAAACACTTATTCACAAACTAGAAGTTTCCATAGAATTGTATTGCATTTTTTTTTTTTGAATCACAAGGGCGAAAAATGGATGATGATAGTGGAAAAATCTCATCAAGGTATTAACAATTTTATCTTATTTTTGTACGTGTTATATTTTTGCAAAAGACCTTAGTTATTTTTGATCCTTTCAAGTAGGAGACATAGTGGCTACGAACCCCATGTTCCTAATACTTAGATCAAGAATACCTTTGGATATTACTCCCATTTGGCAAGGAAGCATCGTCCCAGCGAACGCCGTGCCCCGAGTTACTTAGGAAGTAATAAGTTTCTTTTTGCTTTTAAGATTTTGGTGACTAAGTCACTCTTTTAGCAACAAGATAAAATGCTTAACCTTGATTCGATTAGTGGAAATGGAAAGATGGGATTTTGATGAAGAGGTGTGATTCAAGGGATGCAAAACAAAATGGATGCTTCTAATAAGGGAATAAATATTTAATAAAATTTAACATGTACAATTTTAAAGAAATATTTTCAAGAATTTTTCATAAGAATAACCAAGTGTATAAAATGATAAATAAAGATTCCTTCTAATCAAATGCTTTTTCTTGATAAAACCCTATATTTTGCTATATTAACTTATGAGGCTTTTAATTTATTTCCTAAAAATATCCCTATATTTTTCCTTTTTTATTAATTTCTAAGTTTATAGAAAGTATGAGAGGAAAAACAAAGGCATTATTCTTTGGGCAAATAGCAAGCATAAGAAATAATGATATGGATCATCATAGGGATTTTTTTTATTTTTTATTTTTTTATACATGCATAAAATGAAAATGCAACTGAGTTAAAAAGAAAAAAAAAATTATACTAGAAAGCAAGTAAATTTAGACTAGAAAGCAAGTAAAATAAAGATAGGTATACTAGAAAGCAAGTAAATTTAGACTAGAAAGCAAGTAAAATAAAGATAGGTATACCCCCCACACTTGAAATGAACATTGTCCTCAATGTTTCAAGGAACAACGTCAACATTGGGGGAGTAAAGAGAAACTTACTAAAATGGTGGTGGTGGTGGAAAGTTGTCCCAATGGCTTGTCCCAAAATTTTGTTGATGTCGAAAGAAGTGAGGTGAAACTCCTCACCACCAAGCCGAAAATGCAAGTGGATTAACTGATATGGCTCTCCCGTATCGCCACAAATTTCTGTCGAAAACTCCTTCCTCATGGTGCACAAAAATTCCAACGTGATCCTTTCATAAGTTTTCTCATGCAATTCGAGAAAACCGCCACAACCAAACCCGGTATGAAACCTTCTCACATTTGAATAAATATCTAAAGCTTTGAGGGTTGGAATATCTGGAAATTGTGTAGGCCTTATCCTTTTTTGACGAAGGGCGGTAAATCTAGCCACTTCGGAAGGCTCTCTAAACTCAATACCCAAATCATTGAGTGTTGGGTTCAGATTAGGAGTAGAAGATGATTCCTTTCGAGACCTCTTTGAAACCCTATCAGTAGCTTTTCCCTTTCCCTTTCTTCCTTCCATGATAAGTTTATAAGGAAAATGCTTAAAACCCAGCTAGAGTAAATAGAAAGTAGATTACCCGGAGAAACTGATGTTGAAAGGCTCGAAATTCTTGTTGCACAACCACAAGATGTCCAAAAGCTTCCTTCTCGTTCTCCAATTCCAAGAAAATCTCTTCAACTTTTGAAATAGGTGAAGGGTTTTTTTTTTGGATTTTTGGAATTGGGGGGTTTTAGGAGGGTTTTGGAATGATTTTGATGGTGGATAGGTGTTTGGCTGATGGATTTGTGGAGGATTGAGGTTGAATTTATGGGTTTAAGTGGAGAATATGAGGGTATTTAAGGTGTATGGGTCGGAGGTATAGAGAGAGTGATGAAGAAGATGAAGTGAATGAGGGAGGAGAGGGAGAGAGACGCGTCTTTTGACTGGAACGACGCAACTTCCCTGGCGTTTTGCACGGCCGTGTCAAGGAATTTGCACGGCCGCTCCCCCTTGCTGAGTTAACTCATTCTGACTCGATATAAACTGCACGGCCGCTCCATGTCATAGAGCACGGCCGTGCTAACCAATGTTCACCATTTTTTTTTTTTTTGCTGGAAATAACGTATCCATTCATGAAGAAATGCACGGTCGAACCAACAGAAGTGTGCGGCCGCTCCACTTGGTTGATTCAATTTAGTTCATCCGCTCCTGAATGCACGGCCGCTCCAATATTTGGTGCACGACCGCTCCAACACTGTTCATTATATATAATTTTTTATATTCCTACAAAACTGAGTTAGAAAATAATACAATAATAATATATAAAATATAAACATAAAAATAAATGATAAAGACAAATATCAAAAAGTAAACCGTTGTCCCCGGAAACGGTGCCAAAAACTTGTTGGGCTTCAAACCTAACGGTTTATTTAAATTCCGCAAGCGCACGGGCTATTGCAATATAGCGGGTGCAAGTACGAGTCGATCCCACAGAGACAGGGTTTACTTTGGGATGACATTTGTCTTTATATAAATATATAGATAAAATGATCGGGGGAGATAAGAATTTGTAAGAGAAAATACTAGGAAGATATAGAAATTACTCTAACATATAATGATAGTATTCTTGGGATTGAAAACAAATAAGTATGCTTTAGATAAAGGCTTTTATCAAAATAACAAGGATGGTATGCTAGGCCTACACTACTTCGGGTTAAGACAGTAGCGTTTGTATTCTTCACTAATTATGTCCTAACTGTTTGAGATTTCCGTTTATGGTACTCCCGCCCTGTCACGAACGGGCATTCCGGCTTATCTCTAGCTGACCATAATTAGTAAGAATCTATTAAGAACGAAAGTCGACATACTTTCCATTAAAGGAACATCCCTAGGCCGTTGAACTACTTTCGTGATCAATGGAACCCAGTTTCTTTATATGGTTCCATCAATCGAGATTCTCCGCTAGGTCTTTCTCTCAATTGACTAGGATTCCACAAATATAAACGTCTTCATATTTGCAGGTAATTTAAGAATAATATAAAGGAACTGTTTTAAGATAAAAGTGCCAAGTTCAAGGATGATACGCTAAGTTGTGCTAACTAGCACATGTATTTTAAAACTTACCGGCCTTTCTCTCGAGGGTCCGGCTTAGTGTAATCCCGTTCGTCACGCGGGAAATCCGATTCACCTTTCGAGGGTACCGTATAAATCAAAATCCAATAAGTTAATCAATCTCACGTATTTTCCACTAAAGGATCATCCCTAGGTCTTTAAATCACTTTCCGTGATTTATTGACCTAGTTCAATTCTTAGAGTTCCGCTAATCGAGATTCTCCGCTAGGTCCTTCTCTCGATTAACTGAGGCCCTACAATTAAGAACGTCTCCCTAATTGCAAGTAGTTAAGATTACTAAGAAGAGAATTGAAATGACAAGTAAGAGAAGCATGAATATAAATAATTGAGTTTCCAACTCTGAGAAATGGAGGATTACTCAAACCATTGAAATAATGAAAGAAGTAAGTAAGAAATAAAGATAAGGAAAGAGATACTTATTCATAAAAAAAGAGAGACAATGGCTGGAAAATAACCCTTGTATTGCATTCACCATCTTCAAGAGTATACAAGACTTGTCACGAATCATTGATACACCTTGAACATTGTGTATAAATTTCTAGAGTATTTTGCTATACATTCTAAGTATAATATGATCCTTTCTGGATGTGTTTTTGACTATTTTCGGATGATCTAAACTGAGTACAATGGGTCTTTTTATAATGGGGAGGAAACTCTTCAAGAAGGTGCCTCCAAAAGGTGCCTTTCAAATCTGCAGACGCGACCTGCACGGCCGAGTCAAGGGAGTTGCACGGCCGTGCTAAATTGGCGCCAATTTTGAATTTGATTTTGGACATCTTGCACGGCCGCTCCATGCTCTGAGACCAAAAATGGCCTGAAAATGGCCTTGTGCACGGCCGCTCACTTTTGGCTGCACGGCCGCTCCACCTGATTTTTGGTTTGTGAGTTTTGATTTGTTTGTTGCTCCTCCATGCCTTTGCATCAAAAAGTGTCTAAGCATCCTTTGATCATAAAAAGACTCCAAAACCTGTCTAAAAATGCATGGAATATACCAAAAAGCGTAAAATCTAATAAATGTGAAAAAGGAACTAAAATGTATTTAAAATGAGATAAAAATGGTAATTAAACTGTGTAAAAGTATATAAAAACTTAGGATAAATGACTATATAATAGTCACTTATCAGATGCCAGCAGACACATCAGGTTCTCCAGAATCATTACATAATTGTGTTGGAAAAATGCTGCATATTAGTTCATATACACATCCAATAAGTTCTCAATGAGACAGGTATGGGGTCCCCCAAAATGGAACTATCAACAAAAATACCAAATCGAATTGCAATCAGCATCCAAAGATTAAACTGACAAGTTTAATCGAATTGCAATCAGCATCCAAATATATACCAGGAGGCTCAGCGTAGGAGTTACGACCAACCCCAACTATTAAAATACCAAAGTGTCTTAATCATTAGACATTTTCATAAAGCAACAGACCTTCGCAATTTGTTTTATAAGGTTATATCGTGCCTCAATCCGCAGGCATATAACAAATACCAAAACAAATTACAAGCACCATTTTAAAATCTTAACTTTACTACCAACAAACTCACAAACACATAAACAAATGAGCACAAACAATAAACACGAATTCACAGCTTGTGAAACAACAAACGCTAGATGCTTACCAAAGGAAATCCCTAGCAGCCCTAGGAGCGAGAGACGACTTGCACAGAAATTGATTCGGGAATCGTCGAATCGTTTCTCGCAATTTGGGAAAAGTAACAATTGGTTAAAAATTAGGGCACAATTCTTGTCTTGGCACAGTCAGTGAAGGAGAGCGATAGAAAACGAGAGAGTAAGAGAGCGATAGAAAGTGAGAGAGCACGAGAGATTCTTACCGGCCAAGGGATTCTCGAGTAGCAAAATCGCAGAGAGTAGAGACGGAGACACTAAGCGAGCAAGCGAGAGTTAGCTACTGAGAGAGCGAGAGAGTGAGAGAGCAAGACAGAGAGAGATGCTTACCAGTAGTCCGTAGCAAAATTGAAGAGAGAGAGAGGGGGACTGCAAAGAGACGGATGTATCAAAATGGAAGAGAGCGAGAAAGAGGGACTGCAAAGAGACGGAGACGATACTAAATTTTGTGGAGGGAAACAAAAGCGGGAATCGAATTGTGTTGTATTTAGGATCGTATTATTTAGGACGGTCAAAATTATAGGGTCCTTAAAAATACGTATCCGGTTATTATTTGGGAGGGGGTTAGAAAAAGAGTGCCAAATACTATTTATTTGGGAGGGGAACTAGAAAAGAGTGCCAAATACTAAGTATTTGGCACGGCTAACTCTACCTTCCCAAATAATAGTATTTGGGACGGTTTTTTCGCCCTTCCAAATAAGGGGGGTCACAAATAGTAACTTTTCTTGTAGTGCCTATAAAGTTTCAGAAATTACCCTTAATCACAACCTTAAATTCTAAACCCCAACCTAAACCGTAAATTGGACCCTTAAACAACCCTAAACCATATCTAAACCGTATCCAGTTAAAATTAATCAAATATATTTATCTTTTAAAAAAAATCAAGTTTTTAGAAAATTAGGATGTAAGCTAAGAAATCAACTTTGACTTAAATCAATTAAACATATATTTTGTGATCATTCATTAATAAATTATAATATCTGGACACCAGTCGCACTTCGGTGGTTCTTAGAGTTATCAAACTTTAAGAATGGACGGGTAGAACAAAAGGATATTATTTTTCATTAATGAATTTCGCTTGTTTCTTTACCCTATAAAGTTTCAGAAATTACCCTTAATCACAACCTTAAATTCTAAACCCCAACCTAAACCCTAAATTGGACCCTTAAACAACCCTAAACCATATCTAAACCGTATCCAGTTAAAATTAATCAAATATATTTATCTTTTAAAAAAAAATCAAGTTTTTAGAAAATTAGGATGTTTGCTAAGAAATCAACTTTGACTTAAATCAATTAAACATATATTTTGTGATCATTCATTAATAAATTATAATATCTGGACACCAGTCGCACTTCGGTGGTTCTTAGAGTTATCAAACTTTAAGAATGGACGGGTAGAACAAAAAGATATTATTTTTCATTAATGAATTTCGCTTGTTTCTTTACCATATAAAGTTTCAGAAATTACCCTTAATCACAACCTTAAATTCTAAACCCCAACCTAAACCTTAAATTGGACCCTTAAACAACCCTAAACCATATCTAAACCGTATCCAGTTAAAATTAATCAAATATATTTATTTTTTTTAAAAAAATCAAGTTTTTAGAAAATTAGGATGCAAGCTAAGAAATCAACTTTGACTTAAATCAATTAAACATATATTTTGTGATCATTCATTAATAAATTATAATATCTGGACATCAGTCACACTTCGGTGGTTCTTAGAGTTATCAAACTTTAAGAATGGACGGGTAGAACAAAAGGATATTATTTTTCATTAATGAATTTCGCTTGTTTCTTTACCCAAACACATTTCCCCTTCAGCCAAATGCCAATCCATCAAATCAAAACATCTATGATCACCAGTCTCAAACTACCACAATCATAATCCCAAACACTACCACACCTCCAACAACTCATATCATATCTTTACTTACCAACATTCCTTTCCCAAATCCAAATGCATTTCCATTCTACATGACTAACCCAGTTCAGGATAGCTTACAGTTAAACCCAAAACAGTTACAAGCCCCAGGCTTCGGCTAAACCAATCTATCCCTTTGCTGGCTATGCACCGCTTTACCCAGCTCCTCAAGTAGGACAATTCCTAGGCATAGCTATAGTTGATACCAACGATGCTGAACTTGCAAACAAAGGTGAAATCAAAGAATTGAAAGACTTGGTTCTGAAAGTCTTAGACAAAGGCGAGTTCACCGCACGATCAATGACACTGCAGCCTGTTGTCATTCTACCACCAAAGTTCAAAATGCCTAATATCGAGAAATTTGATGGGACAGGTTGCCCTATTGCACATTTTAGGTCTTATGCCCATGATATGCAGCTGAGAGGTTCGAGCTTCAAGGCGATGGCCTCCAATTTTTACTTAACTTTAATTGGGGTTGCCAAACAATGGTTAATGTCTGTTGACAGTACTGTGATTGCTACCTGGGACAAACTCGCAGATGAGTTTCAGAAGAGGTACAAAGATAACAGTAATTGGGAAAAGCACAGGAGAGACCTCGATTCTTACACTCAGAGAGACAGAAAGAAACATTTTCTGAGTATGCCGAAAGGTAGAGAAAGAAGATAACCCAAACCCTTGACAGGCCAAACCCAGCTGAACAAGTCAAGATCTTTTTGAGAAACCTTCAGTCTGTTTATTTGGATCATATGCGTTACCTTCCTTATGTTGATTTCTCTACAATCTTAGATGTCAGGTTTCGTATTGATACAAAAATTCGTATAGGACAGATCAAGATCGATCCCCTTCCAAGCTCATTTCGATACTCCAAAGGAAAGGCATGTGCAATAACGTCTGCACCGGTAGTAAATGTATTAGGGAGTGTTCCAACGATGGCTCCGTCAGTTGTGCCATCCGCTCAGAATTATGGTAGTATGTCTTTCAATTATTCACCTAATAGGTTTGTGAATGCATTAGGAAATGGCAACAACAGAGGTGCAAGAAATAATTTCGGGAGAAATGTAAGCATTTTGATGAGCTCCACGCTCCCATGTCATTGATATTTTGGGGGCTGAAAGCACAATGAGTCCTCAAATCCATGGAAGATTACAAACCTCCCAATCCATTGCCTGCCACCTGGGCCTATACAAAGTATTGTGAATATCATCAGTTTAGTGGGCATCTCACTGACAAATGCTTCTCACTTCAGTGTGTATCAATTCAAAAAGTTGAGTGCTTTTTGTGGGAGACTTTTTTAATGTGGTTTTGGTTTGTTCTCCCTTAATGCAATCCACACATACAACTCAATCACTAAAATCCAATTGTGGAAAGATTTTACTTTTCACCAACCTCATTAACCTTTATTTGAAAATATGACATAATCTTTGATGCCACAAGAAAGCAGAACCATAATAGTACAGGGATTCGACAAATTCGTTATTAAGATTAAAACGGTAAAGAGAATCACGCAAAATACCAGAACCATAATAGTACTTGTTTTTTTAATAATGAAAAACCACCGTTTCCAATCATAAAATTAAAACCTAAATTATCCAGCTTCCCTACTGAAACAAGATTTCTAGCACAATCAGGAACATAGAGACACCATTCAAAATCTACGAGACAACCGATGTCCAAGATCAATCTATATGGCTCAATTCCTTCTATCCGTGCTTTCATCATGTTTCCCATAAACAAGTATTGCTCAGTTCCGTTTATGGGTTGGATCATAAGAAATCCCTGTATGACGTGAAACACATGATTAGTTGCACCAGAATCTAACCACTAGGTATTATTAGGTACTTTTATAAGGTTTGATTCAAAACATACATAAATAGTATGCATATCTTTCTTTTCGAACCATTCCCTCCTTTTAGAGCAATCTTTCTTTACGTTACCTTCCTTATTGCAAAAGTAACATTCATCCTTTTTCTGGATTTGAACCTCATTAATCTTTATTGGGGCCTTGTCCTATTTCTTGTTCTTCATATCTAGTTTGGCCTTGTTGTTGTTATTTCTATCATAGACTATGAGGTTGATGGAGTGATCTCTTATCTTCTTTAATTTCCCTTCCTCCTGTACTAACATGACCTTAAGTTAATTTGAGTTCCATTTATCTTTAATGGTGTTCTAGTTCACCTGGAACTGACCAAATTCAGCAGGAAGGGAGTTCATGATAAACTGTACAAGGAATGAGTCACTCACATCCATCCCCAAAATCTTCAGTTTGGCTGCTAAGTTGGACATTTCTGTTACGTGATCATGAATTGACTTAGACCAATCAAACTTCTTTATAGTTAGCTCACCCATAAGGCTACCCACAATGAATTTACTGACTAAGTCGGATATTCTTTTATTTTCAGCAGGAACTCTTATCATTATCTTTTAGTGCAAACATTCATACATGTTCATATTTTAGTGCTTTGAGTTAACTTTAATAGATTCAGATTTCTTTAAGTAAAATTTTAAGTATGTATTTAAGTTCACCTTTAGGCAATCCCTAAATACATAAACATAATTTATGTCACTATAAAATACTTTAATAGATCATTATTACATACATTAGTTAAATAAGCTTTTTATCTTTGGATATACGACTATCTAACTAAGGCATGATGATTAATCCCTTTAATATTATAGATTATGAGCAATGGTCCATCTTTTGGATGACCTCTTAACAAGATAATCTATAATCCCAATTATTCAATCTACCATTACTGTCATTTTTTAAAGACATCTCTTTACTCATAAACAATTGTAATTTTATTAATTTAATGTGTTGATATCTCATTCAGCTAGGCCACTTTGGTAACTAACAAGCTATTTAATATCTTCACGTTCCATTATATTTTTCATATTTTAGGCCTTGAACAAAATAAAATTTTATTTGGAAAATAACATCCATTTTGTTTAAACTTAATGTTCTATGCATAAAATATGAAAACAATCTTTCAAGTCTTGATTCATGAACACCCCGACCGTTAGAGAGGGAGAAATGACGTAAAATACTAGCATGTATATATAATATTCTCTCAAAATGATTGAATCAATATATGATATACTGCTTCAAAAATTAAAATGACAAATCGGGGAAGTCGACCGTGGCATTAAAGAATTCACCAAATCATAATTCACGTCTGCACGTTGGAGAAGGAGCGGAGAGAGGACCATAATTTTGTTACCCAAATCACGTTATACACACATAAGAAAACTTCGAAAAATTTGAAACCTTCCCAGCCATGTATAACACAGTTAGTACCTACTCATTGCCTTGTCTTTTCAAGTCGGTTCTTTGGCTCCACGGAATAGCAATTTTTTTTTTTAATTTTCTTTAGAACCAATTTACAAAACATACTAGGTCATATGTGTAATTCAGTTTAACGAAAATCTGCTGCGAAATATACTTTAATCATTAAATTGAATAATTAATTATAATAGGAAAATTATGAGTTTCATAATCCAAATCTCTGATACCATATGTAAACTTTAATAGGAAAATTCATGCTACTTTAATTTCATAAATTCATAATCTATAATGCCCTAAAATTTTGGAACACATAAAAATCACTAAACATATAATTCTATGAATATGAATTTAAGTAGTAACCTTGATCCATGCTTTGCTTGAAGTTGAATACTTTGATGTAGAAATTTTCTTCCTCCTTGCCTTCACTTTAATGTCTTCTTGATGGTGAGAAGTAAACCCTATGTCTTTTCTCTTTTCTCTCTCTTGACGGCTTTTCTTATAGAGCTGAAAAGAAATCTAAATTAAAGTGTTTTAGGGTTTGTAACTTTAAGTCTTTTTATAGGCAGAGGAAGAATGAATCATTTTCCTCTTATAATTTTCAAAAGCTTTAATAATATTTTATTCTCACTAAGCCATTAAAGTGAGCCTTTAATATTAAAGCCCAATTAGATATTAAGTCATGTGAGACACTTTTATTTGAAATAATCCAACATCTCACTCTTTGAGACAAATAAATCATCCAAATTCTAATTGATCTTATTTGTAAGAGTTCTTTTTTTCTTCATATGATAGGCAAGATATTAAGGGTGTGTTTGACATCTTGATTTAGTGACTTAATTTTAAATTGTTTGGTTTCCTTTTATAATAGTTAAAAAAAATTAAGAAAAAATAGAGAAATTACTAATAGAATTAAAGAGATAAAATTGAAAACCACAAAACCAAGTCATTGATTGCCAAAAAAATGGAGCCTAAAGGTAGCCCTTGTCCTTCCACTCTTTTCACGATATTGGAATTTAATATTAGTTGGAATCTGTTCATATCTATTAATAGGATTTTGGTTCCATGCAATGGGAACATAACTTAGGAACTCTCTCCTACCTTCCACTCTTTTCACGATATTGGAATTTAATATTAATAACCAAATAAAAAGATTGGTAAGCAATAGGCGATTTAAACTAAAAGTCAATGCTATCCAAATAAAGTGTCTCTGGCTAATTATACTAAGGGAGACGGTGGTATTCTGAGCGCCCTCACTAAAAAAAACACAGGACTAACATTTTTAATCCCAAAACTCCCCCAATATATAAACTCATTGTAAATACGACCAAAAATATCTTTCCCCCATTTGTAAGCAATTTGTCATTCAGTGCTCCCCCTAACTAGAGGGCGATAAATGATAATTAGGATTGTGGCGATTCGGGTAAAAATATACATTTTTAGGTTAGTTTTGTCCATTTTTCGTCTTCTTCATCATTTTCTATCGCTCTCTTCCTCTGTGTTTGGTGAAAGATGGACTCTGATTTTGCTATTTAGGTTAAATTTGGAGATTTTCAAATTTAGATTTTATATAGGCAAGAGCTTCGTACGTGAAATGTTCATCTCTCTCTAGATCCAAGATTAGATGTACAACTTATCCTTGTCTTTGATTTATTGATTGCAAGTTAATTAAATTTTTACCTATGTTTGTGTCTGATTTCATTGTGTATTTAGTTCATGGTGAAAAGTTTCTTATTTAATCCTAGTGTTACCAAACACAAGATTGTTGTTATAGGAACAAAAATTTCTTAATGATCAATAGCGAAGACGCTAATAATATCGGGATTGATAATTCTGCTTATCTCTGTCGAGCTGCCAAACAAGTCTTGCTTCTTCTAATAAGTAATAATCCTTCAACTTTATTTAATAAAATTTGACAATGGGAGTAATCGTTAAGCAAGAGATTACTTTAAACACTTAAAAAGTCACACTCAATATCTACTTAATCTTAGGATTAGATTTCCACAAGTTTAAAACAGTGGATACAAATGTCCTATCATGTTTTCCTCGTGAGCAACTAAAATCTAACTAATGCGTAAAATATGTAATTTAATAGTCAAGGAATCTCATAATATATGTTCAATAAATCATAGGGAGAGACTATTTTCACTACATTTTTTGCTTAATTACTTGCACATATTAAGTTGTCCAATAAAAATACTTTCCTAATTACCTTCTAACATTATTCTCTAATTGAAACATTAATAAACAATAAAGTTAATTTTTTTATTTTCACTTAAAAAAATATGCTTAATCAATTAAACTTATGATTGAATTTATGTTGCATAATAAAAAAAATTAATATAATAAGGACATTTTTATTCTACAAAACTTTGAGAAAATATGTGATTGTTGATTATTGAAATAAAAAGTTAATAGTTAGAATGAAAGGATATAATTTTAGAAATTTAATGCAGTGGTAAAATCATAGTGCAATATAATATCATAAGATTTTAGTATCTTTGGCCTACCTATATTGATTTAAAATTTTAATATTGAATTGATTGAAACCAAAAATCAATTTAATACCAGCCATATTGTCATTATTGACTTGAATTTTTAAAATAATATTTAAATTAAATTAGTTTTTTTAAATAAAATATCCAATATTTTCTAAAATTTTGGTTGAGAAATGCCTTAATTATATTGTATATTTGATAAAAGAACGCGAGACACGATTTATAAGCACAATTGACTAAAAATATTTATTTTGCAAAAATAAAAATAGAAAGAAAATAATTACCTTGTTTGTTGATGTGTACAGAATTAAAAATTAATTTGGAAATAAAACATATTACCCCACTTCAAATGACAAGTAATTAAATGGTAGTTTTGTCCAAACATGTACTCCCTTCATTTCAGGTAAAGAGTTCACTATACTATTTTATGATGTTTCATGTTAAGAGTTCACTTTTTAAAATTATGTCTTCACTTTCCATAAATTTTTCAACTCTATCTTCCAAATGTGGTATTCACTCTCCATAAACTTTTTAACTATATCCTCTAAATGTGGTATAAACATATTAAATATGCTTAAATATTTTTGTAATTATGACCAACTCTAATGGTACTTTTATATTTCTTAATAATTATACTTTTCAAACGTGGACTCTTTAAGTGGAAAGGAGGGAGAATAAGTTTGAAAAAAAATACAGTGGGAATAGCCCCTCCCAAAATCATATTCTTAAATAGTCTTTCAAGAATTTTAAGTAGTCAAAAATTTCAATAATCTGGTTCCTATTTCGTGGACTCCCGAATTGCTGTAATAAGGTGTTACGGGCAACCGAATAGAAAATCTCGCCAAGGCATGAAAAGGTGCGAAATTATCCCCTTCAAATTTAAGAAAATTAAATATTTAACGCTGAAACTTATAGTTTCTGTCATTTTGCACCCCCTCCTCCCCCGGGCCGGGTGCAGAAAATGTTCTTCATATTTCGTAGCAAATGCTATTATGAGATAAAACTTGTATTAATTCTACAAGTTTTAGTGTTGGTGTTGTTAAATAATTTTAACACAAATTTCGATATTTAAATGTTATTAAGTTGGTGATGATTTAAAATGTTTTTATCATTATTTAAAAAATGACTAACTTGATCTAATGGTGTAAAAATCCAAATAAATTTAATGTCACATACTATAAATGTCAAGACTGATATAATTACTACCAACTCGAACTCATAATATCATACCTCTATTTTATAATTTTTGTACCAATTGATGCAAAATCCAAGCATTTATTTTACACCTCCAATATAAGCTTGCTCTTGTTTCAATCAAATTCTAACTTCACCCCTACCAACACATATTAGGTATTGTAAATTAATTGATCGTTCAATCGGTTAAGCCTCGATCTTTCAGTTAACACGTACTCCATCAGGTCGGAACTCGACAGGCAAAAAATCCGAGTCTATATAATAAACCCCCCTCGTCGTACTCTTTCCTAAAACCCTGAAATAATAAGTTACCCTTTCGTTCCCTCCTTCCATTCGCAAACACCCGCCCCCTGTTTCACCTTTCTCTCCACAAACAAAAGAACACTCAGATCACCACTTCCTTTAGATGATTCAACCCGTAATTTCTATTTTCATGCTTTCTCCTTCTCCTTCTCTCTTGCAACACTTTATTCTCTTTCTCTCTCTTCTTTTCTCATCCTTTTCTTCCTCCCTCTCGTCTTCCATGGATGCTTGGTACTACCGCTGCGTCGGCCTCGACCCCTGAACCCAATTTCTTTTCCCCCTCTATCTCCCTTCATTTCTTGCAATCTCTTTTACCTTGATTTTTCAATTGGGTATCTATAAAATCCCCCCAAAAATACCTCGGAAAGCAATTGTAGAAATGATGAGAAGTGCTCCTGAAAAAATGATGTCCGGAAAGGAAAAGGAAAAGAAAAAGAATAACGAGAGTCATCAGAGCTTGATTAAGAACAACCGGTTCTTGATTACTGTTAATGTGCTTGGAAGTGCAGGGCCTCTTAGATTTGTAGTGTACAAGGAGGCCAAAGTTTCTGGGGTGATTGAAGCATCTTTAAAGTTGTATGCTAAAGGGGGTCGTCTTCCAGTTCTTGGTACAGATTTCAAGAATTTCCTACTTTACCCCACAAGTGCAGAATCTGATGGTACAAAATCTTCTTTCTGATCATTTTCCATCGTACCCTTTTTGAGATTTTAATTAATGTGTTATAAATTTTCGCCAGTTTCACACATTACCCGTATCCAAGTCTTGAATTTTATTGTTAATAACATTTTGGGGATTTTGTGCAGCCCTTAATCCAGGGGAATTGATCGGCTTGTGTGGAGGAAGGAACTTTGTACTGTGCAAGAAACAGAGCCAGCCTCCTCAAATGAGTGAAGCTAGATCAGAGATGATTGCTCGAAAGAGAGGTGGCAGTTGTTGGAAGGCCTGGATCAATAAGTCCTTTAAGATACTATCCCATTGATTTTCAACGTTGGAATTGAAAGCTGTCCTTCAATTAAAAGATGATCTTATGGCCAATATACTAATGAAAGAAGTGCCGCGCGAGTGTCATCATATTTTGATGTAATGTTTTATAAAATTATATAAATAAACTTGCCTGATTGAATAAATTTTGTAGCCTTAGTAGCATAGAACGATATTCTAGTTGTCTACTTTGGCCTGTATCGATGTTAACCGCCCTCATCGGTAACTTAAGCCTCTTACTAAAGTTCCAAACTGCAAGACAAACTGAATATTCATTGATAACTTTTTTAGGACAGTGACCAATTCTTATAAGATATGGCAATGGGGGAGGCTTATTCGTTCTCTAGAAAAAAACTTATGCCATTTTACCCTATCAACTCTCTTTTTCAAGCGGAGATAGGACCTCCCTAGAGCACTATAATTAAGAGCATATTCGAGGTATAATAGAAAATTATTTGGGAAGGCTGGAAAAGTTGCATGTTTTGCGCTTGATTAAGGAATAAGGATAATGGACTTTTACGTAAGAGGGCAATATTAAAAGCTCTCTGTGTCTTTTTGTTTGTGGTAGATTCTTTGGCAATGAAAATGAGTTGTAAAATGCACCACACCACCTGCACTTGTTTAGTCCTATAGGTTCGTTAGAATCATGTTTCTTGAGGCTGTACTAATGATATATTTTAGACCCTACGTTTTCATACTTGATGAAGCATAATACTTTTTGGCTAAAGAAAGTGAATTATATAAAATGAGTATATTAAATAAATCTAGTGTATAGAGATCATTGGTTTGATAAATATTTCTTCTCCAGGTTAAGTTAGCGTTGTCAGAGAGTAGAGCTGACAATGGGCTAAGCTGGGCCGGTCCATTGCAAGCCCACCGGGCCATCACTTAACAATACGGGCAATCTTGGCTTGGTTTGAATGTGTAGGATAGTGAATCAGTTGACGCCGATTCTCCACATAAGCCCTTTAGAAGAAAGTCTCTACCATATACTGCATAATAGTAGTACTTTCTTCATCGTGTTTCCATGTTTAGCTAGGCAGGGCTTTGAAGAATGGGATTTAGTTATTGGCTAAACATGTATGGTATAAACTAGCGATACATGATTTGGCTATTCATCATGCTTGCTTAGCGAAAAGTTCTTGATCAAATGAGACGTGATTTATCTACTTTCCATGTGTGCGCTTATCAGCAACAATTGCCTCATCAAATGAATGTATTTAAATTCCAGAAACGCACCCCTCTTTTATTTTCTCACGAGTCAAGCCACTGTATTTTTATTTATTTATTTATTTTATTTGCATTGACAATCTAATTGCTTTCATTGAATAAAGAGGTATTTATACAAGGTAGTCTTTACAAAGAAACGAGGTAAAAACAACTTATTGACATATAAACAAAAGAGGACTGAATCTCCTAATTATGGTAGGAATCTGTTCCTGCTGGGATGCCCCCGAATGTGACCAAAGATGTGGTAACATCTACCACGACATCCATCACTCTCCCTCAAGTTGGACGATGCAAGTTTCAAACCCCCAACTTGCTAACCAAAAAACGGAAACGATCTGCCCCAAGGGGCTTGGTGAAAATGTTAGCAACCTGGTTTGTCGTTGTGAAATATCGTGGTTCAATATCATGAGATACCACCCGTTTACAAACGAAATAACAATCCATCTCAACATGTTTCGTGCGCTCATGAAAAACAGAATTCTTCGCAATATGTATCGTAGCTTGATTATCACAGAAGAGTGGGGTGGCCTCGTGCTGAGGTGCATCAAGATCAAGCAACAATCACCGTAACCACAGAAGTTAACTCACCGTTGCGGCCAAACTCAAGGCACCATCTGTTGGAAGAAGAAGTCCCTGACCTGGGGATGATTTTAGAAACCGAAACACACGGGTTATAGCATCCATGTGCGAGCGTCGTGGATTGGAGACGAATTGACTGAGCACATTCACGGAAAGAGTAATCTCAGGTCGTGTCACGGTCAAATATAATAATCGCCCAATCAACCGATGATATTGAGCCGCATCCACGGCGGGGCTATCTGTATCATCATCCACTCACAAATTTTGTTCCATTGGAAACGAACTGGGTCGAAATCCTTGTAAACACGTCTCCTCGAGTATGTCAAGTGTATACTTCCTTTGACTCAAGACTAAGCCTTGTGGCGAACGAGCAACCTCTATCCTAAGGAAGTATTTCAATGGTCCCAAATCTTGATACTAAATTTGCATCAAGATTACGTTTGACAGTATTGATCCTGTCGACATCATTGCCAGCCAAAGTAACATCATCCATATAGATGAGAGCACAGACAAAAATAGTACCTTGTTTAAAAATGAACAAGGAGTGGTCTGCATGAGATTGTTGGAAACCAGTATCAAGTAAAGTATTTGTGAACTTTTGGTACTAATTACGAGAGGCTTGTTTGAGGCCATATAAGGATTTGCGTAGTCTACACACTTTTGTGTCCCCTTGCTTCGCAAAACCTTGTGGTATCCACATATAAACATCTTCCTCTAGGTCACCATGGAGGAAGGCATTATTAACATCTAACTGATGTATCAACCAATTCTTCTTCGCAGCAACAATTAGCACACTTCGCACAGTCACAAGCTTAGCAACTGGAGCGAAAGTTTCATGAAAATCTATTCCCTCAACTTGCGTGAAACCCTTGGCTACCAACCGCGCCTTACCTTTCAATTTCACCATCTGGCCGGTACTTGATTTTGTAAACCCACTTGGAATCTACAACTTTCTTGCCTAATTTCTCTAAAGTCCACGTTCCATTGTCTTCCAAGGCATGGATCTCCTTCTGTATTGCTTCACGCCAATGTGGATTTTTCACTGCCTAATGGTAATACTTTGGCTCATCATGAGAAGTGATGGCCGCAAGAAAAGCTTTATGAGCAGGAGAAAATTTTTTATAACAGACAAAATGAGATAAAGGATATGTATCGTAGAGGTTCCTGAATTGGAAGTGGGTTGCACATGGTCTATAGATTGCGGAAGCTCAGTAACAAAATCATCTAGATGCTTGGGTTTATTTGGCACACGATGGCTTCTACATAGCCCTTGCGTATCAATTTGCCCATTTTCTAAGGAATTATGCTGTTGTTCTGGAACAATTTCAGACTGGACAACATTTTGTAAACAGTATTAGCTGCTGCTGGAAGTGATATAGATGTGTCCAAAGATGTGGTAACATTTAACGGAACATTTAGACTGGCCTCTTCGAAAGAAATCTATGGCAGCACTGAGTCATCAAAACATGCTGGATTTCTTCCTTGTGTTGGAGGCCCTGTTCGCTGTTCATTGTCGGGAAAAATTACATTGAAAGGAAACACATCTTCAGCAAATACTACATCCCTAGATGTGAAGATTTTGTTCTGTTTCCAAATCACAGACATGATATCCCTTTTGTGCATGAGGATATCCAACAAACACACAAGGTCTCCCCCTTTTACTAAACTTATCACGACCCTTTCTATTATCCTTTGCATACACAAGACTCCCAAAAACACGGAGATGGTCATATGAAGGCTTCTTGTCGAACAAAATTTCATATGGTGTTTTATGCCCAATGACTTTAGATGGCAACCTATTTATGAGATAGGTAGCCGTCAAGACACACTCACCCCAAAAACTGATGGGCAAATTTGCTTGAAATCGCAAAGCTCTTACAACTTCGAGTATGTGCCTATGTTTCCTTTCTACTACCCTATTCTGTTGGGGTGTATCGGTACAGGATGTCTTAAAAAGTATTCCGTAGGTGGCATAATAGTCCAACATGTAATTTGACTGAAATTCCTCACCATTGTCACTCCTAATTCCTTTTACGGTCTTCTCAAATTGAGTTTTGACCATGTTGCAAAAACTAGTCAAATGGTGACTCACCTCAGATTTATGTTTCATTAAATACACCCAAACTCCACAACTATAATCATCAACGATAGACAAGAAATAATGTGCACCCGAAAAAGAAGGAATTTTATAACCTCCCTAAATATCGCAATGTAATAATTCAAAACATGAACTAGTTTTAATACTGCTAATAGAAAAATGAGCTCGAGTCTGTTTTGCCCTCATACAGGAATCACATATTTTATTGCTAGATCTGAAATTTTTACCAAGAGGCTCGACATGTTGAAGTGTTGTGTCTGATGCGTGACCTAATCTCTTGTGCTAAACTTCTGTCTTCACAGGCTCCATGCAGTATAGACCATCGCGACATTGACCCACTCTAATCAAATTCCTCGAGGGTAGGTCCTGTATAACACAAAAGTTCGAAAAAAATATTAGTACACAATTAAAATCTTTCGTTAACTTGCTAACTGAAAGTAAATTGCACTTGAAATCTAGAATATTCAAAACATTGTGAATTTTCAACCCATTTGACAAGCAAGTTTTGCCAACTCCCTTCACAAGAACATTGTCTCCATTTGGTATTCTAATGTGCGAACCAGATTCCGATTTCGTGTGCTCCTCAAGGATCCTTTCATCACAAGTGATATGTTCTGTTGCTCCAGAATCAATCACCTAAGGCTTCTCGAAATAAAACTTGCTAGCCATGTTAGTAGTTGGCTGAATCTGTCCAGACTTCTCAGATATTGCGGAAGATGTGGCGACATCTACGGGAACATCATCTTTGCAGATGTACTGGATCAATTTTGCATATTGTGTTGAAGATAATTCTGGAAGGGGGTTTGTTTGCAATTCAACGTTTGCTACCTTGAAGGTCACCCTCTGTTCACTCTGCTTACCATCATCACGGGTTACCTTTCTCCACCAAGGAGGATACCCAACAATTTTGAAACAGCCTTCTACGGAGTGGCCCATCTTGCCACAATGACTGCACGTAGGTTTTGTGCTTAGAATCTGTGTCTTCACAGTTCTAAAAGCTTCATTAAGGCCCATAAGAAACTCATAAAGCTGCTCCTTCTCACGCAGCATCACAAGTTGTTTGGGTATATATATCACATGTGCACTTGCCACAGGCACACTTTGGCATAGGAGACTCTCCCAAAATCCCTTTCAATTTGGTGTAAGCCGCGGCAGCTTGCTTTTCTGCCATGGTTCACGGCTTGAAGCTAGGGGCGGCGGCTAGGGTTAGTTTTAGGGTTTTTGTTAAAACCTGCTCTGATACCATAACAAATTTGATTTGTATTGGCGATCTAATTGCTTTCATTGAATAAAGAGGTATTTATATAAGATATTCTTTACAAAGAAATAAGCTAAAAATAGCTTATTGACATATAAACAAAAGAGGATTGAATCTCCTAATTATGGTAGGAATCTGCTCCTGCTGGGACGCCCCCGAATGTGACAAAAAATGTGGTAACATCTACCACGACATCCATCATTTTCTTCATCTCCCCATCAAATTTGAGCTTTATTTTTTTTTATTTTTTTTTTTGACAGAGCTTATGGCCAGTGGAGCTAGATATCTTAAAGACTGATAACCAGTAAAAGGAGTTTCTATTCAACACAAATTCAGTGAGCACGAGCCTCCAAGCAGAGTAGTGTAGGTTTCATTTCTATGTTTGAAGTTTCACCCTTAATTCGTCTACCAAAGGCTGGAACATTTTTTTTTTTTTTTTATGATAAAAGAAGATTACATTAAGAAGAAAGAACGTACAAACATGGCGGACGAGATGCCCACATAGAAAAACAAAAAGAAAAAGAAGCTGGAATACTTTTGTTTAGAGCCCGTTTGGTACAGCGTTTACAAAACGCAGCGTTTTAAAAAATGCAGTGTTTTAAAAACGCAGGTCTTTCCTTATAAATACATTTGGGATATCACTTCAATACGCAGTTTTTTTTTCCTAGGAGCGTTTTAAAACCTGCGTTTTGGAAAAAAGCTGGGAATTCTAGCGTTTTAAAACGCAGCTGTGTTTTGAAAACGCTGCGTTTTCTGCCGCAGTATTGAAACACATTTTTTTGCAAATAAGCTGCATTTTATCCCTGCGTTTTGACCAAAACACTCGACCAAACGGGCTCAAAGACTTTTAACAAAATCTTTAGGAAGTCACACGTATTTTTCTACATGATCTATTTGGTGTGGAATTAACAAAGCATGACCATGAAAAGTTTGGTTACAGCCTGCAGAGGTCTTAATCTGATATATTATCGTCTAGAAGTTATTCTTTATTACTCTTTTCTTGTCAAAGAAACACCTCTACATTGAGATTTTCAACTTGTTTCGTGTTAAAACTTAAAATCTACAATATCTACATTGAGCTTTTCATCCATGGCTGATAGAAGGTGTCCACAATACCGGTATAGATTTCTTTTTAGACGATCTGAATGGTATACAACTCTAAGAGACATTTTGTAATGTCTGTTCCTATTTCATTGGTTTGTCTTATATTTAGTGCTGGAAAAATTTGTACGAAGTAAAAGAAATTGTGCATCTTGTCGCACAAATTTCTTAGTGGTTCGTTTGTCGAATGACAAAGATAATTGTGGAAATGTGTTCTACTCCGTAAGAACATCGAAATTATATATTTATTTGTCCAAAATGATATTTGGATGATGGAGATATTAAGGCCTAAAGTAGGTGAGTTAAAATTGAATAAGTGAGTATGTCCCAGAATGAAAAAAAAGCAAATGCAAGAGTAGTTTATACATAAGCTCCTTTCGCTTTGTAAATTCTCAAAGCACTAACGGTGAGGGGACGAGTCTGTTTTAAGAACATTGTGTGTTACACAGACCTCGGATAAGAATTATTCCAGAACAATTTCAATTTCTTTGTTTTGTTTTGTTTTGTTTTGTTTTTTGTTGGTTTTTCCAGTTCTATAATTTGTAATTTCCGTATTATTGTAATCGATTTTCTAACAGTTGCTATATAGGTACAATCTGTGTGAACGTGATATTCTAATAAATTAATTAAAATTTTGATGTAAATCTTTGACCAACAAAATAATTGATTATTTTTTTTGGTTAAAAAAAATTATTTAGGGAAATCTATTCTGTTGATGAAATTGGAGCTAACTTTTTGAGATTTAGATTAAAATCGGAGAAATAGTCAATTTTACCATTTTACTTTTACCAATCTTTAAATTTTGCCACTGTACTATTTTTGAGCCAAAATTGTCATTGTAGTTTGAAAGGGATGATATTTTAGTTCTTAAATTATTTTGTTTCTTCTGAGGGTAAAAAAAAAAAGATATTTTATGAACAAAAAATAAATAGAGAAAGAAAGAATGAAATATAAACATATAATAAAAAACAAGAAGGGAAAGATATATTGTCTAAATAGAAAAATAAGAGAAAAATATTTAAATCAATTACTCATTATATTTTTTCTTAAATATAGTTAATCCATAAAATCTAATTGGCAACACTTATTTATTGAATACAATTAATTTTTTATAAAGAGAATTGACTAGAAAAATGTAAACTTATTTTTGTATTAATATTTCTTAAAGTCCTTTTTAATTAGAATTATATAAGATTAAAAGAAAAATAAAAGTTTTAATTTAATATTTAATAATCAAAATGAGAATTATGCCATGTTAAAATTCTTTTTTTTTTATGAATAACTATCTTTTTATAAGAATTATTTTTTCACAATGTTTTATTTTTAATTTTTGATTTAATAATTTATATCAGTATTACTTTAAAGTAAAATTCCCTCAAAAATTTTCATTTAAAAATTGACATCCATCAATAACCTTAACTCACTTCACCTAATTTCGAACTCATCTATCGTTAACGATATTCCAACTTATTTATAAAATTATAGTGGAGGTGATTGAAAATTTGTAATTATTTACGTTAAGAATTGAATGCGAGTTAGGGATAATGGTAAAATTACAACCTTTTTTTGAAAATACAATGATAATTTTGCTCTAAAAAAAGTACTGTGACAAAATTTAAAATTTGTTCAATGTGCAGTGGCAAAATTGATCATTTTTCCGATTAAAATCTCATCTATTTTAGCTTATGTATCTAATCAAATCTAAATGAGCTAATAGATCATGTTGTAAATCAATAATTAGATCCTATTAGATCTCATCGATTGTCAAGGCTAATTATGATGATTAATTGTAATGATACTCAAATATCTCCAAATATCTCAAAAATTACATCAACCCAACATGTACTATGATCAATTGAAAAATAATCCAAAAACTCAATAAAAAGTTGCATGTGACCAGCACATGTCATCTTAATGGCTAAAGTGTAACGGAAGTTAATCTAGACCAAAATTAGAACATTGAACGTCAACGTAAAGTGCGAACCAGTGCTTACCTTGGACTCTAAAATTATTAATCCTTTAATCAAAAGAATAGTTATAGGTTTTATGGTCAATGACTTATCCCTTTCTGGACAGAGGGAGAATTTGTTATGTAGTCATCAGTCATATGCTTGTAGCTTAATCATAGCAAATTTGACTTGTAATATGAAAACACCTCATATTCTCCTGCCTTATATTTTTTTATCATAGGCTTGACTATAATTATTCCCCATTTCTGCGCCTAGCATAATTGACTTCGCCATGGACGCGATCACAATTAAACACACCTGCTGAAGGGTAGAAACATACCAAGAACATTTGATTAAACCAGAAATCTCTTAGAATGTCTTTTACATTGCAGCTCTAAAGGAAAGAAAACATATAGGAGAGTTTTTACATAAACCAGATACAAGGAATAATTAACGACCAACGTTAACGCTTGTAACAGTAATTTCAGCATCTCCGGAACTTAGTGCAGGAACTGGTGCATAATACATGGGAACAGGCATTGTTGTTGGAAGATTCGGCATCACTGTCTCAAAGTTAAGAACTTGAATAGCCTGCCTAATTGAAGGCCTGAAATTCTTGTCTGGGTGAGCGCACCACAATCCAACCTTCATCAAACACTCGGCTTGTTTTGCATCAAAATCTGACTTCAACCTCTCATCCACAGCTGAAAGGAGCTGCCCACTTCCATGGAGCTCCCAAATCCACTGTACCAAACCTGTTTCACACTTCCCTTCAATGATAGCAGCAGCCTTTCCTCCACAAGCGATTTCTAATGCCACCACCCCAAAGCTGTAGACGTCAGATTCCTTACTAGCTTTACCGGTGCTTACATACTCAGGTGCCAAGTACCCAAAAGTCCCTGCCAACCCTGTTGTTTGTGGACCTAACTCGTGGTCCATTAGTCGAGCTAAACCAAAATCACCAAGCTTGACGTTAAACCCTAAATCTAGCATTATATTGCTCGATTTGATATCTCGGTGTACTACACATTGCTCCCACTCTTCGTGAAGATAGAGCAAGGCAGAAGCCAAACCTATAGCTATTTTATACCTTACTGCCCAAACAAGAGGAGCCTGCTTCTTCCCAAAGAGGTGAGAATCAAGGCTACCATTTGGCATAAGCTCGTAGACAAGAAGGAACTGACTTTGATCATGGCACCAGCCAATAAGTTGCACCAGATTTCGATGCCTCAACCTGCTAATGATCTTAACCTCAGTTATATACTCCTTCTTCCCTTGTTTGGACTCCCTTGAGATCTTCTTCACTGCAACTGCTGTGTCAAGATCGGTGAGGAATCCCCTATAAACGCAGCCAAATCCTCCTTCACCCAATTTCCGGTCAGCCGAGAAGTTGTTAGTGGCCAAAACAAGATCTCTGTACGAAAATCTTCTAGGTCCTGCTCCTCTTTCGAGATCATCATTAATTGAGGTTAAATTGAGTTTCCCATTGGACTTCTTTTCAGTTCTTCTCCGTCTCCTGCACAAAACTACAAAGGCTACTAGTGCACCTGCTAAGAAAACACCCAGTGATACTGTTAAGCCCACTATTAACCTCACCTCTTTGGATTTCCCTCCACTTGACTCCTTTACATTTAAGCTCGAGCTGAACTCCCAAGACCAAAGGGTGTGTCGCTCCACATTCTTACCAGTAGCAGCTGAAAATCCAATAGTCACCCACTCAGGAAGGACCTTCATGAGGTCAATTTGAAAGGAAAGACCAGAATTTCCTTGGAAATTAGGACTTGCTGCATAGGTCCAAGACACGCTCAGATTCTTAGTCGTAGCATTATAAGAAATCTGAGCATCAGCAGTATCTCCACTGTGCAAACTAGCATTCCAAGGAGTGAAAACGGATGAGGAAATTGAGTTAATATTGATCCCAACGTGCTCAAACGAGGGATCCCATTCAGGGTTTGAGTAAGAGTCGAACTCAACAGCTATGATTTGATTTGTGGACGAATCACTGTTGGATGTGTTAAACAGGCCTAAAAAGCCACCACCTGAGTTTGGTGGGATTTGAAAGCCAACAGGAGCAAGAAAGAAGGCAAGCCCATGGCCATAATTGGGAACAACTTGGGTGTCGATAGAGAATGAGAAGCGAGTAGTGAAATCAGAGAGCTTCCCTGATTTGGAATCCCACAAGCAAACTCTGTCAGCATATATGGCTTGGCCAACACGAAAACTGTAATTGACCCTATTGAACTGTATGGCTCCAACAGAAGGTACTGCATCTCCTTGGTAGAGTATGTTGGTTGCACCAGGATTGAAACGAGTTATTTGGAAATCAACTGACTTAGTAATGGGCAGAAAAAAGAAGGAAAAGGAGACAAAGAGAGAAACTAAACCTTTGCCAAGTCCAAATGAAGTTGGTGAGCTGGAGAAAGTGATCGCCATGACAAATGATGGTGCACACGGACACAGAGATAGAGGCAGAGAGTACGTAAAGATCACCAATTCTAGATGTTTATGCTGATATATAGATGTATTAATCTTAATTTTGATGTTCAAGTTTCAACTACCAGCAATATTTTACATCTAAAAGAAGCTTCATAGAAACTTAATCAAGCATTTACCTATATATAAAGAATGAGCAAGTCAATGACCGGCACAACAGAGTTAAAGCAACAGAAGAATACTCCCATGCATAATTTTTAAGAGTCAAGCATTATATTGCTCAACAGCTATGATTTGATTTGTGGATGAATCACTGTTGGATGTGTTAAACAGGCCTAAAAAGCCACCACCTGAGTGTGGTGGGATTTGAAAGCCAACGGGAGCAAGAAAGAAGGCAAGCCCATGGCCATAATTGGGAACACCTTGGGTGTCGATAGAGAATGAGAAACGAGTAGTGAAATCAGAGAGCTTCCCTGATTTGGAATCCCACAAGCGAACTCTGTAAGCATATATGGCTTGGCCAACACGAAAGATGTAATTGACCCTATTGAACTGTATGGCTCCAACAGAAGGTACTGCATCTCCTTGGTAGAGTATGTTGGTTGCACCAGGATTGAAACGAGTTATTTGGAAATCAACTGACTTAGTAATGGGAAGAAAAAAGAAGGAAAAGGAGACAAAGAGAGAAACTAAACCTTTGCCAAGTCCAAATGAAGTTGGTGAGCTGGAGAAAGAGATCGCCAGGACAAATGATGGTGCATACGGACACAGAGATAGAGACAGAGAGTACGTAAACCTCACCAATTCTAGATGTTTATGCTGATGTATAGATGTATTAATCTTAATTTTGATGTTCAAGTTTCAACTACCAGCAATATTTTACATCTAAAAGAAGCTTCATAGAAACTTAATCAAGCATTTACCTATATATAAAGAACGAGCAAGTCAATGACCGGCACAACAGAGTTAAAGCAACAGAAGAATACTCCCATGTATAATAAACAAAACCTATAAACAAATTGATCGAGTTGACATCCTGAAACTAGATAAACATTATTAGTCTTAATATTCTGGATATGTTTTCAAAAATCTGATTGGATAGGTGGCGAGAGATTGAATAAATGAATTTATTATCATCAGATAGAACTACCTTGACTTACAAGCTCCTGCTAAAATCATTTCTCATCAAAATATCTCCATCATTAAATCTCTTCGGTAAAGTGTACCCATTATTGGGTCTTCAAATATGCATTAGCTAACTACTGATCTGCAAATAGATGACATTTTTCCTCGAGCTAGCAAGAATAAGGCTCATGGTTACATGCAGTCCTCCGATCCTGTCCTAGACGCATACAGCAATCCCTCTGGGAGATGGCCATTATAAATTCACTATGTACCTTGAGAAATTGTTTCTTTCTGTAATTTTGCCATTCTATAGTCTGTTATTGCATTTTCTAAGTGAGGCAGACTGACTTGAGAAAGATGAGTAGTTCATTTTCATAAACCCCAACTTCGCAGAAATCCAATTTTCCCACATGTTCTCTTGAACCACAAACAAAGACAAACGATCAATGACACGAAAGAAAGGACAAGAAGTGTTGTGCTATAGATAATTAAGAACCTCCACCAAGTGAAAACTTTTAATTAAACACTTCTGCCTGTCCAGTTCAATCAATCAAGAAAGAAAAGAAAATTTCATTTAGACTAATTCAAGACATACAAACCACCCACACACACAACCTCGACAATAATAATGCCTATCAATGACAGAATTTGAGGAGATGCTCATTAACAAGAGTAAGTATGTATGTATTTCAAATTTCAAAATAAGGATTTTAAATATATACAGTTGCGAAGTCACCCTATCCATATGAGGTTCAAATGACACCCCTTCAGTTTTAGGAAAATGTCATTTTAGTACCTTTAAGTATACTTCAGTTAAGGCCCTTTGTTTTAGGAAAATATTGCATTATGTTATAATTTTGACCCCACTTTTGAGTCAAATATAGATACTAAAAATATTTTTTACCCTTAAAACAAAACAATCTTAACCCCATTTTCAAAAGATCCTAACTTCGCCACTAAATATGTAGATATAGAGTAATTAAAGCAAATACTAAAAGAATACTTCAGTCTTGCACTTACTTTACCAGCCCATAAGAAAAGTATTCTCTCCATCCCAAAAAAAATTAATTCCTCTTTCCTCTTTGATTTGTCCCAAAACAATAATCTCATTTATAAAAATAATACTAATAAATTTAGTACAATTTGAACAAGATATAAACAAGTAAATTTATAATTATAAAAAGTTTGACTTGTCAAATACAACTATAGCATTTTTATTTTTTTTATTGGATGGAGGGAGTATTATATATCGATCCCTTGTCAGACAAAACAACACTGTCTGTGTTTATTATGGCCAGTAATTAATCGCTTTTCTTTATTAGTTTCTTTTATGTAGTCATTAGCTTGTTGCTTACTCGCTCATGTTATATTATTATTGACTTATAGTAATTTATAAACGCTTGATTGACAAAGTGATCCCTTGCATTTTCTGTTAACTGTTATTAATTGATTGAAGGCATAATTATTAAGAGTAGAATGAATACCTTGAAATAGAATAGTGGATTCTTTGCATGGAATGGAGGGAGGGTATAGTTCATTAAACTTGACAGATACTAAGTTTCACATTCCTCAATCGACCAGCATTGGCAACGTATCAACAAGATCACATAAGAGACGGACTATTTTTATTGTCTCCTGCCATGGACTGATCAAGATAGTGAAGAGCAAAATACACCAAGTACAATCGAAATCGATCAAAACCAGAATTCTTTTAGAATGTGTTTTGTATTACAGCTCTAAAGCAATGACACTCAAATATATACATGTGCAATGTGTAATTTAACGTCCACTATTCATGCTTGTAACAGTTACATCAGCACCTTCAGAATCAACTGCAAGAGTCTTAGGTGCATAGTACATCGGAACAGGCATCGCTGTCGGAAGATTTGGCAAAGATATCTCAAAATTAAGAACTTGAATAACTTGCCTTATCGATGGCCTGAAATCCCTGTCCGGGTGAGCACACCACAACCCTACCTTCACCAAACACTCAACTTGTTTTGCATCAAAATCTAAATTCAGCCTCTCATCCACGGCTGAAAGGAGCTGCCCACTTCCATGTAGCTCCCATATCCACTCCACCAAACATGTTTCTGACTTCCCTTCGATGAAAGCCGTGGACTTCCTCCCAGTAGCAATTTCTAAAGCCACCACCCCAAAGCTATAGACATCTGACTCCTTACTGGCCTTGCGAGTGGTTACATACTCAGGTGCCATGTACCCAAAAGTCCCGGCCAAACCAGTTGTCTGTGGACCTAACTCATGGTCCATAAGTCGAGCTAACCCAAAATCGCCAAGCTTGACGCTGAACCCAGAGTCAAGCATTATATTGCTCGACTTGATATCTCGGTGCACCACACATTGCTCCCACTCTTCGTGAAGATAGAGCAAGGCAGAAGCCAAACCCAGGGCAATTTTGTACCTCACAGCCCAAACAAGAGGAACCTTCTTCCCAAAGAGGTGAGAATCAAGGCTACCATTTGGCATAAACTCGTACACAAGAAGGAACTGAGTTTGATCGTGGCACCAACCAACAAGTTGTACCAGATTCCGGTGCCTCAAACAGCTAATAATTTTCACTTCTGTTATATACTCCTTCTTGCCTTGTTTAGACTCCCTTGAGATCTTCTTCACTGCAACTGCCATGTCAAGATCTGTGAGGAATCCCCTATAAACGCAGCCAAATCCTCCTTCACCCAACTTCCTCACATCTGAGAAGTTGTTAGTAGCCAAAACAAGATCTCTGTAGGAGAATCTTCTGGGTCCTGCTCCTCTTTCAAAATCATCATTGATCGAGGTTAAGTTAACTGTCTCTATGGATTCCCTTTCAGTTCTTCTCCCTCTCTGCAAAACTGCAAATGCTACAATGCCACCTGCGAATAAAACACCCAGTGATACTGTTAAGCCTGCTATTAATTTCTTTCTTCTGGAGTTTCCTCCACCAGTGTCCATCTCTAAGCTAGAGCTGAAATACCAAGACTGAAGGACATGCCGCTCCATATACTGGCCAGTAGCAGCTGAAAAACCGATGGTGACCCACTCAGGAAGAATCTTCTTGAGGTCAAC
This sequence comes from Platycodon grandiflorus, assembly GCA_016624345.1. Classification (NCBI taxonomy): domain Eukaryota; kingdom Viridiplantae; phylum Streptophyta; class Magnoliopsida; order Asterales; family Campanulaceae; genus Platycodon; species Platycodon grandiflorus. The sequence goes on along the minus strand of CM028361.1, from coordinate 36,521,201 downwards.
TTCATAAGAAAGACTAAAATTTTCTTGGAAATTCGGATTCGTTCTATAGGTCCATGACACACTCAGATTCTTTGTAGTACCATTATAAGAAATTGTAACATCTGCAGTATCTGCACCGTACAAACTAGCATTCCATGCGGTGTAATTGGATGAAGAAAGCGAGTTGATGTTGATACCTACATGCTGAAATTGAGGATCCCAGTCCTGGAGGTATGTGTTAGTGTCGAACTCAATTTCAACAATTTGGTTTCGGGATGAATTAAGGTTAGATGTATTAAACAGACCAAGAAAGCCACCGGCCGAATTGGGTGGTATTTGAAAACCAACAGGAGCAAGAAAGAAAGCAATCCCATGGCCATAATTGAGAGCACCTTTCATGTCGATAAAGAATGAAAACTGAGTAATGAAATCAGTAAGTTTTCCTGAGTTAGGGTCCCATAAGGGAACTCTCTCTGCATATCTAATGTGACCAACTCGACAGGTATAACCGTCCAGGTTGAGCTCTACGGCTCCACCATAAGGTGACGCATCTCCTTCATAGAGTATGTCCACCGTATCAGGAGGGAAACTAGTTATTTGGAAATTAACTGAATTAGCAGAAGTCAGGAAAAAGAAAAGAAAGAAGAAAAAAAGATTAACGCAAACATTTCGAGGTCCAAACGAATTTGGTGAGCGTGAAACAGAGGTAGACATGATCTTTTGCAAGCAGAGAGAGAGAGAGAGAGAGATCACAGAAACTGGCACCTGAACTTATCTTGAATTTTTGTTTTTTTATAGAAGAACTTGCACAGATGTAAACTAGTACAAATCTTGATGCTCAAGTTCCATCTACCAGTTTTATTCTGTTAGAAGCTTCATAGAAAGTTTAGAACGTATTTACCTATCTAAAAAATGACTAAGCTCGCAAGTCAATAATCGGCAGAACAGTACTGAAAATAATAAAAACAATACGACAGACATGGGGACCACCTGAAACTGGAAAACTCTTATTAACTTTAATTTCCACCCCGCGCATTTCTCATTGAATTTCCAACTAATAAGAACAATCTTATTAGACGGATGGGAGAAATTTCAACAAGAAGAAACAAAAATAACCTTATAAAAAGACGACTGCAATGATATTATTTAATCATAATATTTCCATCATTAAATTAACTGCTTGATAAAGGAAAACCCCAGCTGCAACTGTAGGGTCTCTAAAGATTCTATATATATCTACGCCGATCCTAAAAACAATGCTATCGAATATAACTGACATTTTTCCTCAGGAGACCAAACCAAGTCCCACAATACAACCAGTACTCCTGTCCTGCATATATATAGTAATAACCAGGACAAACACTTCTGGAGATGGGCAAAACGTTACAAATTGCTTTGTACATCATAATGTTTTAAGCTGAAACTGGATCATTTGTTTTGTAATTTTCCGTTGCATTGAGCTATTTATGATCTTCGGTTTCCTTTTCTCTTTCGTTTTTATTTGCTTTTTATTTATTTTGGTTATGAGGCAGAATTTAGAAAGATGAAACTGTAGCATTTTTGACATCTAAGACCTATGCAGTCCAGTCAGATATCAGCATCATTTCAGGAGAACAATATTTTTTGAAAAAAATATACATGTAGTTCCACTACCTCATGAGCCGATGGGGATGCAACCAACTGAAGAGGAGCAGTCACAAATATATGGTTTTTAAATAAACATTGCAGAAAGCTAGAATAAGTACCAGATACACGAAATATTGCACTTCAGCCACAATGGTTTTGTGAGATCCTGAAAATTTACATTTTAAAAATATATATAAATTTAATACTATTTTTAACATATTTGATCAAGTAATATTTTGTTGACTTTTCTATGTTATCCTAGATAATAAACAAGTAGTTTTCACTAAATTTGACTAAGTCATATGTTTTGACTCTTTTTTAATATTTTATACTATTTTAAAGATATATTAACACATCTATTATTTTAATAATAAATAGTTAACACAATTTGGTTGGTATTTTGATGTGTACGGCTATGATGAAGAATCTTGGCTATTAAGATTTGACGTGGGTCCCATATCAAGATGTATATCCCATTAAGTTAATGCCTAGTTATGACTTGCCTCCACTTGAAGTAGCTGCATGGAAGATGACTAACATTGCATGGTATGATTCACCCCTTTTTGGCATAAATATCCAACCGCCACCCTTGTTTATTCTCTTATAATAATATGTAGCAGCAACAACATCATTTTGTCAACTTGAGAGAAGGTGGTGTTACAGAGTGTATACAAACTTATCTTTTTCCCAGGGTCGTAATACTTGAGAGGGAGATTAGTCAAGAACCACGGTGATTATTTTGGTGTTCGTATATTATTTCGGCTCCGTACGAGTTGCGGGTTTGATTAGAGGATCGTTGTGGAGTAGTTTTTATGTGTTTTGATCGGTGAAATTATTTTATTTTGAAATAATGGAGACTACGCAGTACCGATTCTGTGTCAGTTTAATCACGTGATTGTCTTTTAATTATCCATGTTTGATTCGTATTCCTAGTATTGAAACGTGTTTATTGTTGTTGATATAATACCTTTGGTATTGGTTTGATATTGAAATTGTTCCATGTTAATAATCGGTGTATTTTCTTGAGCAGTTGTTATTTATACCATCGTGTTGAGTATTTGGTTATTTGAAATAGTTTAGTGATACTGATTAGTGGTATGGTCGGATACTCTGGTTACTTGGTTACGATTGTTGGGTTGGTGGGCCCATGGATTGGGGCACCAACGCCATTTGTTATTGTTGTTGATAATATCATCGCCTTGGCCACAAACTGATTAGTATGCTAAATTGTAACTTGTGATCAATTGTCATTTGATAACACTCGGTATCGTTCTTGATAATAACCATTGGTCCATATTTTTTTTATCTCATGGACGCTGGTATTTGAATTCCTTATTTTGTTCTACTCTTTGGTGCTGTGTATCCCTTTTCTTACTGGGCCCAGAAGTTCACCCCCCACCGGTTATTTGAGTTTTGCAGGTTTGATTTGATTAAAGTGAGCAGCGGAAGCGTGGCTAGCTATGAGGTGGGTTAGAGAGCGAGCCTAGTATGGTTGTTAGAAGTGTTGTTGTAATATTTGGGTTTTGTATTGAGTTGCACCAGATTTTGTTATATATGAGAATTGGTGTTTTTAAGGAAACATTCTTGTTAATTTTTTCCGCTGCTAGTTAAGAGTTGATTTGATTGTATTGTGAAGCAGGTGGTGACTTCGGGTCGCTACAAGTTTTTTGCCAGCTTTTTGACGACCAGTCAAACCACAAAGGGACAATTGGTTCTTGTAGTTATAAACACTCAGATGCTTCCAAGGAGAAACCAAGCGGTTTACCTTCATCAGCACCTCATTCTTCGGCAGAATGATAAGACATCTTGACATTTAAAAAGACTATTACACTCCATTAAAAAGAAGTTTGAGTCCAAGTTGTAAGAAGATTAGGACATATGACATAAGAATATAAATTCTCTACCTGGAAGTTTCCCAAACAAAATGCCGTCAAAAAATTGCTAGATACCTAATCTCATGACCAGATCTTTCATAAAGTCCAATATGCTATCTTATGAAAAGGACTATTGATAATTTTTTATCCAATTACCCACAAAATTTCAGGAACCAGAATTGAAGTCCAACAATCCACCACATAACTGCTCAATATAGAGATGAATGCAAGCGATTATTTTTGGCATCGGCCATGGCCCAGTTAGTATTGCCGCCCCAGGGTTGATAGCTTGTCTTCAAATTTGGCTGCTTCTATTTTCAAAAGAGTTCTAATTTCTAACAGTGCGAGCTTGAGTTGCTCAGTTCTTCCTACTTCTACCGCCCTAAAAATAAAGAGTAGCCTTTTGTATTTAAGTAATCAAAACAGGTACTGTAAAACTTCAATAAAAATTCACTGTTGCACGCTTAAAAAGGTACAAAAATTTCAAGATCTTCCTCATTCTGATTACTCGTCAAAGGAGATACCTTTTTCGGGCATTTTTCAAATAGAAAATTTTTCATGGCCTATATTTAGATGAATATTTTCCACAGATATAGCTTATAGTTTAATCATCTGGTAATTAATTCGTATTATTGGAAAATACCTGAGATTTCCTTAAATTTCCTAATTGTAGGTGGTTCATGAAACAGATTTTAGGAAGTTCTAGGTTTGATCTAGTTTGTTCCATGCGTCATTGAGACATTGACTTCACATGCATACAAACACAAAACAACTCTTAGCATGCCTACCAATTACTTTGAAGAAACTCAATAAGACAACCAACGTACATTGATTTAAACCATAAACTCTCACTATCAAGAAGCATCAATAAGTCGTACCCTTTATTATCAAGATCTACTAATATAGTATGAAGGGAACGAATTCACTATACAATAATAGGATATCACGGATTACCTCGTGCGAATTCGTACCCTAAAGCGAAGCGGAAGACTTTTAGCTTGTGCTACGAACTCACGAACACCACGAACAATTAATCTGCAATTCTTTCTAGTCGAATTGATATCATGTAGGACGACTATCAATTACAATTCCACGCCGCAAATCCAAGTCTCTCGATGGTTAGACTTAGAGAGAGTATTTTGGTGAGATATAATTCCAGAGAGAGAGGGAAAAATATCGCACAAAAGCCATTGCTTTTTGTTGTATTGTGTAGTGTGTTTTTTTTCCCTTAGGTGGCTTGCCCTATTTATATTATTCCCACAAGAAACCTATTTCTTGTAGTATAGGTAAAGTCAATCCCAAATCCCGTTTGATTAGGTTACTACTTACCAATCATAATATAACTAGGACTCTAGGACTCTATGAGCCTTTATGGGCGGATAGTCAAATCGGCCACATCTCCGTTTCCTAACATAGTACTTCGCATTATAAGTTACAATACAAAAACTTATTTAATGACGAATATCAATGCTCATAATAGTTCTTTCAGTCTCCACAATAAATAGCAGGAGTCACTGGTTTGGACGATTTGGCATAATTATCTCACAATCGCATCTGCTTGCCTTTTTGATGGCTTCAAGACTCCAGTCAGAGTGAGTACACTGAGGGAGCTCCTACATGAGGTCAGTTTTGATAAGAAACAGCACAATTTCCTTCAAAAACTGGGATTTAGGTCCAAACTACGCTCAGATTCTTAGTCAGCAGTATAAGAATTTGGGGCATTGGCAGTATCTCCCCTCTGCAAAAGCAGTGATAGACCAGGAAATCAAGGTACTCTTCATCCCTACATTCCTGAATCGCAGAGAAATGAGTAGTGAACAGAGTACTTTTCTGAGCTGGAGATGCATAAAAGAACTCTCTCTGCCCTATAGCCACAACTGCTGTTTCAGCTTTAGACAGATGATCCGGCCATAACAGCAACGACTAATATTCCAGTTATGGGTGTTTGATGCTTCCGAGTAAAGGCCAATCAGACATAACCTTAAACTTCTAGCACCTTTTTCCTTTGCAGATGCAATAATACTATGTCTTATAGAAAAGACAATGATATATTAAAATATCAAGAGATATCAACTTAAATCCAACTTGTAAGAAAATTTGAAAGCAGGAAGTGTATGAAAAATCTATACCTCGAAGCTTCTACATTGCATTTAAAACTGCCACTCTGCCAACAAACCCGAATTCATGCCAGATCTTCCATACACCCATACAAGCAATTATACCAAAAACAGCTTTGTTGGGTCTAATTCCCATATACTTCCTGGAAGCAGAAATGAAGCAAACAATCAACAAAATAATGCAAAATGTAGTAAATAATGGCTCAATTGAAGTTCTTGAATGATTCCTGAAGCTTGAAAAGATTAACAGCAGGAAAGCGGGACTCGCTGAATTCCCCATATAACAATCTTTTGAGATACCTTAATAGAGGGCTAAATTTTTCTCGTCAGATATAAACCACATAATGCCAAAATCAACTATTCACAGAGTATATCCAATGTAAACCAGATAAATTCAGGAAACACTTTTTCATGCAACCGTCAACAAAGTCGATTGGAACTGATTCTGAACCATTACATATAAATGCAAAAAATTGGTACAATAGTCAAAGTTCACCTAAAATGCCAAATACCTGATCACTAAATACTACAGTACTAATAACAAAGTGGTCTCCTTTGTTTTTCTCTTTCTTCATTTTAATATTTTTCTTCTCTCTTTTCAGGTAATGCAGGATACTCTCAACAGTTTAAAAGGCACACCTAGTATAGTGTCAACTAAAATGTTTTATTAAGAGTTAATTTCTTCTTCCCAACAGAATCGTTAGAAAATGGAGAGAATGTTATTCCTAAGGTTTTGCAAATATTCTCCTTTAACGTAAACTTTCTCGTTGCAACACTATTTGCCCTCTTGGCTAAACTTAGTGCAAAATTCTTCTTGGGCAATTTTAGCTGGGATTTAGGTCCAAAATAAGCTCAGATTCTATGTCGACTAAAATGTTTTATTAAGGAATTGCATTAATATTGAAGTAATCTCAAAAGTAAAAGTTCACATGTTGGTGTACTTTCTTTTAAATTCTATCCAAATCAGGACCAGGCTCCTTGCCTTCCAATAGTTAGGATTTCAATTCCATTTACAATGATTAATTCATGAATTCTCATAGATTATCTTCTCATTAAAATCCTCCCTTTTAGTACTCTTTAAAATCGATGAATTCTTCTTCCCCGGCATTCACCCTCTTTCTTCCTCCAGGACAATGTCTATGATTCTATTCAACATTTTATATTCAACTTGAAAGGAGTAACTCATCTTTCCCCATTGGACTGAATCGCCTCCCTATCACTCGTATTCTCTCCTTCCCACAATTGACATGCAATCAAAATTAAAATTCCTTAACACCAAAATGATAGAACATAAGGAAAAGCTTAGCACAACAGCGAGTAGCTCTTACCAGCTTACCCAGAGAGTTCATCGGGTTGGTGATTGATTGTGAACTGTGAGAGCGACCCGCCAATTTTGTTGAAGGATTATACTTACTAATTTTAGGGTTGCCTTTGCCAGTTTACCCACCGACCGGAGGAAATTGAGCACCAAATGGTTCGCTTAACCTCGAGTCTAATCTTAATACAATCAGGACAAGAACGGCGTCCTAACATGTGAAGCCAGTTGAAGGATTGCTGGATTGGGCCGGATTGGGCTCAGAGACAAGCATCAAAAGTTAAAATGAAAAATTGCGGCCCGTACTCTTTTATAGATTTTCAACCGCTTTATTCCACTATAATTATTTGGGTGAATTACAGGCCGATTCCTTTTTAAACATTTGTAATCGCTTCAGTCCACTCATCTTTTTTAAAAATAAAAAAAAACATTTTTTTTGGTGAAAAGACGATTATGCCATTAATGAAAGAAAAATACGTACGCATCAGTAACCCAAGGCATCGCGATAAGTAATCCAAGGCATCACGTGGGTTAATCATTGTGATGAGCAACCAAGGCATCGCGATGAGTAACCAAGGCATCGCGATGAGCAACCAAGGTATCGCGATGAGCAACAATGGCATCGCAATAAGAAACCAAGGCATCGCGATGAGCAACCAAGGCATCGCGACGAGCAACCAAGGCATCGTTTGATCCCCGTTGCGTTGCCCAGCATACTGCGATTGGCGAATTAAAGGCATCCCGGATGCCCAATTTAATATAATATCAAAATCGATCAAAATGATTGTTTTTTGTTGGAAAATTTACATACAAACATGGTGTTGACTTCCTATAACAGTATGGTAATTATATTATACAAAATTCAAACTCAAATCATTGGTTAAAGTCCCAAAATCAGTCCAAGAACATCTCCCTCTGTTTTCGGACAGCACACTGCCAAGCTCGATTTTGATCTCGAAAATAGAATTTTTTGGTAGAAAAATTGTGCACAAATGTAGTACTAAGTTAGGATAACAATATGGGATTGATTTTAAACAAATTCGAAGCTTAAAACATAGATTAAAGTGCCTAGCTCCAAAGAAGTCGTTACGCGAGAAGGTCTTTAGGTCCTACTCGATCGAGCCAAGGCACATTAGCATGACGTACTCCTCGTGTTCGAACCGGGGTGTCCATCGGCCGGTCATTGCCAAGGCCAGTCGAACTCGTGGAGGAAGATGTGAATGAAGAGATGGATTTCAAAGCGTGAAGGGCCTTTTCTTAGGGCGATTGGGACAGGGCAAAAGAGGAAGCTTGCAAGCATCGATATCACTGAGACGAGGAACTTCATCGACTTCCTTTCCTAGCGAAAAGCCAGCTTTTAGTCATAGATGCCAAAACATCCCAAGAACAAAAAAAAACGGGATGAACTCAAAAAATTCGAATTTGATCAAATTGTGATTAAATTCGTGCTTTATGCATAGAAATTGATACCCAAATATGAGGGAAGACTATATTAACAACATGAAATCATTTATACATCAATTTGAACCTCAAAATTTGAAGCAACGATGTTATTGAGGACATTTTAGGAAGAAAATTCTCAAAATGCCTTTTAGCGGTTAAAAAAAAAAAGGGTGGACTGGAGAAAAAAAAAGTTTCGGAAAGTGGACCGGCCAGCAATTTACTGTAATTATTTTCAATCACTTAAGTCTATTTTAAGTGATCAATTGTTTCCAAACTACCCCCCCCCCCATAAAAACCTATCGCGTTTTTTAAGCTGCATTTTTCTTGATTTTCTCCTTTAAACCCCGTAGTTATTTCATATCAACTTGAAAAAACTTAAAAAACGAATACCAATAAGTAGAAGATCGAATTCATTGTGAAATCGAAATCAATGGATTCAATAGAAATTGTTGTCAAGTTGTTGATGAAATTCAGAGGAGATATCATTGTTTCAAAAGTTTAAGAAAATTTTGATTTAACTGAGTTGATCGAATGCATTAGAGGTAAATATTGCAATTTTCAATCGAATAATTGTACTTTGAAATACACTGTAGGATCACACAACAACTATTGTTTAACCAATGAAGAAGATTCCAAAAAATGGTGTCATTAGCCAAAATTTTATCAGTTTTTATTCTCATTGTTGATGTGTTTAAAACTAATAATGGTTTGATTTACGAGATTAATAAATAAGGGAATCATGGAGATGAGATTGCAGACATGATGCAACTGTTTATACAGGCGATGCACAAAACTTGCATCGCGATGCAAAAGTCTTGGACAAAGGTAAATGAAAAGTTGTGCATCATGCACCACATCTATTTGACGATGCACAGCAATGTAATGAGCAGAACAGTAAAAGTGTACCAATTCTTCAAGTTCTGAAAGCAATTTTGAAAGTGTCCTATGTTACGACATATGTCCTGTTCAAACAAGAAATGAATTCTTGAATTCTGGTTGAGCAAATCTTATTACTGGTGTTGGTCAAACATTTAAAGGTGGAATGGAAGATTTTCGTACGCAGCTTATAAAGTATTCATTCAAGATTGGATTTGAATTTATTTACATTAAGAACAATAATAAGAGGATTAGCGTTGTATGTGGGAAGAAATTCAGTGATGATTGCAGTTGGTTCATCAAGACATCTTGACGATGATTGACGATGAATCAGTATCCATATACAAGTGCAACATTTCACACAGTTGTCATTTGATCATGATTGACGATGATAACTCAAAAAAGATGCGCTGTGGTATAATTGTGCCCTTGATTCTTGACCATGTTCGCAGTCGACCAAGCTATTCGCCGATTGATGTAATTGATCACACGAGAACAAATCATGGCATTGAGATATCATACAGTAAGGCATGGAGGAGCGTTCGAAAGAAGCTTTTTGGCTGTTACGAAGAATATTTTCAGGAGCTGCAGTGGTACGTTAAAGCATTGCATAAGAGTAATCCAAGTAGCTTTGCTTTCTTGGAATTGGACAATGTTACAAATCGGTTCAGTAGGTTGTTCATTTCATTTCAGGCATGCGTAGATGGTTTCAACTACTGCCGTCCTATACTGTTCATAGATGGCACATTTATGAAATCTCGATTTAAAGGTACCCTTTTCTCTATCACGACCAATGATGAAAATCAAGGTACGTTCATTTTTCTACATTTATTCTTTTGTTTCAACATTATTTTAATTAGTATCATAGGTTGATCATGTTTATGTCCATGTTTGTACTTTTACTTAATAAGATAATATATTCAGTACATTTGTATGCATCGAAATATAAAAGTGATGCATCGCGATGCATAAAATCAGTACTTTGTAATACACTTTTGTGCATCGCGATGCATACTGGTAAACATCGTAAATGTTATGTTCTTAATTAAGTAGAATAATGTGCATCGAAATATAAATTTATACATTACGATGCATAAATATAGTATTTTTTAATATAAATATATGCATCGCGATGCACACTTTGATTAAATATTGTTCATATGTTACAGGTTTGTTCCCATTTGCATTTGTGGTCGTAAGTTCTGAAAATAGGTATAATTGGGCTTGGTTCCTCTCTAAGATAAAAGGAGCAATCGATTAGGAAGTGTTGTTTGTATCGGATCAAAATGTTGGGTTAATGGAAGCAATACGCGACATGTTTGGGAGTTCTAAACATTTCTTTTGCTTGGTGCACCAATATCGAAACTTAAGAAATGTTTACCGGTAAACTTTATTCTAACGTCTTCCACAGCAGTTTGTGTTCAAGACCCAAGGATTGCGCGTATGCCCCCAACATTAGATTGTTTAATGAGAAAATTGAGATATTAACAAAAAAAAAAAAAAGGAATAGCTTTCTTGTGATTTTTTGGCCACTATTACATACAATAAATGGGCGATTGCACATTGTCACAAGAACATGTATGCCGAACTGATATCAAATGCCGCGGAATCATTTAACAATTGGATTTTAGAGGCTCGTAGACTCGTAGTCTTCCCATGATTTACATGGTTAACTGTATAAGATCGAAAACCATGAAATGGTTTAGGGAGAGACTTGGCAATGGAAAAAAAAATGTAACAAATTATTATGTGTGAAGATGGATAAAAAGTGGAACGACTACCTTAATATTCGGATCACGTGGCAGATTCGTACGGGACCTAACTCCATATACGAGGTTTTATTTTATCCAAGCGTCCAGGTTCATTTGTGGAATCGCACATGTTCATGCTATCAGTGGCATATTCAAGGATTCCCGTGTTGCCACGGGGCTATTGTGATTGTGAAATAAGGGAAAATATTAAGAATATGGTTGATAATTACTTCTTAACAAGTAATTACATCACGTGTTACGGGGGAAGCTTAATGTCAATTGCAACTACGGAAAGGTACGAGTTACAGAATTCTTGCGAAGAGATTACCTGGACGTCCCAAGAAGACAAGGATCCCATCAAATGGTGAATCAACAAGCAAAAAGAAAATGATATGTAGCAGATGTCACAAGCTTTGTAACCACAACTTTAGGTCATGTGAAGAGGCCGGCTATACATAGTTGATTTGTTATGTTTCAATTTTTGAAGTTCATTGTCCTATATTGTGCATCAGAAATAAAAATCATGCATCATAGTGCAACAAACAGTACTTTTTGTTGGTACTATTTTATGCATTGCGATGCACAATTTTGTGCATCTCAAGTGTAATGTTGATTTATTCAATACAAATTTACAATATTGTGCATCAGATAATAAAAGTTGTGCATAGCGATGCAATAAAATAGTACAATTTTGTACCTCGCGATGCACACTCTTATGCATCGCAAGTGTAATGTAAAAAAAAAAAAAAGATATTGTACAATGTAATCAACACACATCCATAAAACTGCATATGAAATTAATTCTAAATTAGTATTAAAACACCACAAAATAGGGATAATTATAAAAATGACCAACGTACTATCAGTTACCGATTTTACCCCGTACTCCCAATATCCTAAAATTGACCAGTGTACTAACAATTTGAGTCCAATGTAGTCCCTACCGTTAACTTTTCATCCAATTTTTTAACGGAGCAGTTAATTTGATTAACGGAGCTATTTTATGAGGGGCATTTTTGTCCATTTCCTCCAAAATTCACCGCCCCCAACCACACATACTTTCTCTCTCTTTTACCTCTCTGCACTGCCCGTATTTTCCAAAACCCCCAAATTCCAATCGTACCCAGAATGGCTCCGACCCATTATCTTCTTGGGCCCCCCGAGATCCATCGTCTTAAACCAACCCCCACCACCGCATCCCAAACGCCGGTTACCTCTTCCGTATCGGATCATTTCATGGATCTCATGGCATCCAATTTCAACTCTACAAAATTGATCCGGAACCCACCCATGGGCTTAACCGAAAACCTATCGCCCACCTTCCTTTCCTCCGGTAACCCCTGCCTCGACTTCTTCTTACACGTCATCCCTGACACTCCAGCCGCCGACTTGACAGAACGCCTCTTTCGTGGGACCACAACGCGTTGACTACGCTCAAGCTTATTTGTAATCTCCGTGGAGTTCGCGGCACCGGGAAATCAAACAAGGAAGGGTATTACACGGCGGCGCTGTGGCTACACAAGCACCACCCAAAAATGCTTGCCTACAATGTGGGCCCCCTGGCTGAGTTTGGTTATTTTAAGGACTTGCCGGAGATTCTGTATCGTATTCTTGAAGGTGCCGACGTCCGTCAAAAAGCAAAGAAAGAGCGTTTGAGTCGGAGCAGAGGACCGCAGAAAGGAGGACACAGAGGGTTTTGTGGAAGAGGCGGATTTGGCTTCGTGAACTCGATATTTGCTGTGAAATCAAATGAGATAACTTCGTTACTGATGCCTGTATATTTGCTGTGCTATGGTGTAATTTTCGTGAACTCGATATTTGTGTGGAAATGGATAAGTTTGGTGCACTTCCTGGTGAAAATTTCACATGTAAAACCCTTGAGGTTTTTGATTTAAATACCATGGTTTCCATTTTGAATGTATCCGGGGAAGACGTCGCCATTTTGTCACCGGTAAAAGAGAGAGAGTATGTGTGGTTAGGGGCGGTGAGTTTTGGAAGAAATGGACAAAAATGCCCCTCATAAAATAGCTCCATTAACCAAATTAACTGTTTCGTTAAAAAATTGGATGAAAAGTTAACGGTAGGGACCACATTGGACTCAAATTGTTAGTACACTGGTCAATTTTAGGATATTGGGAGTACGGGGTGAAATCGGTTACTAACTGATAGTACGTTGGTCATTTTTATAATTATCCCCCACAAAATATATTCAAATATTTACATGTATTCAAATACTAGAAAACATAAGGAAAAACACACAATCAGGCCACTGTACTTTGGAAAATTTTGCAATTCGACCATTGATTGTTTGAAAATATTATTGGCTTAAATACCAATTTGGTTACTCTACTTTCACCCAAAATTTATTAAGCTCACTATACTTTCTTTTTTCACACTTTAATCACTCTACTTGGTCTGGAGAATCAATAAGCTCACTCAATCAATGAGCTTATTGATTGAAAAAGTCCAAGTAGAGTGATTTAAGTGTAAAATAAAATAGTAAAGTGAGCTTAATGAATTTTGGGTGAAAGTAGAGTGCCCAAATTGGTATTTAAGCCAATATTATTTGGGCCATTGTACTTTAATTTTCTTGCAATCGAGCCCATTTTTTTGGACGGACGTTAGTTCAGCAGTTAAAATAACATAAAATACAAAATTTACCCATGTCTTCATCTTCATGTTCCCCAATTAAGAAAAAACAAACCATAACCGTAACACATGAACTTTTTCTACAATTCGTGATGGAAATATTAAAATTTTATCCTGTTACAAAATAAAAATCTCACCCAATTCATTAATTAAACTCACTAGAAAACACAATTTTATCATATAATGGAAACAATAGCAACAGAACCCATACGTTATCCATTTCATTCGGAAAGTATGTTGCTGCAAGTAATTATACATGCTTAGTTCTTAAATGAATTTTGAGGTTATCTTGTGATGAGAGGAATGGGAAATTTTGGAACTGGTAGCGGAGGAGCAAGAGTAGAATCGTCATTTCCATCTGCAAAGCTATTGAAAAGTCAAATTGATTTCTCATCAGGCCCAACTTCTTCATCAGGTCTACTGGCCCGTATCCCCGAAATTGATGGCAAAAACATGGGAATTAGTGATCCAGAAGAAGGAACTTTTGATGAAACTCAAAGAAAGGATGAAGCTTATGCTTATGGTTTTGCAAGTGGATCATGGGATGATATATTTATCAATTTTGTTTGACAATTTCCTCAAAGGACTTGGAGATAACGATAGACATACTTTCCGAATGAAGTGGATAACGTATGGGTTATGTTGCTATTGTTTCCATTATAAGATAAAATTGTGTTTTCTGGTGGGTTTAATTAAAGAATTGGGGTGAGATTTTTGTTTTGTAACAGGATTAATTTTAATTTTAATATTTTCATGTCGTAACCCAACCCGAGATCCTATGTGGAATCCCGTTCAGTGCACGATGAAGAGAACACAAAAGAGCATTTCAAAAATTTCTTTTAGAATGCATAAGTAAAGTTATGTGAAAACCATGTAATGCACGTGCAAGTTTTCTTTTAAAACAAGACAAAACCTTTAAACAAAACAAAACTTCAACGGCATTATAACAAGCCGGAGAAACAACACATTAGCTAGCCAACAACCACCACGAGCTAATGAGCTCGGGGTAAACATAAATTATATCAGAGTTGCGCGAAAAATAAAAGTTAATAATTTACATAAGCACAGCAACCTTGCCGGCATAACGAAGGAATATAAACACAAGAAACAAATAGGGCAACTACCTAACAATACATTGTCTACATAACATGTATCCCTCGGTCTCACCAAAAGAAATACAAGGCTCAAGGATCATCTACCCAAAAGAACGATCAAACAAGCTCGCCAAAATTGAACACGAACTTGCTAAGGATTTCTTGCCGGACCTTGATCTAAGGAAAACAAATAAACACGAAACGGGGTGAGTCAAAACTTAATAAGCTACTAATGGGACAATATGACATGCTAGATGCAAGACAATAATAATAACAAGTATAACATGATATTGCATCGTAAATCATTTACAAGACGAGGTATATAACAAGTATAACATGAAATCATATAACCCCATACCACACGAGAGGCTCAACGATTGCCAACTGTCCCATACCAGTTGGAAACCATGACCAACATTCGCTTATAGAGGAAACACATAAGAACGATAAGTAAACACTTTTAAAGGGATACGGCGTCGAGGTACACCTCCGACCAAACCAATAGTTCCAACCAACCAACCAATATAATACCAAATATCGAAGCAGTTGTTGACGTGCTCGATCAATAAACCAAAATCAAGAATTCGAAGCCGTTGTTGACGTGCTCAAACCATAACCAGAACCAAGAGCTCAAAACAAAGAACTTGTGAACCATTTTTTGTATTCACAATAAACCGATGCCACCAGTCCCTACAACCCGGAAAAGTCACAACAGTATAATAGCTTACCAACGTTGCGGTTTTTAACTATAACACTTGGCGCTATTCCTCTACCGCGGCCAACGGTAGGGGCGAGGTCCCGATGTATTGACCTTCGACTATTACGTAACCCTGGCTCTTGCAATAATCGAGCGTTAATACATCCCCCCCAAACAAATATGCCATGGACTTAAGCTAAATGCACAAGTAGAATATTTACTCAATATTTATCAATAAACCGATCATACTCCAAAGTAGGGAGTATAACCACAATAACAACATTCAATAATGATATGAATGTCTCAAGTAGGTTATAATACTCCTACAACAACAAATTAACCAACCTACAAAAATTACGACCGTTAACGTAATATCAATAAACACAAGTGGCGTATCCAAAATTCCCAACGAATCCCTCGGATCATCCAAGAAATTCTAAATCACACACGTGGTCTCATTGATTATGAAATCTTAACGAACTCCGTTAGAGTCATTTTTGGTTTCTAATGAGTTCGAGTTTACGCGAATCAATTATACTGTAAACTTAACAATTGGTAACAATACTTTGTATATCTAACATGTAAAAATAAGTCCAACAACACATGCAATAAGTCAACCACGAAATTATAAAGTCAACATGGTAAAACATACTCAAACATTCTGATTTCAACATGGTTTCATCACTTTACAAGTCTAGGATGACAATCAAGACATAATTGAGGAAGAAAGGGGTAGTAGCTTACCTCTTGATGATCTAAGCCAAGGAAACTAACATGCAAGCCAAGAGATGTCTTCTCCTAGCCAAGAGCTTTACAAAGATGGTGATGGATTGTCAAATGGCCTCCAAATGCCCAAGTTACAACACTTTCTCTCTCAAGAACTCTTCTTACTCTCTCTCTAAGGCTCAAGGTTGAATATGAAGAATGAAGGAGTAAATGAGACTCCTTAGGTGATTTAGAGACTAAGTAAGGCTGGTAAAAAAGGTCAAAGGTTGTGCTCAATCTTAGTCTTTGGATGGAGGTCAAAAGGTCAAACAACTTAAAATTCGTCAAACAAAAATAATAGAGCACGACGCTATGCAGACGACCTATGCGGCCGCATAGCTTCTATGCGAGCGCACTGTACGGCCGCATAGATTCCAGAAAGTTGAGGGTTTTGTGCGAGCTAGCACTATGCGGCCGCATAGTGCCTTGCTCTGGTTAAAGCGTTCCCCAAACTCACCTAAAGTTATTCTAAACATGCTCTTAAGCCACCCAAGTTGGTCTCAACCTCAAATCAAGTCCAAAACACTATAGGAACTCATTCAAATCACCTCAATGCACATATCAATGATTACTAAGATTCAAACACATATCAATGCACATGAGAAGTATGCAATCAACTCAAATGCGAGCATGTCTAAATGAAAAATACACATGAAACGACAATGATACTCAAAGAGGTGTATGTATCAAGTTTATGTAAATAATACGAATGATGCGGGTGTTACATCCTCACCCCCTTAGAGTAAATTCGTCCGCGAATTTACTTACCAAACTCAACGAACAAAGATGGAAATTTTTCACGAATCTCTTGCCCCAACTCCCAAGTGGCCTCGTCAATGTTGTGATTCCTCCATAATATTTTCACAAGATCGATTTTGTTCTCAACACTTGCTCTTTGGTATCAAGTATTCTCACGGGTTGCTCAACATAAGAAAGATCAAGTGTTAAGTCTACTAGTTCATACTCTAAGATGTGTGATGCATCCGACAAGTATTTCCTCAACATAGACACGTGAAACTCCGCATGAATACCCGACATCGATGGTGGTAACGCAAGTCTATAAGCCAACTTCCCAACTCTTTTCAAAATCTCAAACGGACCAATATACCTTGGAGTCAATTTCCCTTTTTTACCAAACCTCTTAACTCCAATCAGTGGCAAAACTTTCAAAAATACATGATCACCTACCTCGAACACTAGATCCCCTTATCGATGATCCGCATAACTCTTTTGTCCATTTTGAGCCGTTTTCAACCTTTCCCGAATAAGCTTCATATTCTCGGCCTACTCATGAACCATATCAGGACCCCACAACTTTGCTTCACTAACTTCATCCCAACAAATCAGAGAACGACACTTCCTCCCGTATAGTACTTCATAAGGAGCCATCTCAATACTCGACTGATAACTATTATTGTATGCAAACTTTATCAATGGTATGTGTGAATCCTAGTTGCCCTTGAAATCCATCGAACAAGCTCTCAACATGTCTTCAAGTATTTGGATGGTTCTCTCGGATTATCCATCGGTTTGTGGATGAAATGTCGTGTTAAGAGTCAAGTTCGTACCCAAAGCATCTTGAAGTGATTGCCAAAAACGTAAAGTAAACCGTGGATCTCTATCCGACACAATGCTAACCGGCACCCCATGTAGCCTCACAATCTCTTGAATTTACAAAGTAGCAAGTTTCTCCATCGAGTATGTCATCGCAATAGGAAGAAAATGAGCTGACTTGGTCAATTTATCAATGATAACCCAAACCGCATCATGACCTCGATGAGTCCGTGGCAACCCTGTCACAAAATCCATCGCAATATTCTCCCATTTCCATTCCAGAATTTTTAATGGTTGTCATAATCTTGCCGATCGTTGATGTTCCGCTTTAACTCTTTAACAAGACAAGCATCTTGATACAAACTCGGCTACTTCTTTTTTCATACCGTTCCACCAAAAGATTTTCTTCAAGTCTCTATACATCTTAGTACTCCCCGGATGAATCCTATACTTAGACTTGAGAGCTTCTTCTAACACTTGTTGTTTCACCACATCAATTACCGGTACGCAAACTCTATTTCGAAACATAAGGATACAATCGCTATTCTTTGTGAAGTTCGGTGTTCTACCTTCATCTAATTCATCAATCAATGTCTTCAATTCTGGGTCATCCTCTTGAGTTTCTTTAATCTGTTGGAACAATATCGGTGTAGCTCGAATGTTAGCAAAGATCACTCCATGTTTAGACATACGAGGATCCTAATCTTGAACATTTTCAAGCATCTTCCATTCAGGAGCCATTAAACAAGAAATGTAGGCTTTCCGACTAAGTGTATCCACTACTACGTTGGCTTTCCCCAGATGATATAAGATAGTACAATCATGATCCTTTAGCCGTTCCATCCAACTTCGTTGTCTATTGTTCAACTCCTTTTGTGAATAAGTACTTGAGACTCTTGTGATCGGTGAACACTTCAAACTTAGCTCCATAAAGATAGTGCTTCCACTTAAGAAGAGCAAAGATAATCGCAGCTAACTCAAGGTCGTGGGTGGGATAATTCTGTTCATACGAAGTCAACTTTCGAGAAATATAAGCAATGACTTTTTCGTTCTGCATCAAAACACAACCCAAACCCTCTTTCGAAGCGTCGCTGTAGATAACCAACCCATCATGTCCATTTAGCAATGCTAAAATATGAGCTGTAGTCAATCTCTTCTTTAATTCCTGAAAACTTGCTTCGCATTTATCATTCCATACAAATGACTTATTCTTTTGTGTCAAGTTAGTCATCGGAGTTACAATTTTGGAGAATCCTTCTATGAACCTCTGATAATAACTCGCTAAACCCAAGAAACTTCGAATCTTCATTACCGATTCGGGTCTCTTCCAATTCACTACAGCTTCAATCTTGGTTGGATCTACCGAAATGCCTTCACCCGATATAACATAGCCTAGAAAAGAGATTTCCTCAAGCCAAAATGCACACTTGCTAAACTTTGCAAACAATTTCTTTTCTCTTAACACTGTCAATACTAACCTCAAATGTTTCTCATGCTCTTCCCGATTCGAGTGCACGAGAATGTCATCAATGAATACAACCATAAAGCAATCAAGATACGGCAAAAATACTCTATTCATCAAATCCAAAAACACGACCGGTGCATTAGTCAATCCAAATGGAATAACCACAAACTCAAAGTGCCCATATCGAATTTTGATTGCCGTCTTCGGAATATCTTCCGCCCGAACCTTCAATTGATGATAATCGCTTCTAAGATTGAACTTGGAATACACAACAGTACCCTGAAGTTGATCGAACAAATCATCAATGTGTGGAAGAGGATACTTGTTCTTAATAGTTACCTGATTCAACTCCCTGTAATCAATACACAACCTCAAATAACCGTCTTTCTTCCTTAGAAACAATACTGGTGCACCCCAAGGCAATACACTCAGTCTAATGAAACCCCGATTTAGTAATTCCTCCAATTGAAGTTTTAATTCTTTCTACTCAGTCGGTGCCATACAATACCGTGCTTTCGACAACGGCGCGGTACCTGGTAACAACTCAACAAAAACTCCAACTCCCTATCCGGAGGTAAGTCACAATCAATTGAGAATAAATCCAGAAATTCATGCACAATAGGAATATCTTCCAATACAACCACTTTCTTTGATTTATCAACCACACAAGCCAAATACCCCGTACACCCATGTGATAATAATTTTCGAGCTTTCAATGTCGATATCATGTGAATACCACCCATGCACTTATCACCCTCAAACATAAACGGAGACAAATCAGGAAATTCAAAAGTAACAACTTTCTTACGACAATCAACTACAACATGATGAGTGTGCAACCAATCCATACCCAATATGACATCAAAATCACGAA
This sequence comes from Platycodon grandiflorus, assembly GCA_016624345.1. NCBI lineage: Eukaryota > Viridiplantae > Streptophyta > Magnoliopsida > Asterales > Campanulaceae > Platycodon > Platycodon grandiflorus. The sequence goes on along the minus strand of CM028361.1, from coordinate 36,501,122 downwards.
TTGGCAAGACTACCAAATATGCAAGTAAAATATGACTATCAATAACAACCTCACATGTACGATGTACATCATAAATAACTAGGCACTCTCCCATCGGAAGACACCTCCAACACATAAGACAATCACTCAGGCATAGAATGTAAATGGCATGCAAAGTGTGATGCAATATATGAATGTGATGACCCTAGATCTATTAGCACTCGGGCTCGCTCTCTCGAGACAAACAAGGTACCTCCTATAACATTGGTGGCGTCAGGAACACCCCTCTGGTCTAAAGCGAAGACTTGACCCTGAACTCTCAGCTGACCGTGAATTTTCCTTTCTACTCCCACATTCTGTTGTGCACCACCTTGTTACATTCCTCTGTTTCTCGGGAAATTCTTTTGGAAATGAGTGCCATCGCCGCACAATACATATTTTTCTTGTTTCATCCAACATCTGTCTTCCGTGTGTCCCTCCTTCTTGTAAAAACCAGAAGTATACTGCTTGTTCCATTGTCCATGGTCAACACCTCCTTGATTCCTTGATTGCTGTTGATACTGACCTCCTTGACTGTTGAAGTTGTTCCCTCTATTTATAGTCTCACTGGTTCCATGCCTTTTCTATTGTGCTTGTGATCCATGCTAACTCCCGCTTGAGTTACCCGGCTTACCTCGGTGTTCCTCAATGTCATGCTCGATCCTGTATGCTTTGTCCACTGCGTTCTAATAACTTGGCAAATCCATTGGCAACAGTTGTTTACAGTACTCAATTCTCAAACCCTTCACAAATTGATATACCTTATTTTCCTCTGTTGGAACCAAATGTGCACAATATCTTGCTAATGCGATGAACTTAGTAAAATACTGAGCCACTGATAACGTCTCACTGCTCAAGATTAAGGAACTCTACCTCTTTCTTTGCTTGTACCACATTCGGAATAAAGTGTTTTCTAAATTGTCTCAGGAAAAGCTCTCACGTACGCACTACCTACTCTTGAATCCGGCTTGTTTCCAACACCTTCCACCAATGTTCCGCTGCGTCCTCCAACCTGAATGTTACAAATCTGACTTTGTCTTCGTCGGTACACTCAATTGCTGTAAAAATTTTCTCCAACGACTCTATCCACTTCTCGGCCTTCATTGTGTCTAGCTCACCATCAAAACTACGAGGCTTCATTTTTAAAAATCTCCCTAGCCTGTGATCATAGTCCCCGTTGCCCCGTGCAGGTTGAGCTACTTTGTTTCCTCCTGCCTGTCTGTGTATATCTATGTTTTGCCTGTTCATTTCCATCATCGTTTGCATAAACCCTTGATTTAACGATATCTTTGGCGGTACATCCGGCTGCCCTGCTGGTTGAACTCTAGGCTGGGTGGATGGTGGACTAGGTGGTGGAATGTTACTCTGTTCACCCGAAGCATTCCCGGCCCCACTCGAGCCAACCTCCTCTGTACTAGTACCGTGACGTGTCTCAACCATGATTATATACCTACACAACAAACACTCGACGTTAACGACTTAAAGACACAACCAACCCTCTTAAGCCAAAGATTCTCTCCCGGCTAGCTAACTTATGCTCTGATACCAACTGTCGCGACCCAACCCAAGATCCTATGTGGAATCCCATTCGGTGCGCGATGATGAGAACATAAAAAGGGCATTTCAAAAATTCCTTTTAGAATGCATAAGTAAAGTCATGTGAAAACCCTGTGATGCACGTGCAAGTTTTCTTTTAAAACAAGACAAAACCTATGAACAAAACAAAATCTCAACGGAACACATTAGCTAGCCAACAACCACCACGAGCTAACGAGCTCGGGGTAAACATAAACTATATCAGAGTTGTGCGGAAAATAAAAGTTAATAATTTACATAAGCACGGCAACCTTGCCGGCATAACGAAAGAATATAAACACAAGAAACAAATAGGACAACTACCCAGCAATACATTGTCTACATAACATGTATCCCTCGGCCTGACCAAAAGAAATACAAGGCTCAAGGAGCATCTACCCAAAAGAACGATCAAACAAGCTCGCCAAAATCGAACATGAACTTGCTAAGGATTCCTCGCCGGACCTTGATCTAAGGAAAACAAATAAACACGAAATAGGGTGAGTCAAAACTCAATAAGCTACTAGTGTGACAATATGGCATGCTAGATGCAAGACAATAATAATAACAAGTATAACATGATATTGCATCGTAAATCATTTACAAGACGAGGTATATAATAAGTATAACATGAAATCATATAACCCCATACCACACGAGAGGCTCAACGATTGCCAACCGTCCCATACGAGTTGGAAACCATGACGAATATTCGCTTGTATAGGAAGCACATAAGAGCGATAAGTAAACACTTTTAAAGGGATACGGTGTCGAGGCACACTTTCGACCAAACCAATAGTTCCAACCAACCAACCGATATAATACCAAATATTGAAGCCGTTGTTGACATGCTCGATCAATAAATCAAAATCAAGAATTCGAAGCCATTATTGACGTGCTTGAACCAAAACCAGAACGAAGGGCTCAAAACAAAGAACCTGTGAGCCATTTTTTGTATTCACAATAAACCGGTGCCACCGATCTCTACAACTCGAAAAAGTCACCACGGTATAATAGCTTACCAACGTCACGGTTTTTACCTACAACACTTGGCACTATTCCTCTACCATGGCCAACGGTAGGGGCAAGGGCCTGATGTATTGGCCTTTGACTATTACGTAGCCCTGGCTCTTGCAATAATCGAGCGTCAATACACCCCCCCAAACAAATATGCCATGGACTTAAGCTAAATGCATAAGTAGAATAATTACTCGACATTTATCAATAAACCGATCATACTCCAAAGTAGGGAGTATAACCATAATAACAACATTCAATAACGATACGAATGTCTCAAGTAGGTTATAATAATCCTACAACAACAAATTAACCAACATATGAAAATTACGACAATTAGCGTAATATCAATAATTAAACATAAGTGGCGTATTCAAACTTCCCAACGAATCCCTCGGATCATCCAAGAAATTCTAAATCACACACATGGTCTCATTGATTATGAAATCCTAATGAACTCCATTAGAGTCATTTTTGATTTCTATAGAGTTCGAGTTTACGCGAATCAATTATACCGTAAACTTAAAAATTGGTAACAATACCTTGTATATCTAACATGTAAAAATAAGTCCAACAACACATGCAACAAGTCAACCACGAAATATAAATTCAACATGGTAAAACATACTCAAACATGGTGATTTCAACATGGTTTCATCACTTTACAAGTCTAGGATGACAATCAAGACATAATTGAGGAAGAAAAGGGGTAGTAGCTTACCTCTTGATGATCTAAGCCAAGGAAACTAACATGCAAGCCAAGAGATGTCTTCTCCTAGCCAAAAGCTTTACAAAGATGGTGATGGATTGTCAAATGGCCTCCAAATGCCAAAGTTACAACATTTTCTCTCTTAAGAACTCTTCCTACTCTCTCTCTAAGGCTCCAGGTAGAAGAAGAATAAAGGAGTAAAATGAGACTCCTTAGGCAATTTAGAGACTAAGTAAGGTTGGTCAAAAAGGTCAAAGGTCATGCTCAATCTTAGCCTTTGGATGGAGGTCAAAAGGTAAAACAATTTAAAATTCGTCAAACAAAAATAACAGAGCACGACGCTATGCGGACGCCCTATGCGGTCGCATAGCTTCTATGTGGGCGCCCTGTGCGGCCGCATAAATTCCAGAAACTTGAGGGTTTTGTGCGAGCTAGCACTATGCGGCCTCATAGTGCCTTGCTTTGGTCAAAGTGTTCCCCAAACTCACCCAAAGTGATTCCAAACATGCTAGCCACCCATGTTGGTCTCAACCTCAAATCAAGTTCAAAACACTATAGGAACTCATTCAAATTACTATTTAACAATGCTATAAATGCAACCCAAAATAAGTATAAGTGATTACTAAGATTCAAATACATATATATCAATGCACATAAGAAGTATGCAATCAACTCAAATGCGAGCATGTCTGAATGAAAAATACACATGAAATGACAATGATACTCAAAGAGGTGTATGAATCAAGTGTATGCAAATAATACGAATGATGCGGGCATTACATTCCATTATGAACTATAGAAGAAGTTCATGTGTTACGGTTATGGTTTGTTTTTTTCTTAATTGGGGAACATGAAGATGGAGACAGCGGTAAAAATGGTATTTTATGTTATTTTAACGGCTGAACTAACGTTGGTCCAAAAAATGGGCTCGATTGTAAGATAATTGGAGTACAGTGGCCCAAATAACATTTTCAAACAATTAGTGGCCAAATGAGAACCTTTCCCAAAGTATAGTGGCCTTATTTTTTTTGTTTTGCCAGAGAGTTAGCCTGTTGGTAAGCACTCACAAACCAAATTGCTATTCCAACAAAATTTCTCTCTCTAAAATTTCTCTCTCCCTCGCCCTAGGGTTTCACCGCGTGCATGGAGGCAGCACTGGCTGCTGCGCCTCCTCCCTTTACTGAACCCCCACAGCCGTCTTCTCTTCCCAAATCTTATGCAGCCATTGCGGGCTCATCAACTGCTAAGGTCCCCTCCTTTTCAATCCCTCCTGCCACGTACAAAGGTGAGCCATCTCTTAAGCTTCCATATGATATTGCTAACTCACTAGCTCAACCATTCCGCTTAACCTTAATCGGTAAATTCTCTCATGGACGGCCCTCCATTGAAGCTATAAGAAAAAACTTCCAAACCTTTGGATTAAAAGCCGACTATTCTATTGCTCACTTGGACGCCAAACATATTCTCATTCGAGTCCACCATGACGAAGACTACCAGCGACTATGGATCAAAGATCAATGGTTTCTAGGCCGATTTCCCATGCGTGTCTTTAAATGGACACCAGACTTCAGACCCGATATCGAAAGCTCCATTGTGCCAGTTTGGTTTTCTATACCAGGGCTGCCTATTCATTTGTTTCATCGCACCGTTTTATTCGCAATTGGAGATATGCTTGGCAGGACTCTAATGATGGACCAGCATACCACAAACTTGACGCGTCCAAGCATGGCGAGAATCTGTGTAGAAATCGATCTTCTCAAATCTATTCCAAACCGTGTGTGGATTATTGTGGCGATCAAATCCCAGGCTTTTGGCAATCGGTTGAAGTAGAAGGGCTACCGCGGTATTGTAAGCATTGTTGTAGACAAGGGCATCGAAGATTTTTGCAAGATTAAACATCCTAATCTGGTGAATACAAAGGCGATAACACGCCCATCTGCGAATCTTTGGTTCCTCCAAGCCTACGACTCGTTGGACTCCAAAGAAAGTTGCTCAAGACAATGGTGGTAACATCACTAATCTCTTATCTCATAAAGTTCATAATACTGATTCTCTTCCCACTCAAAAAGTTGATAATGTTGACATGGAAAAATCTAACCCTACCGATCTGAAGTTGATAATGTTGCCAATTCGATTCTCTTATTATTATTGGGACTAATCTGCTGTCCTGAAAGCAATGTTATTGAAGATGCCTCCAAGTCTACGGTATTGCAGGATGTAATGTCCAGAAAGATCCCATGTCTCCTCCTAACGCCACTAATGATACAAGGGTGGCCATTGTTTATGATGCTGAGGTTGATCAGAACGCTAACATCATCACTTCAGATGATGAAGACTCCGATTCTGAGATGGATAAAGCTGTTAAGAGTAAGCATTCTAACCATGTGATTTCTCCCAACCGTTTTGCTATTCTAAATGTTATTGAAGAAGAGGAAGAGGAAGAAGAGGCTGTTAACACTTCCTTGGAAGCTCTTCAATTGGAAATTCCTAAAATGGATAAGAATTCTGCTATTATAGTTCATCAACAAGGCAGGCTCACTCGATCCAAAGCTGGTAAGCGCTTCAATGGCCATTCTAAAAATGTTATCCATGGAAATTAAAGCTCTTTTTTGGAATATTCGGGGTATTGGGAATGATCCCACTATAACCCGTCTCAAACACCTGGTTAGAGCTCACAAAATATCATTTATAGCCATTTTTGAACCCATGCTTGATCCTTCCAAAGCCAATCTCATAAACCGTAAGTTAAATTTTCGTCTTTGTTTCTCTAATATGGCTAGTTCTATTTGGGTATTTGCTAAATCCTGTTATACTTGCTCCGTAATTTCTGATACGGCCCAACAGATTACTATCAAAACTCAACATTACTCTTGGCCTTCTCATTCCTATTTCACATGTGTCTATGCTAAGTGCGATTTGCAGGACCGTCGTACTCTTTGGGATGACTTAATTGAGCTCAGCCACAATATTCAGAACTCTCCTTGGATTGTCGGGGGAGACTTTAATATTATATTGCATCCTAGTGAAAATCGGTGGGCAAGGATGGGATAGACTTGGCTCTGGATTTCCATGCTTGTTTATCGCTACGGGATTATCGATGCGGGATACACTGGAAGCAATTATACCTGGTGGAATAAGAGAGAGGGTAATGCTACTATACACCAAAGGATTGACAGAATTTTGGGCAACATACAGTGGTTGGACACCTATAATGCTACCTTGGTGAATCATCTCAACAGAACCTGTTCTGACCATACCCCTCTTCTTGTCAGTATTTCACAATCTCAAGTTCGAAGGCCCTCCTTATTTCGCTTTCTTAATACTTGGTCTTCTCACCCAGATTTTCAAAATGTTGTTCGCACTGCTTGGAGCACGAGTTGATGGGAGACCAATGCAAGCTTTTTCCAATAAGCTTCGCTGTGTTAAACACACTCTCAAGCAATGGAATAAAAATGTTTTTGGTAACATTTTTTCTAATGTTTCTCAGGCCGAAGAAGCTGTCTCAGAAAAGGAACTCTTGTTTGAGCTTTGCGCCTCGGATGAAAACAGAACAGCTCTGATGCAAGCCCAGGCAACTCTTCGAAAAAATTTGTCTCATGAGGAGGAGTATTGGCGGCAGAAATCTAGATTAAAATGGCTTCGTGAGGGTCAAGGAAATACTAAAATGTTTCATGCTTCGGTCAAGCAAGCGCATCGTCGTCTTCATATTCACTCAATCAAAGACTCGGCTGGCAACATTCTGGATAATGAATCTGATATAAAGCGGGCAGCAGTGGCCTATTTTGAGAATCAACTTCGCGCTGAAGGTCCCTTGGTGGGTGGCGATTTTGATGCCATTCCTAGGTTGGTGACGGATGATTGGAACAACATGTTGACAACCCCTCCTACCATTGATGAAGTTAAAAGTATTATTATGGCTTTGAGCGGATCTAGTGCAGCAGGCCCTGATGGATTTACAGGTCTATTCTATTCTTCTTGTTGGACTATTATTGGCACAGATTTTCATGCCGCGATCCTGGAATTTTTTGCTGGTTTTTCTCTCCCTCGGAGTTGGACTAGTACCCTTATTGCGACTATCCCAAAAGTTGATAAGCCATCCACGTTCAAGGACCTTCGGCCCATTAGCCTATGTAACTTTTGCAACAAAGTTATATCTAAAATTTTGTCCTCTCGGCTTGCTACGGTTCTTCCGTACATTATCTCAGAGAATCAGAGTGCTTTTACCAAAGGTCGCATTATTCAAGACAACATTCTTCTGGCTCAAGAGATGATGCAGTTTCTTAAAAAGAAAGTTCCTGGTTCTAATATTATCCTTAAGCTTGACATGGCAAAGGCGTTTGATCGGGTTTCCTGGATTTATCTAACTCAAGTCCTCCGCAAATTTGGTTTCTGTGAAGTTTTTATTGATATGATCTGGCGCTTGATCTCCGGAAACTGGTTTTCTGTTCTTCTTAATGGTGAATCTGTGGGATTCTTTCAGTCTTCAAGAGGTCTCCGTCAGGGTGACCCTCTCTCTCCCAGTCTTTTCATTATAGCTGCAGAAGTTTTAAGCCGTAATCTGAACAGATTGCACAGTTCTTCTGCTACAGTTTCTTATTCCACTATAAGTGGCTGCCCTATTATCTCCCACCTAGCTTTCGCTGATGATGTTGTTATTTTCTGCAATGGTAGCAGGGCTTCTCTTCTTAAGCATAAAAATCTGCTTCATGATTATGAGACCTATTCTGGTCAGCTTATAAACATCTCCAAAAGTTCTGTCCACACTGCTCCTAATATTTCGGAAAACAGGCTTAATTCGATTGTTTCCACTCTTGGATTTCAATCTGGTGATCTTCCTATCAAGTATCTGGGGTGCCCTCTTTACTGCGGTCGTAAACGCAGGCAACTTTTTGATCCCCTTCTTCTCAAGTTACAAAACAAAATAGGGACATGGATGGGAGGTTTTCTTAATGCAGCTGGTCGTATCACCCTTATTAATCATGTTTTGCAATCTATTACTGCTTATCAGATTGCCTCCCTTGATCCTCCTGCTTCGGTGATTTCTTCTATAGATCGACTGCTTTCCAATTTCTTTTGGGGTTGCATTGATGGAAAGAATAAATCTCATTGGGTTTCTTGGGATCGGTGCTGTAGCCCTATCAGTGAAGGTGGTCTTGGCATTACTTCTACTAAAGTTCTTATTAAGGCTTTCTCTGTTAAATTATGGTGGAGATTTCGCACTCAGAAAAATCTCTGGACTAGCTTCATATCTACTCGTTACTGCTCTTCTGTTCACCCTGTTCTCAGTCTTTCTAAGGGATCTCATATCTGGCGTCGGCTTCTAAAGATTCGGCCCATTGCTGAACCTCATATTTTTTGGTTGATTGGGAAAGGTAACTGCTCAATTTGGTATGATAATTGGATTGATGGGATCTCCCTTAATAAACCAGCAGGCTGTTCTCTTCGGGTTGTTCATGATCTGTTTGGTGATAGCCACTCCATTGCTCCTGCTGCTGCCAGTTGGCTCCCTTCTTCTGTTCGACAGATTATTACCCATAATAATATCTCCATTTCTTTGGTTGACGATCACCCATGTTGGAAACTTTCTCCGAATGGTCTCTTTTCCATCTCTTCGGCCAAGATGTTATTCTCTCCCTCCTCTCCCAATCTGTTCTCAGCTAAGTTTGTGTGGCACAGGTTGCTTCCTCCTCATATTAGTGTGTTTATGTGGCGGTTACTTCTCCGAAAACTCCCTCTTGATGAAGGATTATGGGCTAAAGGTATTCACACTGCTTCTAGGTGCTATTGTTGTGTCTCTGGTGAAGTCGAAACTTTCGATCATGTTTTTCTTAACAGTATTGCGGCATCCTCGGTTTGGAGGTTTTTCCATCAGTCCTATGGGGTTTCGTTTCTATCCAATTCTATTGAGCAGAGGTGTTTCTCTTGGTGGATGGCTTCCAAATCTAAGATTCACACTTTGCTGCCCTCCCTGATTCTTTGGCATATTTGGAAACGGCGTAATCTTGCCCTTTTTGAAAATACTATTCAGCCTGTCTCTATAGTTATTTCTTCTATTCAACATGATCTGCATATTATCCTGGTGGCAGCCAAGTTCCAGTTCTCTAGATCCTCTTCAGGGCGGATTTCTTATTCTGCGCCTAAAAGGCAAATCATTATCCGTTCTGTTTTCTGGGAAAAACCTCCTTCAGGAACTCTTAAACTGAATTCTGATGGTGCCTGTAAAGGGAATCCTGGGATTGGCGGAGGTGGTGGTATTATTCGTGATTTCAGAGGAAATTTAGTTTATGCTTATGCTTCTTATTACGGGGATTGCTCCAACAATTTAGCAGAATTGAAGGCTCTCCATCAAGGTATTTTGTGGTTATCTGGTCAGGGCATAGATGATACTATTATTGAAATTGACTCCAAAATTATTTGTGATTGGTTCACTAAAGGCTTCCATCCTCCTTGGAAATGCATTTATATTTATCGTGACATCCTTCGTCTGCTAAGTGGTAAGAGGTTTGTGTTCAAGCATTGTTTTCGTGAGGCTAATTCAGTAGCTGATGGGCTAGCCAACTATGCTTGTAGCTCTAGAGCCAACTATTATTTTTTATCCTCTAGCTCGCTCCCTCCATTTGTTAAAGGATCTATTATTCTAGATTCTAGTGACACTCCGTATGTTAGAATTGCTTAAGTTGTATTTCCTTTTCGAGGTTAGGCTCCTTTGTCCTCCCATTTATAAGGGCCAGGCTGGTTGTCCCCCTCAAGTTTGTATTATTTTTTTATATTAATAAAATTTAGCAGGGTGCCGCCCCTGTTTCTCTGAAAAAAAAAAAAAAAAAAAAAAAAAAATTGTGTGTTTTGCCAAAATATAACACCACAAATGTATCTAAAAAGTTTAATAACTAAGAAACACATCTAATCAATAACTATTGTCATTCCATTGGACTCCTTGTACTTCCTCTTCCATGTATTAAGCTTAGTCCTTTCGGACCTCCTGAGTTTTTGTTCTTTTTCAATTTTAACTTGCTTAATTGTTTGACTCACACCTTCTGGTTATTTTCTGACTTGTGTTTGAGTCACACATTCACTTGCAACCGGATCAGTCACCCTACCCCTCTTATTCGATGATCCTTTGGGTGCAGTTGTAGCATCTTGTTGATCATCCACAGAGGCCTCACCAAGAATTTCCATGTCATTGTTTCTCTTTGCCCAAAGCTATTCCTTTTCATCATTTGTTGTTATGTTGGGAACATCATCAAACTTCTACAAAACCATACAAAATGAAAATAATGTATAAAAATTGTGTATTGCGATGCACAAAAATAGTACTTTTTTGAACAATTTTGTGCATCGCGATGCACACCTTTGTGCATCGCAAGTGCAACGTTGATATTTCAAATAGAATACTATTGTGTCATTTTATAACCACTCACCTTATTGGTCATGATCCTTACAAAATTGGATTCATCCAATACGCTGGACAGTGCCTTCACATCCCATTTAACAAACCTTGGGATATAAGTTTCGCGAGTCAGTTGCACAACGTTACTTTTCTTGCACAACTAATACTGCATAGAGGAACTCAACAAATTTAATATGATCAAATTAACATGCATCATACATAAAAACTGTATATAATAATACCAAATGAACTCAAAGTTACCGGCAGCAGCAACACGCATCTTTCTAGGTAGTTATCAGATGTAGTTTCCAAGCTTTTCAACAACAAATCAACGACATATTTTGACTAGTTGTACGTTGATATTGTGTTCAAATCAGACACAAGGCTTGTGTAGGCCCACAGTATATAGGATGTCTTGGTTGCAATCAGCAAGGTCACGAGAATAAGCACGTCGTCAATCCAGCGACGCATTCGATATCTACTTGATCCGAATTCTCTATCATTTCTTTAATTCTATCAAAAACTAACTTTGGCTTCAATCTTATGTTCTTTGATTCCTTTGTCATTTTTTTCTAGGAAGCACCTTTGGAGGAAATCGGTGCGATCCAATTTGTAAAAAGTTATTTCCTCCTCTCCAGCGTTTATGCCGAATATGAGCTTCGTATCTAATCTATTGGTTAAAGCTTCATCCTTTTCCTTCCAAACTGGAAACACTTTTGCCCCTTGACATAGAATTTGGCAATAGTCCTTATTATCGAATTGTCCTTTTACAATGATTGCGGACGACATCATTAGCAATTATGCTCATTATGAGATACCAAAAAGGTGTTTTCTTTAGCGCTTTTTTATGCTCATCCCTAAATTTGATATTTTTAATCTGACATATGAGGGACTGCATACTTGATCTGTATACAATCATGGCAAGATTTTTAGTCATCGCAGCTGCATAATACGTATATTGTGGTTACAGTTACATAATTGAAGTATTACAAGAAAGAAGTAAAACATGATGCATCAATTATGCATCGCGATGCACAAAGTCATGTATTTTGATGGACACATTGATGCATCATGCATCGCAATACACAAAATTAATGCATCGTGCATCGCAATGCACAAAACTGATGCATCGCGATGCTCAAAATTTTAAACCCTACAAACGTTGTTCATATTTCACGATGCAACAATTTTTCCAATGACACCATATTTTTTTCTCATAATGCATCGCGATGCGTCAAAAATAGAATTTTTATGCAAATATATACAAATTTCACTCTATTCAGGAAGTTGTAAACAAAAACTACATCTATAAAATGTATTACGTACCTGAAACTTCTTCAACTTATTGTTTTTGTGTTTTCCTTCACTACAACAAAAATGGGTTTTAACAACGTTTTTTGCACAACGTTTTTAAAAAAACGTTGTTAAAAGGGCATTTTAGATAACGTTTTTTTAAAAACGTAGTTAAAAGGAATTTTAGACAACGTTTTTAAAAAAATGTTGTCTAAAATTCTCTTTTACACAACGTTTTTTAAAAAATGTTGTCTAAAATTTTCTTTTAACAACGTTAACGTTGTCTTAAATTTCATTTTAGACAACGTTTCTTAAAATACGTTGTTAAAATGAAATTTTAGACAACGTTTTTTGAAAAACGTTGTTAAAAGAGAACTTTAGACAACGTTTTTTGAAAAACGTTGTCTAAAAGGACATTTTAGACAACGTTTTTCATAAACGTTGTGTAAACCCAACGAAATATTTTACGTTTTCCCTCTCCCGCCTGTAGCCCTTTTTTTTTCGCGGTTCGCTTAAATTTTAAAACCCCAAAAGTCAAAATCCCCAATTCATCGATTGTAGCTTTTCACACTATATAGGCACGACGAACATAGTAGAGAACTGAAGAGAGAAAATGGGAAAGAATGCTCTATACCTCGCTCACAACCACCGCCGTCGCCGACCTGCTATCCCTTCTCTTCTGTCAAAAATCCCCAAATCCCTTACTGCTCTCTCCCTCTAAACGTAACCAGCAAAAATTCCCTTGCTCTTCTCAGCAAAAATCCCTCTCTCCAGGCGTGAATGCCAGCATCCCTCTCTCAGTAAAAACTACAACGCAAACAACGAAAAACTCATAATCCCTGTAGTTCAATCTTGGCAATACCCTAATTTCAGAATTTAGGGTATTGTAGTTCACTCTTCGCAATCCCTGTCCTAACCCAATGCCACTGGTTAGACTTGCTAAATCAACGGCAAACTCACCGTGTTCTCTGTCTCCCTGTTTGTGAGAATAGGACGGCATCCAGAGGCGTCATTGTGCCGGAGCTTATTGCGAGAATGCAAAATCTGGCAATAACGCCGAGCTTGGGGCCGGAGATACCATCATTTCCCATCTGCAAATCTTGCCCGTGAAGTAATTTTACGACGCATAGTACTCATCTATTCCTCTCAGTCTTGTTCTTGATTAGAGTTTTAGGAGATTTAGAGATTCAAACCTTCCTCTCTCTTCTACCTCTGGGTTTCACAGATTCAGTGTATTAATTTTAAATATTTTTTTCCATCAAATCCTAATTTCTGAAAAAAAAATTAATCTCGATTTTTTCAATTTTTGTTATCCCAGTTCTTATTCTTTATTTTTAGGCCAATTTTGCACTTCCAATTTTGTGGATTTGTTTTTGCTGCAAGTATATGCCCATACTAATTAGTAAACTGATAATAATTTTGAGTTTTATACATAAATAGTAATGAACTAATTTTATTCTTCATTGATTTGCAATAAATTTTTAATCCGTTACTTGTTTACTTTTCCAGATTTTTTGATTTCTATGTATGTATGTTGATTTATAGAAGAGTTTGAAGCTGACATCAAATGAGTTGTAAATTGAATATAGATCCCATATCATGATGATAAGGATGTAAATGATTGAATGTGTAGTGCTCTGTACTGCCCCCAAAGGGTAATGTTTTGTCGGTTATGATCAAGAGCTTTGCACATGAGAGATTCCTCTAACATCCCAAGTGTAGAAGCCAATATATCTCCTAATCAAATATCATGGTGGCACCGTAATAAGCCTCTTATTGAGATTAAGCCAGATGCAACTCAGCCCTAAGAAGTACTTTCCCTCAAATGCTTAACAAACCTCTTTTGTTACAGCTTGAACAACATAATGCCTTGTTTCTTTGTCAAGGACATACTGGTGTGTGGCCTTTCATATTGCAGAACATAGTTTCTAATAACTTATCCGAGTGTACTAGCCTATCTTATCTCTCGTGCTTCCATAACATAGTTTCTAGAATGTATTAGATGTAGCTAGCAAAGCTTAGAAACTGAGATTCTAATGGTAACTTCCTTAGTCTGAGGAAACTTGTCAGAAGCTCGGATACTCAGTGCCTAAGTTTAGCATAGTGGGGTCATGGAACAAAACTCAAAAGATTATAATGCAACTCTACGTTAAATTTAACATCTCCAAATCCTCCTAGAGCATCACAACCACTACAAGCAAATTGACTAGGGAAACTGTCTTGGAAGTATCAACAGAGTATGAGTCACAATCGCCAAATGACAATAAATCAAATCATGTTAACTGAGCTAAATTCACCATTGGTTGAGTTGAAATACCAATCAAAGTTTAGGATTGGTCTATTCCAATTGCTAAAGCACTATATCTACTTCCAATAAGTTCAAAGAGAAACTACGTCTTAGCAAATTAACATCACAATTTTTATTTTATATTTTTGATAAATAAATTATCATCAGAATTTACTTACAAGAAAAACAAAGGTGGTACGATATAAACTGCAAATGCCTTCAGCTACAATCTGGTTAACTCTCAGCCTATAAGCTTATGGTATAGTGATATAACATCAACTAAGACATGAAGACTTCTATGAGAAAACAAAAAAGGGCTTATCCAACAGTAACCATTGGCAATTAAGAATTCAACTCTTGTCCAAAATTTGTATGTAGCACATCCTACACTAGGGTAGAATATATTGCATTAAGGTAAACATAGTTCCCATTAATAAAGCACAAGTTGTCTTCCAAAAATCTTCATAATGGGATTCTATAAGTAATAGTCATTAAGAAAAAATCTTGTATAGCCTTTTTATCAGGAGCTCAAAGATGGCTTGAAAGGCCTTCAAGTATTTTACCCAAGAAGGCGGGGAAACCTCCGATTAAAAGCGCAATCCTCCTGAACCACTCCTCACATCAGATTATGAACGAATCGAGGCTGATAAATCTGTTGGATAATCCTTTTGGACTCCTTTAGGCTTTAAAAATCCTATATATGCATGGGCTTTTTCAGACCGCATATACTCAACCCACCCTGCCCCAATCACACTAGCTAGTTTTTATTTCAGTGGTTCCTAAAGTCAACCAGAAGCACAAACTTTTTCTTTGAAGTTTGTCATCATCTCATAGAATCTCAGCATCAGTTCCCAAACTAACAAATTGAGAAAGCTATTGGTCCAGTAGATGTCATTTCTGAGGTATTAATTTAAAGACTTCCACTAATAAGTTCCCCAGGACACTTGTAAGAATTTATTTATGGAATTTATTGATGCAATGGCTCACTAGCCCAAACCTTAACCAATCACGTTAGTCTGACTGCAGTGCCGGATGGCATGTAAAGAGTCCTCAAGAAGCCAGTCACATTTCGGATAGTAAGGGTCATTCCAGTACTGCATGTGAACTGATAGAGACATTTTTATTTTTGATAAGTAAACTGATAGAGACATGTGTGTATATGAATACATTTATGAGAGAGAGAGAGAGAGAGAGAGAGAGAGAGAGAGAGAGAGAGAGAGTAAATTAACAGAGGCAGCAAAACCATACTTCTCCGTGCTACTACAGGACTGCCAAAATAACATGGAAAACAAAAAAAACAAGTATCACAATATAACTAAAGGTCTCTCCTATGTATGTTGTAATTATTTAAGCCCTCTAGTAGGATCACATGCACCAATCCGCAAAAAAATACCCGAAATGTTCAAATAGGTTTACAGTTAGAACAAGGGGTTTCTTCAATGCAGATGAAAGAACATTAATACTTGAGAACCTTATTAAATTATTAGCAGAGTAAGAGTTGCAGAGCACGTACCTTTCTTCCTGAGACATTCCAGAATTGATGCAGATAGAAGGGAAGTTGCACTCAACAAGTAATTTATTCAACTCAGCTGCTCTGCTCACACTTTTAACAAAAATGACCACTTGGTTAAAGTCGAAGGCATTCAATCAGACCACACGATCTATGTTGCTTTGCTAGCAACATAGTTTCTCATGCTTTTGGTAGGACAAAAGATCTGATGAAATTGCTCTCAAGGCCATAGGCAGAGCTATTAATAAAACTGTTATGATCGCTGAACTGATTAAGGTGGGGCTTCTGATTTGTTTATTTTTTTGTTTTATTCTCTTATTCATTTTATTTGTGGGAGCTATTGTCTTTTAATCTGTTATTCATAATACTTTGTGCCTACACTCACATTTGTCTTTGGTATTAACCAAGAAATATTTTCCTTATTCGTTTTGTGCGTTCCAGAGAAGGATTGCCGGTCTCTATCAAAATACATTAATTGGTTCTACGGATATAACTGATATGTGGGAACCACTTGAAGAGGGGCTTCTTCCGTAAGATCAAAAAGCAAGCAACTTTTGCCATTTATGTAGTTTGATAATGTTGTTACAATGGTTTGCTAAGAATTGTCTTCTTTTTCCTGAACGTGACTACAGGCTAGAAACGACCCGCCATATGTCCGTTATAACAATTACCTTGTCCAAAAAGGAGCTTGATACATCATTCGCAGGGTAAACTTGATCTTGACATTTTTTGAAGCATGATGATTATAAACTTTTTTGAGTTTATTCATCAAATTTTATTTCTTCATTTGCTTATGATGCTAGTTTGATTTTGTATTCTTTGGGATAAAGTGATGTTGTTTCTTGAGTACTCAACACTAAGATAATGCATGCACATATCCTAGTATACAATAGCATCTTGCTTTTCATCTCTTATACTTTTCTCCGTTGTTACTTCTTACTGAGACTCCTTACAAAGAGTGAGCAGCTTGCCTATCAAGAATGACCTCTTTTTTTTATCATGACACTCATGCTTGGGCAGCTTTTAGTTTTTTAGTTTTAACTTGATGTTGTTGGTTGACTTTTGTTGATTGTACTTGTTTGATTTATGCCTTCCTTTCTTGCATGTTCCCAACCACTTGATATTGAATGTCTACTTGAGGTTGGATTTGACAAATACATGATCTTTTCACTATGATCTTGATTTCCTAAAAGAACCTAAATTAATACATTTGCCCCTTGGCTGGGCCTTTGAATTTCCTCTTGTTTCTTTTGGAGCTATTTGTTGCATAAGTCTTGCTTTTCCATATTATAAAACATGTTAGATTTGTCATGCTGCTATCCTCAGATTTCCATATTACAAAAATTTTCTCCCGTTCCAAAATAGTGTCTTCTTAAAAAAAAGAAAAAGAAAAATTTGAGTGTATATATATATATATATATATATATTTATCTTGAACTGAGGGAGTATTTAACAAGTGAAATTCGATAATTTACATGGAGGCTACGATGGTGAGGAAACCTGGGGTAGGTGAACCAAATTGTCCCTCGTGGTGATTATGTTTATTAGCTGAAACAGAGTATATAGTTGTACATAATATATAAGGTAGCACAAGAACAACAGGGATAGCAACAGCATGACTGCTGCAAATAGAATCAGCTTCGAACTTGCATGGTTGATATACATTGTTGGCTGTTAAGCTTGATATACATTGTTGGGCTCCTCTAATAGTTTAAATTTTTAGTTGGAAACCTAATATTAGTCTTGATGTTTTAATATATGTATACATTATTGGTGAACTAGATATTTACTTCCTAAACTTCTCTGAATAGCTGAAGCCGATGTTAGAAGCAGCTGTGGTGAATCAGTTACAGTGAATTGTTATTGGCTTGGTTGTATAGTCCAATCTAGTCAAACTTTCAGTTAATATGGAATTTTGCTTCTAGTACGTGATGAAGCTTGTAGTAGAGCAAAGACATTAGTTGGTTGGTACCTGTGATATAGATTATGATACATGTTTCTAATTATTTAGAGTATATTGTTATCTACTCCCAAGATTTACTTGATTTTAGCTACTTGATTTTGTTCAAAGTTCCAAATCCATTTGTGATCTATCTCTTGACGAAGTCCAAAATCTCTAATATGATATATGCTATCAATAACAGTTGCAATTGTACTCTAGAGTAAAGTTCGTCTATAAGTGCCCTCTTCAAATAATTGGGAGTTTTTGCAGTTAAATCTTATGGCGAGGATGGAGTATCCATGTTACAGATCAGCTGCCTTCAGTGTGTTTTAGAACTTAAGAGTCTCAAGTCACACAAGTGGTAGTAACACCCTTGATAGAATGTAGTGATGCATTATAAAAGAGGCAAAGGAATAGAATGATATGGTCTATAACCTTAAATTATAGAGAGGATTTCTAATATTTATGGGCTGAAAATGATTGCAATATATAGTCTGCTATAGCCTCTACTTGGTTTACCACCTTCTTTCTGCATTGAAACTCAATATTTTTAATCTCCTTTGTTGCATTAAATTGCAGTTTTTTTTTAAAGAAATGCCTTTGTTGTAGCTATTGTGTTTTGGGCAGGTCTTTTCAGATTTGGACCATTCGGTTTGTCAAATGGTTCATTGGCAAGTTTGTATTTCCTCTTCTTTAATAGGTTTTGTCATTATCAATACCATTGCAACTGTTAATGGATTTGTGTGAAAAGGAGATGCCACTTGCATGAAATGGTGTCACTGGTTTTCATTAAATTATATATCTCACTTTCTGTTTCTTGGTTTCCTGTGCGTCCATGCTGGATAAATCTTCTACATTTTTACATGTACCCTGTCGACGCACAATTGTTTACTCCTTCCACCCATAATTGACTGTGTTTAATTTTTTCAAAAATTAATGAAGTTGACTTTTAGGCCATTTCGGTAGTACATATACATGAATGCTCTTAATTCTCACACTATAGTGCTGCAAGTGCATATTGGGATATGATAGATAGCAAAGGTGAATATGGTAACTTTATACAAAAAGGGACACTCATTTTGGGACAATTTTTTTTCAAAAAATTGACTTAATTAGGGACGCAAGGAGTATTTGATTACACATTGGGGTTAAAAAAGTATTTTCTCCTTTATGGTCTTGGGAGATTCTTTCAGTGGATATAACTTGCTTGTGCGCATTTGTGAAGCTTATGACTGAATGTGAAACTATCCGAAGAACTTAGCCAGGATACACAATTTGGATATTCTATTTGTCTACGGATGAGAATGTTTAAGTGAATGCATTGAATAACTTAGTGGATTGACTCCATCATTTCAATCCAGATATTTGATGATATATCAAAATTAGGTATCTAAATTGGGTATCACTAGCACTGCTACCATCCAAACGTTGAACAAAATTTTGTAAACCAATGAATCTTTGGCAGACAGTTGAGGACTCGAGCTCCTTACCAAGTGGGATTAGAGTTTCTCCCTCTATAGTAGGGTAACACAATTCTTGTGAATCAGCCTGGGACATGTATTGGGGATGCTTACACAATGTTGATAGGGACACCACTCTTCCCCTCCAACAGTTTTACTTAGAAACTAACATATGAATTTCCACAGCTCCTTGCTGCTGAACTATAGTTCAGTATTAGCAAGTGATACACACTTCCTATATCACATCTGTGCAAACGCAAGTCATATTGCAATCATCAAAAGATGTTATCAATTAGTTTATGACTAATTGCCTGCTGTCAAACTGATGGTTCCATGTCACAGAGATAGCTATGATGGATATGACAATACAACTTCGAAACCCTTTCTATGTCCTGGTGTAGCTTATGTACAGTGCAATCAGAAGCAGATACAAACGAGCCAATTTTGCAGTAAGAACAGGAGTTAATTGGGAAACAATGATGAAAGATGCTGCAATCAGATAAAGAATGCTATTATGCGTTGTTGAAAACAAAGCTGGGTGGATAAGGGATCTGCAACAACTCAAGCTTTGCATTTGCAGAGGTCTTGACTGTAGCAAGCAGTAGCACATAAATGTGAGATACTTTAAGCGAAGAAGAAAGCAAGACACTTGTGAAGGTTCTAAACTAGGAATATGTGCAGTGCTTGCAGTGGCTTGCTTTAGTTTCTTTACTGTTTTTAGAAGCTGGGAAGGGTTGGGGTTTTACTTGGCAAGGCTGTTTTCTTGCATTATGGCACAATGTAGGGATACCAAGAGATCTTGCAAACAGAGGGTTGCAGCACGGTCTTGAGAAGGGAAGTGGAACATGTAAACTTTAATTGAAATTCATGCTACTTTAATTTCATGAATTCATAATCTATAATGCCCTAGAATCTTGGAACACATAATAATCACTAAACATATAATTTTAGGAACATGAATTTAAGTACTAACCTTTATCCATGCTTTGCTTGTGTTAGGAATATGCCTACCGGTTAGTGTATGCATATTCTAATATATATGTATGCATATTCTAACATAGTGATTTGCTTGTTCCCATTACAACGCATGTTTCACAAGTGGCTAAAAGGGCTGCGTACCGGTTAGTGTGGCAGCTTGTTGAAACAATGCATAGGTCATTAGACTAGGAAGTCTCTGTACATATCTGAGTCTTTGTCCTACCAAAGTGATGACAACTATCATATGGATTAGCTCTTCATGCGCCAACAGACATGTTCATTGGCAATGTCTCATCAGCAGTTTTACATCGGCAGATTTAAGTATCAGCCAAGATCTTCATTAGAACAAACTACAGAGAAGCTGATTATCCAGCAGACATTCCTTCCAGTCATGTCTCATCAGCAACCTCTATATCAGCAGTTTTACATCGGCAGATCCCAGTATCGGCCAAGATCTTCATCAGAACAACTGCAGAGAAGCTGATTAACCTAAAGGAACATCGGTCGTTACTCATAACACTACAAGTCAAAATAGATTCGTTACAAGATCTTTCTGACAAGCTCAAGATACGCATCGATGTCTGCGCTTTCACTATTACTCAGAAGACATTTCCTCTTTTGTGTACTGGTCTCAGTCTTCAAGGTTTCATCCCATAAAAGGCCAAACACAGTGCGCAACTACCCAGGCAAAGCATGACATGTCCAAATCTGTCAGCCTGACTCACGAGTCAACTTCAAAACAAAAGCTTAACAGAAGGTCCTTGCCCAACAAATTCAACAATGCACTTTGATGCATTAAATTGTTCAGATTGCCAACGGGCAGATTTTCATTCAAAGCTCCAACGACTAACTCATCTTCTCCAGCCTATATAAGAAGACTCTCATTCTTATCTCTATAGAGCTGAAGAGAGAGCCTGTATGTGTGCATGCAATACCTGTGAGAGGTTGTGGTATTCATTCTTAAAACCACATAAGAGTGAGAAAAACACAAGTGTAAGAACAAACACTTTGTGTGAGAGAGATAAACAGAAATTTCAAAGGCTGAGAAGTCGTGCTTAATCAAAAACTTAGTTTTTGATTTGAGATCTTTATTCCTTCAAAAGACTCAGTCTCTTCAGTTGCTGCAATTAAAATCTTCAGCAAGAGACCAAGCATTCAGAGATTCGTTGAAGACAGTTCAAGCTTGAAGATGTTCGATGAAGAGCCAGAACTTAATAATCCACCTTGCATTCATATCGGCAGACTTATACTACATTATAAGTGTTGTCGATTGTGCAATAAATCGTCATCACATTTGGCCGAGTGCTCAGCACTCAGTTGTTCAAATACCAGTTATTTGAACAATGCCTAATATTCTCTTCTCACAACAAATCTATCGAGTTGAAACTACAGAAAGATACCTCAATTAATTTTGAGTACATCTTTCAATGTATTTTCGATAAATTTGATTTTGCATTCTTCATCTCTCCTTTTTCTTTCCTAAGGAGATTGCTAGGTTAGAGAGTCTAGGTTGATGTATTAAGCATGTTTGCCCTCGAGCAAACCTCTGCTGAATTCTAATATAAATCATATCTTGTGCAATCTGACTATGGAAAGTAATTGATGCATCTAATATAAGATTTTAGTTAACTGTTATGATAGACTTTTACACATTCTCTCACAGTTACTTCAATCTTATTTGTTATATTTATGTTGTTTATTCTTCTGCTGCTTAATCTCTTAACAATCAGCCAAGTATAACAACATCTACTTATTACCTGTTCTTCAAAACTGCCGATACACATCGTCCGATATAACAACATCGGCTGAGTTGCTGGAACTAGGAAGATGACCTATTCTTATTAGTTATTTCATTCATGTTTTCCAACATACAAATTAAACTAGGGTGAAATTTTTAACAATACGTAATATAGGCTATTCACCCCCCCTCTAGCCTATACTCTGAGCACATCACCATGGACCTAACAGCTTGAAGTTGAAGGCTTTGATGTAGGAATTTTCTTCCTCCTTGCCTTTACTTTAATCTCTTCTTTGATGGTGAGAAGAAAACTCTAAACCCTAGGCCTTTTCTTTTTTCTCTCTCTTGATGACATTTCTTAGAGACGTGAAAAAAAAACCTAAAGTGTGTTTAGGGTTTGCAACTTTAAGTCTTTTATATAGGCAGAGGAAGAGGAAATCTTTTTTCTTTTATAATTTCCAAAAGCTTTAATAATATTTTATTTCCACTAAACCATCAAAGTGGGCCTTTAATATTAAAGCCCAATTAGATATTAAGTCATGTAGGACAACTTTATTTGAAATAATCCAACGTTCTCCCACTTGGCCCGTATGACGACTTAAGAATTTAATAACAACTTTAAGTGCGCAATGTTATTATACCCTCCATAATGTCAATTTGGACTTTTCTCTAATTAAATTAAAGTTGACTGAATCATGGCGGTCACACATCATTCAATCGACATGATCCCTTTCATGTATCACAAGATCAATTTAACTTAAACTTTAACCATAATGAGGTGAACCATAAGCCTCAACTATACAGTCTTCCTAAGAAGACTAAACCATAATACATTAAATCAATACAATGTAAATAAGCAGAAAACATATCCATAAATGATATTAAAGTATCATACGATAAAGAGCAAATAACTGTTATGCATACGTATACACATACAAACTATCATGCTAACAAGGACCTATCCATGATACCCATCCTTTCGACATGTCCATGAAATGTCTTAGGTGGTAACCCTTTTATTAATGGATCCGCTACCATAAGATCGGTGCTAATATGCTCAACAGACACTCTATGTTTTTACACTTCTTCTTTGACCGACAAGTACTTCAATTCTATTTGCTTAGCACCTTTAGAGTACTTGTCGTTCTTTGAGAAGAAGATTGCTGCGAAATTATCACAATAAATTCTCAGCAGCTTGGCTATACTGTTAACAATTCCAAGCCCTGAAATAAAGTTCCGCAACCACAATCCATGAACAGTGGCCTCAAAGCATGCCACAAATTCAGCCTCCATAGTAGAAGCAGCAATGACAGACTGCTTTCCACTTCTCCATGATATTGTTCCTCCAGCTAGAAGAAACAAATAACCGAATGTTGAATTTCTCGAGTCAACATATCCGGCATAATCTGAATCTGAATATCCTATAACCTCGAGGTGATTAGACCTCCTATACATGAGCATGTGTTCCTGGTGCCTTGTAAATACCGAAGGACTTTCTTTGCAGCTTTCCAGTGGTCTATATCAGGATTACTTTGATACCGGTCTAGCATTCCAACAGCAAAGCTGATATCAGGCCGAGTACAAGTTTGTGCGTACATTAAGCTCCCAACCACTGATGCATAGGGAATTAAATTCATTTCCTTTTGTTCCAAATCATTTTTTGGATATTGCATTTGACTAAATTTGTCCCCTTTTTGTATTGGAACAATTCCTGCTGAACACTTTTCCATTTTGAATCTCTCTAAGACCTTATTGATGTAAGCTTTTTGAGACAGTCCCAACATTCCATGTGACCTATCACGAAATATTTCTATTCCTATCACATATGATGCCTCACCTAAATCTTTCATTTCAAAATTCTTAAAGAGAAATTCCTTTACATTACGTAACATCCCAACATCATTAGCAGCAAGTAAAGTATCATCAACATACAAGACCAATATTACGAACTTGCTCCCACTGACCTTCATATAGATACACTGATCAACGGTGTTTTCTGTGAAACCATAAGGTATCATTAAACTTAATATACCATTGACGGGAGGTTTGTTTTAGTCCATATATTGACTTCTTCAATTTACACACTAAACTAGGGGTGAGCAATCGGTTTTGGGTTTTTGGGTCCCGACCCGACCCGATCGGGTAAAAGTCTTTCGGTTCGGTTATCTTCCAAAAAGTTGGGTTTTGGTAAACTACCCGAACCCGTATTGTATTTTTGGTGTGGTTTTCGGTTACCTTTATATCTATACGAACGGGTTTCGGATACCCATTTTATAGCTTTGTGTACTTGTCTGCTTTTAATCTAAACCTAAATACACTGAAGTCCTAAATAGCTTAACGCATGCGTTGCTTCTTCTCCCTCTCTCCCTCCCTCTCAACAATCGACACCCTTCTTCTCCCTCTCCATCTCTGTCGCCGGTAGGCAGCAACCGCGCATCAGTCCACGACTCTATAGCCACAGCCCACCAGTCCACAGTCCGAACACTCCAGTCACCCTTACCCATCGGCCACCGTCACCGACCTCGAGACTGGTCCACGCTCCTCCTCGTCGGCGTCGAACACAAGAGCTCGCACTTTCTCCGGCTTTCGGCGATGGGAACGACAATTGATGTGTTGTAAAAGCCTAAAAAGTAAGTAATTTTTATTTAATTGATTTTATTGTACTGATTCTAAAAGAATTCTTTAATTATATGTGATGACAAATCTCATTGAGGGGTTACTTGTTTAATTTCTTTAGCCTTTAGTGAAGATTTGAGGAATCAATGTGTTTGGGGGTAATATTTTAGGGTTATTTTTGAGTTATTATTCTTGAGAAAATTTGCGTTATTTTTTAGGGTTATTTTTAAGTTACATGCAGTACTGATTATTGACCAAGACACAAAGTAGATTAATTCTTAAGTTATTGTTGCTGTAGATTTTTGGTTTGACCATACTCTGGCAAAAAAGAGTTATACAAGTGGTCCTTAAAGCTAATTTCATCGTCATGACCCCCCACAAATCCTCATTTTCAATATTTGCTTATTAGCTTTCTATCATAATGTATACCATAACCTACTTGGTCAATGTTTTGCCAAGTCAAGTTGCTGGTAACCCTCATCATCAAGTACTGCATTCATCTTTGTATAAACTGAAAATTTGAGTTATTTTTTTGAGTTGAATGCTTAGAAATTGATCTGACTATCTGAGTACTACATGTAGTATTTAATTATTGATTTATAAAAAATCTTGTTTTATTTTTCAGGCGTGAACTAGTTGCGTAGATGTGAAGGAATCAAGGACGATGATTGGATATTTATGTTTTATTGTTTTTGTAGTTTATTTTACAATGTTATTTACTTATTTTGGACAATTGGAAAATTTGGAACAAAGATGAAGACTGTTGTGTTCTTTAGTTATTTTTGTGTTTGATTGTTGGTTCATTGGGTATATTGGTGAATGGTGAATGTTATCATGAGAATTATATTTTGTTTATTGGGTAGTTAAATGTTAGAGTTGTTTGAAAATGTTGTGGAGTTGTTTATTTGAATGTGGAACTGCTTTAGAAGTTGGAACTTCTATAGTTGAGCTGCTTTGGAACAGCCTGCCTTGTGAATTCCTAGCATTAGAATTTTGTACAGGTCCAGCATTCAAATTGCCAAGAATGATCATGATTCATTAAGAAAAGAATGGTGCATGCCATGTGTGTTTTACTTTTGTCATCATTCTTTCAAAATTCTTCTAAGTAGCTAATACAATGGTCCAAAAAAATGGGCTTTGACCCAGGCCCTAAAAATGGGCTTGAGTTTAATTAATTAAAGCAAACACAATAGCTTTGGTCCAAAAAAACCCGAAACCCGAATTCAAAATACTCGAAGTTTTTCGGTTACCCGAAGTGTCGGGTTTTGGCATCTCCGGATCGGTTTCGGTTAGTTTAAAATGCTACCCGACTTTTCGGGTACCCGACCCGAAAACCCAAAAAAACAATTACCCGACCTGATGCCCACCCCTACACTAAACTTTCCTTATCTGTGGCCACGAACCCTTCAGGTTGATCCATATAAATTTCCTCTTCCAATTCACCATTTAGAAAAGCGGTTTTAACATCCATTTGGTGAAGCTCCAAATCATAATAAGCCACCAAAACCATAATAATTCTTAAAGAGTCCTTCTTAGATACCGGGGAGAAGGTCTATTTATAGTCGATGCCATCCTTCTGTGTATAACCCTTTGCAACGAGTCTGGTCTTATACCTTTCAATGTTTTCATTCGAGTCTTGTTTAGTCTTAAAGACCCATTTACAACCGACTCTTTTGGAACCTTTAGGCAATTCTACTAAGTCCCAAACTCGATTGTCATACATTGATTTTATTTCTTCTTTCGTAGCATCTAACCACTTTTCTGAATTGTTACCATTCACCGCTTGACTAAATGAGGTTGGATCATCATCAATGCTTAAGTCACATTCATGCTCAAGATTATAAACCACATAGTCATCAGAAATAGCAGGTCTCTTCTGCCTTATAGACCGTCTCAAAGCTATTTCCTCTCGTGGCTTAATAATCTCTTGCTCGACAGTAACAGGTTCATCTATTATATTTTCATTCAGTGGGGTTTCAACATTAACTTGTTGTTCTTGTATGTTACGAGACTGTGATACAACAATAGGAACAACAACTTCTAAAGGAATATCGGGTACAGGCATTTCAACCCGAATTTCCTTAATGTCAACTTTTCTTGGTTCCCCACTCCTACTGACTAAGCCATTCTCAATGAACCGAGCATTGCCTGACTCAACGATTCTCATACTATGGTTAAGACAGTAAAATCTATACCCCTTTGACTTTTCAGGATAGCCAATGAAATAATCACTGACTGTCCTAGCATCAAGTTTCTTTTCATGTAGATTATACAACCTTTCTTCCGCTGGAAAACCCCAAACATGAAGATGTCTCAAACTCGATTTCCTACCTGTCCACAATTCATAAGGTGTCTTAGGAACTGCCTTACTAGGAACCCGATTGAGAAGACATTCAGCGGTCTTTAATGCATGCATCCACAAAGATAAGGGTAAAGAACAATTACTTAACATACTTCTAACCATATCCATTAATGTACGATTTCGTCTCTCAGCCACACCATTCTGCTGAGGTGTACCTGGCATTGTATACTGTGCACAAATGCCATGACTTTCGAGGAATTTTGCAAATGGACCTGGACATTGTCCCTTCTCAGTGAACCTTCCATAATATTCACCACCTCTATTTGATCTCACTATTTTTACTTTCTTATTTAACTACCTTTCCACCTCATTTATGAACACCTCAAGGACGTTCATCGCATGAGACTTTTCATGCAGTAAATAAATATAAGCATAACGTGAGTAATCATCAATAAAAGTGATAAAATAATGTTCACCACCCCAACTAGGGTTATCAAAAGGACCACAAATATCAGTGTGTTATTCAATAAGTTGAGTGCTTCTTGTGGCAGACTTTTTTTTTTTTAATGTGATTTTGGTTTGCTTTCCTAATGCAATCCACACTCACAACCCAGTCACTAAAATCCAATTGAGGAAGGATCTCACTTATCACCAACCTCATTAGCATTTCTTTGGAAACATGACCTAATCTTTGATGCCACAAGAAAGCAGAATTTTCATCAGATGCACTACGTTTCATGCCTACATTATAATCAACATGATACAGGGATTCATCAAATTCATTATTAAGATTAAAACGGTAAAGAGAATCACACAAAGTACCAGAACCATAATAGTACTTGTTTTTAAATAATGAAAAAACACCATTTCCAATCTTAAAATTAAAACCTAAAATATCCAGCTTCCCTACTGAAACAAGATTTCTAGCACAATCAGGAACATAGAGACACCCTTCAAGATCTACATGGCAGCCGGTGTCCAAGATCAATCTATACGTCCCAATTCTTTTTATCCGTGCTTTCATCCTGTTTCCCATAAACAAGTATTGCTCAGTTCCGTTTATGGGTTGGATCGTAAGGAATCCCTGTATGACATAAGACACATGAGTAGTTGCACCAGAATCTAACCACCAGGTATTATTTGGTACTTCTATAAGGTTTGATTCAAAACATACATAAATACTATGCATACCTTTCTTTTTGAACCATTCCCTCCTTTTAGGGCAATCTTTCTTTACATGCCTTTCTTTATTGCAGAAGTAATATTTAACCTTTTTTCTAGATTCGACCCTCATTAACCTTCATTGGGGCCTTGTCCCTTTTTCTTGTTCTTCATTCCTGGTTTGGTCTTGCTATTGTTATTTCCATCATAGATTGTGAGGTTGATGGAGTGATCCCTTATCTTCTTTAATCTCCCTTCCTCTTACACTAACATGGCCTTAAGTTCATTTGAGTTCCATTTATCTTTAATGGTATTGTAGTTCACCTGGAACTGACCAAATTCAGCAGGAAGGGAGTTCATGATAAACTGTACAAGGAATGAGTCACTCACATCCATCCCCAAGGTCTTCAGTTTTGCTGCTAAGTTGGACATTTCTGTTACGTGATCATGAAGTGACTTAGACCAATCAAACTTCTTTGTAGTTAGATCTCCCATAAGACTACCCATACTGAATTTATTGGCGAAGTCTGAGTGAGAATATTCTTTGATTTTCAGCAAGAACTCCCTAGCGTCATCTTTTAGTGCAG
The DNA here is from genome assembly GCA_016624345.1 of Platycodon grandiflorus. Lineage (NCBI taxonomy): Eukaryota > Viridiplantae > Streptophyta > Magnoliopsida > Asterales > Campanulaceae > Platycodon > Platycodon grandiflorus. Next base: position 36,472,542 of record CM028361.1, on the reverse strand, counting down.
ACATTCCTACATGCTCATCTTTTAGTGCTTTGAGTTAACTTTAATAGATTCAAATATATTTACGTAAAACTTTAAGTACGTATTTAAGTTCACCTTTGGGCCATCCCTAGATACATAAACATAATTGATGCCAATAGAAAATACTTTAATGGATAATCATTACATACATTAGCTAAATAAGTTTTCTATCTTTAGATATATGACTATCTAACCAAGGCAGAATGATTTATCCCTTTAATGTTATAGATTACGAGCAATGGTCCATCTTTGGATGACCTCCTAGCTAAATAATTTATAATCTCAACTGTTCAATCTACCATTCTTGTCATTCTTTAAGGGCATCTCTTTACTCATGAATAATTATAATTTTATTTATTTAATGTGTTGATATCCCATTCAGCCCGGCCACTTTGGTGACTAACAAGCTATTTAATATCTCCACGTTCCATTATATTTTTCATATTTTAGGCCTTGAACAAAATAAAGGTTTATTTGGAAAAAAAACTTACCATCCAATTACCATATGTTCTAAGGCTCAAAATTATGAAAACTCATCACACCCTTCAAACCAAGTTACTGTACAATGATGGTTAGCAAGTTTCAACCTTGTGTACTGTTATAAAAATTTTGGAGTCCCACTTAATTACTATCAATCATCATTAAAATAGTCAAATAACACAAGAAATTGGAACCCTAAATTTTATGTGTTGTTTAACCTCACGCCAACCATCAAACGCAATTTTTTTATTTGATAGGGTGCAATTGAACTTTTACCCTTCATGAGTGAACACGTCATAAACTATGCTTGGATATATGCATGAGACGGCGAACAGCCAATGAAATCTTTTATAAGTCATGTGCAATATAATTTGAACGAAAAACTTCAGTGGAATATACATTAATCGTCAAATTAAATTTTCAATCATAATAGGAAAATTATGGGTTCCATAATCCAAGGCTCTGATACCACATGTAAACTTTAATTGAAATTCATGCTACTTTAATTTCATGAATCCATAATCTATAATGCCCTAGAATCTTGGAACACATAACAATCACTAAACATATAATTTTAGGAACATGAATTTAAGTACTAACCTTGATCCATGCTTTGCTTGAAGTTGAAGACTTTGATGTAGGAATTTTCTTCCTCCATGCCTTTACTTTAATCTCTTCTTTGATGGTGAGAAGAAAACCCTAAACCATAGGCCTTTTCTCTTTTCTCTCTCTTGATGACTTTTCTTAGAGACGTGAAAAAAAAAATCTAAAGTGTGTTTAGGGTTTGCAACTTTAAGTCTTTTATATAGGCAGAGGAAGAGGGAATCTTTTTCCTTTTATAATTCTCAAAAGTTTTAATAATATTTTATTCCCACTAAACCATCAAAGTGGGCCCTTAATATTAAAGCCCAATTAGATATTAAGTCATGTGGGACAACTTTATTTGAAATAATCCAACAGAATAGTGACTGGAAGTACTTTCAAAGATAAAAAGGTGTTTTCTTGGGGAGGGGGAGGGGGGTTGGAGAAGGTACCCGGCAATGCAAAAATTGAGTGATAGAATACATATGAAAGTCTTAAAGAGAACAAGGTTGCCAAGCTCATTATAGGATATGTTGCTTGTAACATATATACCACTATGATTTTTGTATATATCAAGTTTACAATTGATATAATACCACTATGATTTCAGTATATTACAAGTTTACAATTGATATAATTACCACAACTAATTCTAATTTCTATTTCACAATTTCATCCTCAATAGACAACATCCCTCAATGTTTCTACATATTTTTGCGTATCTAAGCATATTTTCTCCTCCATTCTACATATAGAAACTTCCCTTGATGTTGTTCAATTGTTCTTATATAGATCGCTAAATGATTCTTTCTTTATAATAAAGAGTTCACATTAGCACATGCAGGTTACCATTGCTTGGTTCGAAGCTGATTCTGTTTGCGGCAGTCATGCTGTTGCTATCCCTGTTGTTCTTGTGCTGCCTTATATATTTCGTTTCTTTTAATGTCTGCGGCAATACAAGGATACTGGGGAAAGAACATCTATACTGAACGGTAGGAGTTTTAAGTTTAAAGAGTCTTTTCAGCTCTGTTGCTTTGCCTCGAACAATTTTCCTTGTTTCTTAATTTTTTCTTGTCCAGATTTGTACAAGTAATGTAATCATGGTATATTGAAACTTTCCCTGTATTTATAAAGAATTTTGGACTAGTGATGAATTTTTGCATCTTAAAAATAAAAACTTATTTTGCCAACTTCAATTTTGTAATTTTGTGGATGTGATGTGGATTTGGGGACGGGAATGGAAAGAACAAGACAGGTTACCCAGAAATTAAAAAAAAAATTGACAACGTTTTTAAAAAATGTTGCATTAGACATCTTTACTGTCGGAGCAATCCGACAGTAATTAAGAAATTTCGACAGTAATTATGAATTTACTGTCGGAAGCGCTCCGACAGTTTCCGACAGTAAACCTTCGACGGTAATTTCTATCCGACAGTAATCCGACAGTAATTACTGTCGGAATCTCCAACAGTACTTACTGTCGGACAAATTCGACAGTAATTACTGTCGGACTAATATCCGACAGTAATTACTGTCGGTTCTTACTGTTGGATATTCCGACAGTAATTAATGTCGAAAATTCCGACAGTAATTTACTAGTAAAATAGTATTTTAATTACTGTCGGAACTTCCGACAGTAATTACTGTCGGTTATTACTGTTGGATATTTCGACAGTAATTACTGTCGGAAGTTCCGACAGTAAATTACTAGTAAAATAGTATTTTAATTACTGTCGGAGCTCGCTCCGACAGTGATTTCTAATAAAAATAAAAAAAAAATTTTTAAAATTTTGAAATTTATTTTTTTGGCACCTGATATAACAATTATATATACACAAATCACACACACAACACTGCAACAATAAACTAATTAACAACTAAAACATAAACTAAATTAAAATTAATATATATACAAATTAAAATATATTACAGTACAAAAATAAATGTGTCTACTGTGGAGGGGGTCAAATAAATTAAGCCTAGTAGGCCGCTGCGCCCATAACCGTCGTCGCCGCTCTAGGCCGGCCGCGTGTTGCCGAGTCTGCTGCACCTCGTCGGCTCTTCTTTGCATCTGCTGCGCCTCCTCGGCTTCTTTGCATCCGCTCGTCTGCTGCGCCTCCTCGGCCTCTTCGCTGCATCGCCGCTGCAATAGCTGCTCGAGAGTCTGCGTCTTCTCGAGCAGGGCACGCTCGGTAGCTGACTGGTTCCGAGGACCAGAGGACGTGGTCGCCGAGGAAGAAGTCGATCCGCCTGGTCTCAACGCAGCGGCGCCGTGGTCACCAAAGCCGTAGAGGCGATCTCCCCTCTTCTTCCTTGACTCCGCAGTGACCGAATGCCAAATGTTGCCGACAAATGGCGTTTGCACCTCTGGGGTCGTCTGGACAAGCCCCTCGGCGACCTGCGTGTCCATATTCGTCTTATAGGCATTCTGTGTCACAAAAAACATAAAAACATTAATATTAACATTTACCATCAACTAATAAACAAAATAGAATTAAAATATTTTAAGTAATACTTACAAATGCTCTCTCTGCCGTCTCATCGACAAAGACAAATGGCGAATCAGCACCAGGAGGAGCAGGAGTGGTGTGGGTCGCAGCAAATAAATCAGTCATCGGTACCTCGGTACCGTAGTATCGATTCTACAAATATAATGAATTAAAATTAGCGAAGAACACATATTAAGCTATAACACGATCAACTTATAAGAAAACAATAAAAACAGCCTATATATACACTCAAACCCTACTAAGACAGCCTATTTGAACTCAATTCATTCTCATAATAACCTATTAAGACTCAAATCGTTATAAAATAGTCTATTTACACTCAAACCCCTTCTAAAACAACTTATTTATACTCAGAGACCTGCTAAAACAACTTATTTACACTCAGAACCTTCGAAAACAACCTATTTGCACTCAAACCCTTCTAAAGCAACCTATTTAAACTGAAAAACCCTTTCATAAAGGCTTTTTTACACTCAAACCCTTCTAAAACAACTTATTTACACTCAAACCCTTCTAAAATAGTACATTTACACTCAAACCCCTTCTAAAACAACATATTTGTACTCAGTGCCCTGCTTTCAGCCATGGATTTCATAGCATCCACATGGCTACCCAACAAATCAATTTAAAACATAAGTAAAACAATAAAGCATGATATGAAGGGTTTGAGGAATTCATAAAGGCCTATTTACACTCAAACCCTTCTAAAACAGCCTAATTACACTCAAACCCTTCTAAAACAGTACATTTACACTCAAACCCTTCTAAAACAGTACATTTACACCCAATCCCCTTCTAAAACAACCTAATTGTTACCAGTGCCCTGCTTTCAGCCATGGATTTCATAGCATCCACATGGCTACCCAACAAATCAATTTAAAGCATAAGTAAAACAATAACATATAATATGTATGTTTTGATGAATTCATAAAGGCCTATTTACACTCAAACTCTTCTAAAATAGCCTATTTACACTCAAACCCTTCTAAAACAGCCTATTTACACTCAAACCCTTCTAAAATAGTACATTTACACTCAAACCCCTTCTAAAACAACATATTTGCACTGATCAGTGCCCTGCTTTCAGCCATGGATTTCATAGCATCCACATGGCTACCCAACAAATCAATTTAAAGCATAAGTAAAACAATAACATATAATATGTATGTTTTGATGAATTGATAAAGGCCTATTTACACTCAAACCCTTCTAAAATAGCCTATTTACACTCAAGCCCTTCTAAAATAGTACATTTATACTCAAACCCATTCTAAAACAACATATTTGCACTAATCAGTGCCCTGCTTTCAGCCATGGATTTCATAGCATCCACATGGCTACCCAACAAAACAATTTAAAGCATAAGTAAAACAATTAAAGCATGTATTAATTAATTACAATACTACACATTAAAGTCCTTACCATGCGCAAGTGGTGCTCGGAGGTGTTGATCGACCCCGAGGTGTGCTTCACCCCCCTCCCCGTGCCGCTCAGCCTATTCTGCCTGTGGCGATCGGCGACAGCCCTAGCGTCCTCGGAATCCCAACCCTCGGTATACCTGTGAAAATGTTAAAATTGTTATAGAGATACAATATATACAAAATCTCTCATCTATTTAAGGAATGAAATTAAATCAAGTATATTATTATAATGTACTTACTGGCGCCAGACATCATCGATGAAATTTGGAGCCCTCGCCCTCTTCTCTCACGCCTCTTAATAGAGTAAATCTAGTCGCGGTACTTCTTACCACACATCAACCTAAACGCGCTCGGCGTCAGAGTGCTCAGGCCAACAATAAGTCACCTGCAAGTTTAACCAATTTAAACATATTAATTATAAACTTTGATAGAAATTATTAAATTATTAAACATTAACATATCTTATATATCTTACCCTAAAATCATCCCACCAGGAGTCTCGGACCGCCTTAGGCACGTTAGAGTACTGTGACCAGTACTCCTCGTGCCTCATCGTACGTAGAATACGTCCAAGGAAGCGAGTCAGATCGGGATACCCGCCTGCAAACCTGACAAAATATATATTAAACAAATATATTATACAAATATGCAATTAACATTTAACCAATGTACAAGCATTAAAATTTTAAAACTGAAATATTATTACTTACTGCTTAAGGCTGGAGATGGTAACGATAATCCTACCATCTCCATCAACACCATCTGGAGTCGATGAGGACCCAGCCCCGCTCATCGGCTCGTGGGGAGAGTCGGGCGCATCCTCGGGCCGATCCAAGTGAGGCTCAGCTCCTCCTGCAGGTACAGGTAGCTGTGTACCCGTAATGCAAGTAGGTAGAAGTCGGACCTTAGGTGTCCGACTCCTACCTCTACCGGCTCGTCCTGGCATGTCTATATATAAATTAGTATATTAATGATGACAATTAACGCTAAGTTTAGATGACAATTAAGTTAAAATACATAACATAAATTAAAATCTCTCATCTTCATGATAACAAGTAACATACAAATAGCGTTCTACACATGACATTTAATTTATAACAAAAAATAAAAGAGCCTAAACGGTACATACTGCAAGACTACTCAGAGTCTTCATTCTCAGTGTTTGCATTTTCTTCATTCTCAGATTCTTCAGTCTCAGCGTTTGAGTCGCTACTATAAAACTCAAGTTCTTCTTCAGTCTCATCCTCGGACATCCAATCCTCTTCATCTTCTGTTACCTCGTCGTCTTCTTCTGCATCACCTTCAATAATCGGGACTTCGTCTTCAGACGGGGAAGGAGGTGGTAAATCAACGGACAATACTATCTCCAGGCCCAAGGGAGGCACGGGCATTTCATCCATTGGATGACTATCAGAAGATAGAACGGGAGGTACGGGCATTTCATCCTCTTGATAACATCCTTCTAATGACGATTCTGTAGTTATGTCGTGAGACCGATATGCTATATCAATAGTGCTTCTGGCCTTAGTCTTCCAAACAGCCCACCATCCCCTCTCATCAGCTCGCCGATAAGGGTATGGTGTCATGTAGACTTGTTGTGCTTGTGATGCTAAGATGAACACATCATCACCCGCATGTCTAGACGTCTGCTTCACATTGATTAGGTCAAACGAGTCGTGCTTTTTTATACCTCGTACAGCGTCTCGCTAGTCACAATTGAATAGGACTATATTTTTCCTCCCGAGATATCGTAACTCGATGACTTCTTTAAGGACACCATAATAGTCAAGGTTGCCTTTAAGATTGACACCGCTGTTATCTGTTTGTTTTCCCTCCCCGTATTCCTTTGTATGGAAGACATAGCCGTTCACATAATATCCGTTGTATAAAGTAACTCTCATCAACGGATTTGCAGATATGTGAGATAATCTCGCGACTCTCGGGTCATTAGGATGCTCCAAAACCTGAAAAGTATTTCATAATAGACATTTTTAAATGACTGAGCCATTATACCGTTTGGATGCATATATAAGATGTCTACATATAAATCGACCCAGGAAATGATATTTACATATTTGCGTAACCACGACGGAAACTCTTTCTCTGTCCTGATTTCTCGCAATTCTTCAGATATATCATCTCCGGCTTGATCTTCGAACATACTGTATTAGGTTTAGAGTTTATACGAGTTATTTGTGCATCTTGCAACTTTAATTTGAATCGGACGACTATCTAAAATTAAATGAAATTGATAATTAACTTACTTGAGATATTCCTCAACCTCAGGACAATTAAGGAGTATATAGAGTCTCGCAGCTTCAAACTCCTTATTGCTTAGCATTCGAGTCTTAACCGGTTTATCGAGTGGCCGACCCGGAGCATTAAATAATGAGATGTCTCCATTGACATCGGGCTCTCCACCATCATAATTGCGCCCAACCCTAGTCAATCTCGTTTCAATACTGGGATGAAAATATTGAGGCCTCAACCTTTGCCCTGTTTCTCATCTTCCTTTTCAAATGACCGAGATACCTAATTGCAAATGCATGAAAGGATAAAAAAATGTTACACAAGCTATAACCGACTTTTAAGTATGTTATAGATCATGAAAAACGATTATTATGAGACGAGTTATTACCTCTCAAATGGATACATCCATCTGTATTGAACTGGACCCCCAACCCCAGCTTCATATGCCAAGTGGACCGGTAAATGCTCCATAGAATCAAAAAAAGACGGAGGAAAGATCTTCTCAAGTTTGCAAATCGTCACGACAATGCTCGCTTCGAGTCTTCTCATGTCATCAACCCGCAGAGTACTGGATGATAACGCTCTGAATGACTCACTCAGCTCGGTTAACGCAATCCATATATTGTCGGGCAACAAGTCTCTAAGCGCAATAGGAAGTAACCTGTTCGAACACGTGACAATCATGACTCTTCAAACCATGAACCTTTCCTTCATCTACATTTACACAATTTCCGATGTTAGAAGCGTAACCGCCTGGAAGCCTCAATCCCTTCAACCACTTCAACACTAGAAGTCTTTGATCCTTGGTTAGCACGTATGGAGCGACGGTTTCACTGTTTTTACCATTGACCTCTTTTAGCTCCAAGGCGCCGCTTACATATGTCTTTCATGTCCATTCGGGCTTTGGGTGTGTCCTTGGTAGTTGCCCTCCAATCCATAATGGTGTTAAAAATATTGTCAAACACATTCTTCTCAATGTGCATGACGTCAAGATTATGGCGTATCAAATTATCTTTCCAATAAGGCAACTCCCAGAATATACTCTTTTTGGTCCAATTATGCTTTACACCAAAATCTCGCAGTCTATCCTTTGCATACATCTTCCCCCACCTGGTCTTCTATAGTTTAGACACCTTTTCATAAACAGCTTCACCGCTCAAATGTCTAGGCGCCTCATCACGCTCAACCCTATTCTTGGTGAATTGCTGCTTCTGTGATCTAAATGGGTGGTCATCCGGTAGAAATTGACGATGACAATCAAACCAACAAGGTTTACGAGAGTGCTCGAGTGTGAACGACTTAGTGTCATCCATACAAATAGGACATGCAAGCTTCCCATGTGTGCTCCAACCCGATAACATCCCATAGGCAGGGAAGTCATTCACCGTCCACATCAACGCGACTTTCATTTTAAAATTTTCTTTTTTGAATGCATCCCATGTTTCCACTCCGTCTTCCCAGAGCATTTTCAACTCGTCAATCAAAGGGCGGAGATAAACATCAATATTCTTGCCGGGCTAGTCGGTCCGGTATGAACAAAGACAAGAACATATAAGGATCACTCATACACAACCACGGTGGAAGATTGTAGACGGTAGCTATAACCGGCCAACAAGAGTAGGACTTCGCCCCGTGCCCGAAAGGAGTAAAACCATCCGCGCATATGCACAACCCGATATTTCTAGCTTCGGCAAAGAAAGTCGGGATGGGTTGCATCAAATTGTTTCCAAGCCCGCCCGACGGATGAGTCAACACGCCATCCTCGCGCGGCTTTCTTGTGCCAACGCATAGCTTCGAATTAGCTTTAGACGCGTAGAGGCGTTGCAATCTCGAGTCAACGGCAGTAACGCAACCGCTTATAAGGTTCATTCTTCTTGCGTTTCGAACTGCCCCTCCGTTTCGGCTTATATCGATCATGGCCACACACGGAACATTCTTTCAAGTTTGAATCTTTCTTGTAGAAAAGCATGCAATCATTCTTGCACGCATCAATCTTCTCATATTTCAACCCAATATGCCTAACCATCTTCTTTGTCTGATAGAAGTTCTCTGGCATCTTATTCCCTTTCGGCAAAGCTTTTTCGCTTTCATAAGACGATTGAAACCAGATTGACTAATATTGCAATCGACTTGATGTTTAGGAACTCACCACGCCTCCAAAACGGTCCGCTCGAGCCAGGATACAACTTCTCCGTTGCAGACTCCATAGCTTCAATGAACTTATTAGCTGCGGGATTTGGCTCCTCTTGACGTGCGTTCTCCGACCAGTTAAAATGAGGACCAGCAACATCCCTAACCATATCTTCCATACCATGAACTGGTTCATCGTTCACACTCGTATTTACTGGTTCAGGTTCACGTACAGGAATCCTCTGCTGGTTACTTTTCGGCCTAGGCACTACTCTGATTTGCTCACCGTGAGCTACCCACCGCTTGTACCCAACTTGAAACCTGTGCTAGAAAAGGTGCTTCTCAACAATCATCGAAGGGAAGTACTTTCGATTTTTGCAGCCATCACATGGACACCTTATGTCGTTACCACTCATGTATTTGGGGTTCGCTAGAGTAAATTCGATAAAACTCTTCAAACCTCTAATGAACTCATCTGTAATACCACTACGATTTGGCAACCTCCGATTATACATCCAACTGCGATCGTCAGTCGACATAACTCCTATTAAGCAACAAATGATTAGTATGAGAAAAATACACTATTACGGTAATCACAATTCATCGGTCGACATCACGCCTGTCACACTATCTAATTAAGCCCTAAATATTATCTAAATCGGTATCTATCATCATATTCTCGTCAAACCCATCTCTAAAGCTGATCGTCCCAAATTTTCCACATCAATGTAGGTTTATTGGATTCAAGATGGGAGATCCTTCAATTGGGCCGTAGCAATTACTGTAAAATTTGTGTACGCCGTCATTTATCTTGCCGAATTAAGAAGAGAATTCTGAAAGCATCCAAGGACAACGGAGTTTTGTAATTCCCTATGTTGTTGACAGCTCTCCATCGTTCATTGAAGCCTAAAAATATTGCTCGTGAAGAAGAGTTCTCAGCACTTTGGGAGTGAGCTCACAAGGATTGCAAAGTATCCTTACACTGGAGTTAAGACTAAGCTTTAACAAAACTTAGTAGCATCTCCAGCATAAGAATAGTTTTCAACCCTTTTGAGGTCAGTCCCAAGTGCCGAGAACTCTTCTTCACGAGCAATATTTGTAGGGATCTATGAAAGGACGGACAGCTATCAACGACATAAAGAATTACAAAACTACGTTGTCCTTGGATGCTTTCAAGAATTCCTCTTCTTAAACAAGCTTAATTCGGCGGCAGAGATAAATGACGACGTACACAAATTTTATCAAGTAATTGCTCTACGGCGAATGAAAGAGGTACTTCAATTGAAGGATCTCCCATCTTGAATCCAATAAACCTACATTGATGTGGGAAATTTGGGACGATCAGCTTTAGAGATGGGTTGACGAGAATATAATGATAGATACTGATTTAGATAATATTTAGGGTTTAGACATGGTTTAGGGTTTAGATAGAGTTTAGGGGGTTTAGATAGGGTTGAGTGTTTAGGGTTTAGATATAATTTAGAATTTAGGGTTTGGATCGGGTTTAAGGGGTTTAGATAAGGTTTAGTGTTTATCGTATATGGTTTAGGGTTTAGATAGGGTTTAGATATGGTTTAGGGTTTAAGGGTCCAATTTAGGGTTTAGGTTGTGGTTTAGAATTTAAGGTTGTGATTAAGGGTAATTTTTGAAACTTTATAGGGTAAAGAAACAAGCGAAATTCATTATTGAAAAATAATATCCTTTTGTTCTACCCGTCCATTCTTAAAGTTTGATAACTCTAAGAACCACCGAAGTGCGATTGGTGTCCAGATATTATAATTTATTAATGAATTATCACAAAATATATGTTTAATTGATTTAAGTCAAAGTTGATTTCTTAGCTTACATCCTAATTTTCTAAAAACTTGATTTTTTTTAAAGATAAATATATTTGATTAATTTTAACTGGATACGATTTAGATATGGTTTAGGGTTTAAGGGTCCAATTTAGGGTTTAGGTTGGGGTTTAGAATTTAAGGTTGTGATTAAGGGTAATTTCTGAAACTTTATAGGGTAAAGAAACAAGCGAAATTCATTATTGAAAAATAATATCCTTTTGTTCTACCCGTCCATTCTTAAAGTTTGATAACTCTAAGAACCACCGAAGTGCGACTGGTGTCCAGATATTATAATTTATTAATGAATTATCACAAAATATATGTTTAATTGATTTAAGTCAAAGTTGATTTCTTAGCTTACATCCTAATTTTCTAAAAACTTGATTTTTTTTTTAAAGATAAATATATTTGATTAATTTTAACTGGATACGGTTTAGACATGGTTTAGGGTTTAAGGGTCCAATTTAGGGTTTAGGTTGGGGTTTAGAATTTAAGGTTGTGATTAAGGGTAATTTCTGAAACTTTATAGGGTAAAGAAACAAGCGAAATTCATTATTGAAAAATAATATCCTTTTGTTCTACCCGTCCATTCTTAAAGTTTGATAACTCTAAGAACCACCGGCGATCGGTGTCCAGATATTATAATTTATTAATGAATTATCACAAAATATATGTTTAATTGATTTAAGTCAAAGTTGATTTCTTAGCTTACATCCCATCATCAAAGGAATAGACTTAAGTCAAAGGGTGCAATAAATGCAACACCTCGAAGTCACGCGAGTCATAGGACTCTGTTATGAATAATTGCACTACCAGCTTTATCACAAGCCGACAATATAAAAGGCTAACAGAATCGCAAGTTAACATGCTCGTGATGCACTATTCACGTCAATAAGTCACAAGGTCAACATAAATAATAATAAGAGTTTCGAACTCTAAATACATTCAACGGAACGGATCGATATCATTGGACACCAATACCACATACTGCACATGCTAGTCGAAACATAGAGTGTAACACACTCTCAATGATTACATTTCCTATTGGAGTCTTGGGTCGGTGCATGAGGGTTCGGTGGGGTCACTTGCTCCACTCGGGGTGTCTCACCTAGGGCCACATTCAGTTGGTCCTCAAGTTCTCTCAGTTCTCGTAATGTGTGTCTAAGTTGAAATACGGTCGGATGCATAACTGACATCCTGGCAGTCTTCCTAGTTCGTGCCATCCTGCTACAGGCATACAATAAAATACGAATTTATACTATTTTTATCACAAGTTTCATATTACTGCTAAAGTACGAATTTATTAGAATTCTAGTATGACAACTAAAACTCTTTGAGTAAGTTTGAACTAAAAGTGATTACACTTTTTTTTTTTTTTTTTCTTATTGGGATCAATAGTGGTTCTCCACCTACCCCTTGGTGACTTTAACCCACGACCTATTGGTTGTAGGTGAAGCGCCTTACCGACTGAGCTGCACTTACTTGTCAACTAAAAGTGATTACACATTTAGGGGTAAATAAAATAAAATTTTTAACATTTATTTAAGAATGAATGCAGTGTAAATAACTTTTTACTGTCTGTGGGGCAAAAATACTGAATAGAGCAAGCAATGTTTCAAAGGGGGTCAAAGTCTCCGCTCTCCATATGTCACGCAACCCAGTTTTTCATGCTCGGACTAGGCACATCGAGATTAATTCAGTACCCAAAAGTCACAAATAGATTAGAACTTTATAGGACGAAAAAAAATTCAAAGAAAGAGAGTCAAAGTATCCAAGAGTCATAAAAATTCTATACATTTTAAAAATTTTAACTTTATAGTACTAAAAGATAAGATATTCAAATTCAAACATGTTCAACGCTCCTTATAGTCCACTTGGCTACGCCACGACGAGTTTAAGTGTTGTATGCATACACTCTTAGATGTTTATGTTCATACCGGACTCAACAATCAAGAAGGATTTGAGAAGCGACTACCCAGAGAAAACCATGTAATTGCAAGATCAGCAAGGAATTAAAGAAAATCATAAAGTCAATTTCACAACTAAAAGAGTGAAAAAATTGATTCTTCTGATTTTACGAATATGACAAATTCAATGTAAAGTTCAAAAAAAGAAGCTTAACATCACCTTTCAAGTAGAGGCTTCAACAAATTTGGTAACGAGGAGTCTCTTATAACAGTTTGATACAAATTTCGACAAGATCTGAGAAGCTACTACAAAGATAAAGGAGAGGGAGATTGATTGATACCTGGGCAAAGCTTGGGCAATATGTATCTCCGGGGTTGGGTGTGAGAGGCCGAACGGAGGTGAAGCGGCAGAGGTGTCGTCGTTCGGCGTCTTCTTCGTCGAGACCACTACCAAGGAAGAGAGAGAGAGAGTGAACCGAGAGAGAGAGAGAGAGTGAACTGAGAAAGAGAGAGTAAACTGAGAGAGAGAGCACGGCTGGAGGGGGTGGTGACGGTGGGGTGACGGCGGAGGCGGAGATCGCTGAAGGAAGAGAGAGAGAGTGTAAACTGAGAGAGAGAGAGAAGAGTATGTCGATTTGGGGAGGGCTGTTCGATTTAGGGTTTTAATTTCAATTTACTGTCGGAGAACTCCGACAGAAATCCTCCGTCAGAAATTACTGTCGGAATTTTACTGTTGGAATCCGACAGTAATGTTAATCTCCATAATTCTGACGATGCAAAAAGGAATATTCAAATAATATTTCCTTAGTTACTGTCGGAATGATATTGTCGGACTAGTCCGACAGTAATTACTGTCGGACGAAAAGGTATATTCTGAGAATATACCTGTATTACTGTCGGATTATTTCCGACAGTAATATTTATCCCGCCAAAAAATTAACACTACTGTCGGATATCCCGACAGTAATTTCCCAATCTTCGACAGTAAGTACTGTCGGAAAATTCCGACAGTAAATCTTCCGACAGTAATTAGCGTGTTTCTAGTAGTGCTAAGACAACGTTTTTTTAAAAACGTTGTCTTAGACCAAAGACAGCATTTTGAAAAACGTTGTATTAGACCTAAGACAACGTTTTGAAAAACGTTGTATTAGACCTAAGACAACATTTTAAAAATGTTCAACGTTTTTCAAAACGTTTCTTTGGTCTAAGACAACATTTTTAAAACGCTGTCTTAGGTCTAAGACAATATTTTTAAAACGTTGTCTTACGTTGTCTTTGTTCTAAGACAACATTGTCTTAGGTTTAAGACAACGTTTTAAAAACGTTATCTAAAACTGGACCCTACGACAACGTTGGATTATACAACATTTTGGAAAACGTTGTCTTTGCTCTATTACAACGTTTTTAAAACGTCGTTAAAAGCCTTTTTTTTGTTGTAGTGTAGCTTGTTTTGGACCCTACGACAACGTTGAATTATACAACGTTTTGGAAAACGTTGTCTTTGCTCTATTACAACGTTTTTAAAACGTTGTTAAAAGCCTTTTTTTGTTGTAGTGTAGCTTGTTTTGGTGTTATGTTCTAGTTTCGAAAAAAAATTTGCTTGCCTTTTGAAATCGCCCAATGTCATTTGATATTGCTTGCTTTGAAATCGCCGGATGTTTTAAGTTTTTTGGAAATTTAGAGGGTTGTGTGCGAGTGTTCTTGTGTTAAGCATTCAATAGCGTTCTTTTGTTGGAGGGAAGCTGATGCATCGCGTACGTGTTAGAAGGAAGGGCATATACGATGCATTGGGTTTTTATTTTGCGATACATAGCGTGCATGTTCCGTATTTTTAAGGGCATATACGACAATTCGCAACAAAAGTGTCCTTTTCCGGTTTAAAACAATTATGGTGGACTAAAACGATTGAAAATTGTGTAAAAGATACCTGCCTGAATTTGGCCCAAGTTAAAACTGTGCTCAAAGCCTCAAAGTAATCGCCTATTGGGATAATATAATGTGAATTTTTCAGGAAAACTTATTATCACCAACACTAATTTGAGCTTGAATCTCGTGTGCCACTTGTGTATGTCATTTCATGTGTCACTATGCTAAATTAGAATGTAAGCTCAATAAAACTCATGGCTCATGTTCTGATTTAGTCTAATGATATATGAAATGAGACACACGTGACATAGGGAGATCTGAACTCTCATAACTATACTTACATTTTTCACCCCTTCGACTTTATTGAGATAAATGGGCATCCCTTGTCTAATCAATCATATTTACGCTACGCCTCACCCAAAAAGAAAACTCTTATCTAATCAATCATGTTTACACCTCACCCAACATAAAATTATGAAAAACTAGTAAGTGTGTAATCGACGCATATTATATTCAAGTATGAATGAGCACTCACACTATGTAATGATGATGAGTCGTGACTCATGAGAGTACTTCAACTGCATAATAATCTTTCCAAAGCAAAACGTTACGATCTCGTACATTTTTCATAAAAGAGTATCAGAGAACTTGGTTAATTAAACTTTTTATTAACCTTCTTGCATGATATCAACTAGATAATTAAATGTAGAAGGGAATCTACATCATTCATACAAATGTGTTGACAATTATATTGTCATGGAAGATCTAACCGGAGGGGGAGGGGAGGGTTGAAGAGCTAATTGATTTCAAGTTTCAAAGGTGTAAAAGATGGTTAAAGCAGTGACATATATTTAGATTAAAGATAAAAACTGGGAAACCCTATGATCAATGTAAGAGTCCGTTTGGTGTAGCGTTTTCAAAACGCAGTGTTTTTAGAGCCCGTTTGTTCGCACGTTTTGGCCAAAACGCAGGGTTAAAACGCAGCTTATTCCTTAACTTAGCGTTTCAATGCTGCGGTAGAAAACGCTGCGTTTTCAAAACGCAGCTGCGTTTTAAAACGCCGAATTCCTAGTTTTTCCCAAAACGCGATTTTAAAACGCAAGAGGAATAAAAGCGGCGTTTTGACATAATATCTCAAACGCATTTATAAAGAAAAAAACTGAGTTTTAAATAATCTGCGTTTTAGAAACGCTGCGTTTTTAAAACACTGCGTTTTTAAAACGCTACACCAAACGGGCTCTTAAAACGTAGCGTTTTTAAAACGCAAACTATTTAAAGCGCAGCTTTTTATTCCCTACTGCGTTTTGAAAAAAAGCTAGAAATTTTAGCGTTTTAAAACGCAGCTGCGTTTTTAAAACACTGTTTTTTTTACCACAACATTGAAACGCTAAATTAAAGAATAAGCTGCATTTTAACGCATGAATAAATGAGCTCTAAGTAAGTTGCCAAACACTAGCTAGGTCAAACTGCGGGGGCATGTGGGCATGGATGACCAATAGGGACATACGTCTCCCTTTCCCAAAAAGGCAAACCTCATTAACTTTATGTACTTCATGCGATGCGCCCTCTTCTAGTCTTCTTCTTAAGTTTCAAATCTCTCTCTCTCTCACCATTGCCAAACAAAAACCTTTTTAAGGAAAATAAGCTATTTTGAATGGTGTTATGACTCAGCAAAGAGACATTACCACCTTTTTTCTTGGACTTTGTACTCCATATCATTTGCTGATGATTGACACCTGTCTAAGCTGGAATTAGATAATCTTAATATATCCTTGATTTTTGGATCTCCTAATTCCAATAAATAAAGCTATTGTTCACCCACTTGAACGAAGAATCTTATTGGTCTAATGAAGCATGTTCACGTGGCCTTTGGCTAACCACCACCATTTTAGCAGACATGTAAGCATAAACTTTTGTCATCACTTTATAAAGAGTAATGTTATATGTATTTAAAAAATATTAAATTTTTTATATTAAATAATATATAAGTTAATGTAGCAGCTGATGTAATATAAAAAATATAATTAAAAAATATAATTAATGCATTACATCAGCTCACATATTATTTGATGCAAAAAATTTAGTACTCTTTAGGTACCTATAGCATTACTCCTTTGTAAATGAATCATCTCCCAACCACTTTAATTTCCTTGGACATGATATTACAAGCTCAGGTTCGTGATATTATTACAAAATTTAGTATTAGAATCGTTAGATCAAATTTAATTAAATTTTTATACAGTTAGATTAAATTTATTATTATTATTTTTAAGTAATGACATGAATATTAAATCATCAACAACTAAACAATATTTAACCATTCAACGACAATAACACTAAAATTTGTAATAATAAAACAAGTTCGAGCTCGTAATATTATTTACGTTTTATAAATAATTCTCCTCCGTTCCTAAAAACATGTCCATCTTTCTTTTTAAACTCATTCTGAAAAAAGATTTGACTTTCTATTTTTTCTTTTCTTAAAAATTACCTTTCTCATATAATACTCCCTCCGTCCCTAAATTATTGTCTGAGTTGACTCGGCACACGGATTAAGAAAACTCAATTGACTTGATTATTAATATTGGAATAGTATTGAAAAAGTGTGTTGTTTCCTTTAATGCCCATGTGTATGTGGGACATAATTAAAGTAGGAAGAAAAAGTAAGGGTAAAATAGTAAAAATAATGTTCTAAAAAGGAAAGTTTCAAACAAGACAATTATTTTGGGACGGACAAAAAATGAAAGGAAGACAATAATTTAAGGACGGAGGGAGTAACTTTAATTGATGAATATCACTCTCGCATGAATATCCCTGAAAAATACATATTTTTCTAATATTTATTATAGGTCAATTAGTTTTTTTGTGTCAGTCAAATAAAAACGGAGAGAGTATTGAAGTTAAACTCTAAAACCTAAGGGCAACTCCAATGTAGCACCATCCCACCATTTTGGTGTGGTTTTTGTACCATTCTTCTCCAATGCATACACAAAAACCTAAACTATTTTGGAGTGGTAAATAGTGTTACACCAAATCGTCAATACCAAATTTGGTGTTGGTGGATCCCATGCAATTTATTGATTTTAAAGTAATTATTAAATGCTAAAAATTATTAATAAATATTAGTATGATATTATTAATTTAAAAGTATTTTAATTTAATTAATAACCAATTTTAGATATTATAACTAATTATTAATTATTAATTATTAATTATATGATTTATTTTAAAATATTGAACATTATAAATTCAATAATTTATAATTAATTAACCTTTAGTATATTATTTTGTATATTATATCAAGTGGTATCATTTTCATTATATTTTTTATGGATTGTTATGATTTTATGATATTTTCAAGTACTTGTATGCCAATCAAATTATATAATAAATTTAATTACAAAATTACTAATTTTTAAATATTATTAATTACCTAAATAATACTATAAACATACAATTATTAAAATATACTAAACTATCAATTGCACAATCTTAATAATTACTATTAAAAAGGTTAATAGAAAATTAATATACATTTGATAAATAAATTTAAAAAATAAAAATAGAATATGATAAGAAATATTATTTTCTGTGTAAGATTTGGTGTAATGGATTAAAGTTGAAATAGTAGTTGGTGCTGAAATTGTACCATTTTGGTGCTAAAACTGCACAATATATTGTGTTTTGGGTTGGAGATGGCATAAGGTTTCAACACAACTTGTATGGAAATGTGTACGGATTGTTTGCCATTGGTAGGGATTCGGTGAAGGCGTGCCAAGATCTCTCTCGATTGGTGGACGGTGATCACGTGCGTGTCAGATCACACTAGAGAAATTAATTTCATCAATTGCAAATTTTATGTTTTTCTCTTTTCAAATAACAAAATATATATCTATCAAAAGGTCCGCAACCAATAAAGGAGTGTTTACACAAGAGCCAGGCGGCTGGTTTGGCAACAAAAAGATTCAATTAATAATTTTTAAAAGCAATTTAGTTTGATTAACTATCTTTCCAAATTTGGAGGGTTTGAGTTAGCTGGCACATTTTGAGACTTACTCGTCTGTTCCATCCAAAAAGTCATGTTTAAAAAGTCTAATATTATAAGAACATATTAGCATCATTATTGAAGTTAGTTGTAATTATAAAAATACTTAAAGTATAATTTAAATGCTTACAACACAAATGGAGACTATATATAAAAAGTTATAAAAATTGTAAATATAATTTTTAAATTAAAACATTTATAAATAGTAGTATAGTAGACTATTTGCTTAGAAATGAGGGAGTATAAAATAAACTTGTAACTTCATCGTCACTTTTTTTTTTTTTGTGATGTTCTAAAGGAATGTAGAAAGTGATTAAACCTGATACATCACACTTTGTGAAGTCTCCACTCTCCCCTTAAGGACACTTCATCATCACTAAGATGGCTCAATACGCATTTCAATCAAATGGGCGCCTTGAGCCTTGAAGTAAATACTCCTTTCCAAACAAAAATAAGTGTTTATTTTTGTTCATAAATACAAGCAAAATCATAAATTTATTTTAAAACGAATTAAAAAAAACAGTTTTTGTTTTAAGACAAATGATAGTAATAGAAAATAATAAAAGCTTAAACAAATAAACTTGATGTAGTCATCAATTATTGAAATCCATTACACATATTAGTATATTTATATATAAATAATTATATGATGTATATAACGTTAAACAATAGTTGACTCTGACAATGGAGTCAGTTTGCATTATGGGGCTTCTAATTGGCTAGAGGAAATATATTAATTCAGGTGTTGTGAATCGTGATATTTTTTTTCTTTTTTTTTTATGTTCTAAGGAGGCGTGGAAAGAGATCGAACTTGAGACCTCACACTTTGTGAAGCCCCAACTCTACCACTGAGCCACCCCTTAAAGACTTGTGAATCGTGATGATACTGATCAGATTTTGCACAATTGTAGACTGAATTTTCACTTGGATTTTCTTGAGGAAACTCTCTAGTCTGCTTCAATAAGGTCCAATAGCTTATATTCCAATTTCTCTAGAACTAAAACAGGGATGAACAAAGTAAGAAATATGAGAAATACTCAGCGCCCTTCTTTAGTCCGCTCATGTCTTATAAATTTTCTTAATAGATTCGAACTCTTTTCCGAATTGGTTTGTATTCTCAATGTTTTAATATTATTGAATGTTTTTTTATCTTTGTATGAATTATGAAGTATAAGTATTAGTTTATTATTTATTTGTAGTGGAATGGAAAAAAGAAGGTCAGTTCAAAAAATTGAAAGGGTTCAGCTCCTCAGAATAGAAAAATATGCAGGATCGGACCAATAAGAACCGAACCAAAATATTGGTTCTCATATTACTCATATATCTTGGTTTAGTTTTGGTTTTAAATTTTTTCAGAACCGAAGAATTGGTTTAAGTATTGGTTTGGTTCTAATTTTCTCTATCTTTTTTTTTTTTTTTGCAAAAAATTGATAGAACTGGAACATAATCACCCCTAATTTTTACTGTCTTCCAATGAGAGTCAAATTTTCAACTTTAAGTTTAAAATGACGTTGAACGTACAAATTAAATGACTAAAACCACACGGTCACAGATCGATGATGGACTCATCAATGATTCTAGTATTGTTCAAGAGTCAAGACACAAGAATGGGTTGGAATCTGGATTCCTTCGGTGTATAAAGAAGGATCCTTCTTTCAATCCAGAGTAAAAGCTATAATGGAGAGCTGATGATATTTCCATTTCTTTTCCTTTTATTTATTTATTATTATTATATATGATTAGACATAATTTTTCCGAGGGGCTTACTCGGAGACATGCTCTTAACGGGAGCAGGAAATCTTACGTTCACAAGGGTCTCCCCGCTCCTGGCAGTGTGGTTCATGTGGTGTCACACTGGTAGCGGGTTTTTGCACTCCCTCACACCCTGAAACTGGACTTGCCAAGTTTCGTTAAATACATAGGTTGTGGGGTTAAGAGCATGTCTCCGGGCAAGCCCCCCGAAAAAATTATGTCTCATCAGAAAAGGCGCCCTTTTTGTTGAGGGGATGACCTTCCTTCCGGGGGACTTGCCCGAGACAGACTTGCCGCCGCGGAGCCGAAGTCGGGTACATCCGTTTAAACTCATGATCTCCTCACCCCTGGCATCGGGTTTTTGCCTTCCTCACGCCCCTGAAACTGGCGAAACCCAGTTTCGAACCTATGACCTCCAAGAGAAGTACACAGATTGTGGAGCATGAGTACCACTCGGGCTAGCTAGCTCAAGTGGTACTCATTCCCCACAACCTAAGTATTTAACCTGGAGGTCATAGGTTCGAAACTTGGCAAGTCCAGTTTCAGGGTGTGAGGGAGTGCAAAAACCCGCTACCAGTGTGACACCACATGAACCACACTGCCAGGAGCGGAGAGACCCCTGTGAGCGTAAGATTTCCGGCTCCCGTTAAGAGCATGTCTCCGGACAAGCCCCCGGAAAAATTAAGTCTCATCAATATATTTTTTTTGTTGGATGGTTCAAAGAGGTAAGAAGAGAATCATTTGGATCTTCATTGTGAATCATTTTTTTTCGAGGTATGATATTACGAGTTTGAACTTGTAGCATTAATTATTATAAATTTTAGTATTAGTATCGTTAGAACAAATTTATTTAGATCTCTACAAGGTTATATCAAATTTTCCCTTTTAATTAATGACATGGACATTCCAAATTATCACTAATTTAATACTAACATTTAATTATCTAACCGATCTAACACTAAAGTTTGTAATAATACCCCAAGTTAGAGCTCGTAATATCATTTTTCTTTTTTCAATGTGCTTTTTAAGTTAATATTTTATCCTCGAAGCCCGGATATCCTAAATCAATTGGATTTGCTTATTTGAGGGACTGAAATTAATACAAGTGAACCAATTCCTTTAGTGATAACATGAATGCAATTGAAATTCTTGAAGAGTAACATTGTAAATTTATAACAATATTCACTGCTCCTTGAAGCCGTATCTCTCCGGATGAACCACAGAGCCAAGGCAGGAAAACACGATCCATAATAAAAGAGCTTGCCTCCCGTGTAAACTAAACTTTTTTATAATAACGAACATAGGAAAATGCAATGTTTATAAACAAACAATAATAAGAAGAATGCACACACTACATATCAGTGTATCGATAGTTGTGTTATATTACTAATAATTACAAATACTCCATCTGTTCCTTAATTTTCGTCATGTTTGACTTTTTTTGTCAAACATGATGTTTTTTAAATGCAAATTTGACGTATATAATTTTATTTTTTTCAAAATCATGAAGTACGTAATTTGTAGTATTTTAAAAATACTTGCTATCTTTTTGTGTCTATGAGGTATGATAGATGCTTAATTTATAAGGATTTGCTATTAAGTGTACTTGTTAATGATCTATATTGTGAAGTCATTTGCATAGAAAACAATATTATATAAATGCATTGATGTTGATTCTCAATATCCTAATATAGGCTATTAGCAAGTATCATAGAGATAGGGTCATACACTTGTTAGTAAAACTCAATTTACATATCCATTTTTCGTTTTGTCAAAACCATATACACTAAAATGAAATCAATACAGAGTACGTTGAAATAACTTTATAACTAACTTAGAGCTTGTTTGGTAGAGCGTTTTGGCCAAAACGCATGGATAAAACACAGCTTATTTGCAAAAATTGTGTTTTAATACTGTGGCAGAAAAAGCAGCGTTCACGCAGCTGCATTTTAAAACGCTGCTAGGAAAAAAAAACTGCGTATTGAAGTGATATCACAAACGTATTTATAAGAAAAGACCTGCGTTTTTTAAAATGCTGCGTTTTTAAAACAGTGCGTTTTGTAAACTCTGCAACAAACGGGCTCTTAGACCATCTCCAACTCACAGCACCAAATTTGGTGTTGTTTCAGCACCAAACACTATTCCAACTTCAACCCACAACACCAAAAAAAATATTCTTTAGCATATTCTATTTTCATTTATTTTAATTTATTTATCAATATGTATATTAATTTGCTATTAACTTTTTAACTAATAATTATTAAGATTGCACAATTAATAATTTTAGTATATTTAATAATTTTATAATTATAATACAATATTATTTATGTAATTAATAATATTTAAAAATTATTACTTTTATAATTAATTTTATTATATAATTTAATTGACATACAAGTATTTGAAAATACCATAAAAATCATTACAATCAATACAAAATATAAATAAAATTATTAATATTTATTAATTAGTGATATTATCTAATATTAAATATTTATTAGTTTAAAATACTTTTAAATTAATAATATCATATTATTAATATTTATTAATAATATTTAGCATTTAATAATTTATTAAAAATCAAAATAGACCAAGGGTCCCACCAACACCAAATTTGGTGCGATGAATAGTATTGCACCAAACATCACACCAAAATGGTGCATAAAAAGGGGTATGGGTTGGAGCACCACTTTGCACCAAAATAGTGCTAAAGGGTATGGGTTGGAGTTGGTCTTAGAAGGATAATATTGTCCTTTAGTTAGGCTAGAAGCAGAATTAGCAATTTTCGAAGCGCGTTCTACATTAAGATATGTAAGGATGTGACGAAATGGAAACTAGAAATCCCAGATTTTAAGGTTGAAGTTACCAAAATGGGAATACAACTTCTACTTTTTGAAATACTAAGGTAATCCCCACGTGTCAGTGAATAATAAGACCGGCGGCGTCAAAACGAAAACTCCCAAAAGTAATTAAGAAAGGAAGAGGGGGCTAGTTAATTGGTTCGTCGCAACATATTAAAGGCTTAATTAGTCAAATTTAAAAACTTTAAAAACCACTTTTTAGCTGTTTAAGATGCCCAAGCCATCATATTAAGCGCCTTTTAATAATGCCTAAGCCCACTTATAAAATGCTCTTGACTTTGATCAGACCTTAATCAAGTAAGCTTTCCTTCACCTCCATCTTTTGTTTTCCCCTTTAAGCTATTGGTGCATTTCTTTTGGCTCAATCTTTCACCAAGATCTAATTAACTCTCTCTTTCTCTCTCTCAAAAGAAAGTAAGAAACCCTAGTTAGGTATAGAAGAGGGAGGATGGGAAGAGGGAAGATCGCCATCCGGAGGATAGACAACCCGACGAGTAGGCAAGTGACTTTCTCGAAGAGAAGGAATGGATTGCTGAAGAAAGCTAAAGAGCTCGTGATCTTATGTGATGCAGAAGTTGGAGTCATTATCTTCTCCAGCACCGGCAAGCTTTATGAATTTGCAAGCAATAGGTTTCTTTTTCAAATCACAACTTTCTTCATTGATCACATCTACACAGATTTTCATGTATGCAAAGTAGATAATATATCTTTCATGCATATATAAATGTATCTACTGTTAATGTGTGTGTGTGTTTATTTTTTGTTGTTACAAGTATGCCATGATTCATTTGAGATTGCCTTATAGTTGCATTAAAAGAGAAAAAGAAAAAAAGAAAACCTATTTATGTAGCATTGCACTCATCATATACAAGCTAAATATTTAGTGTTGAAGTTGTCCTTTCTTGCAGGTTTCTTTTCTCTTTCAGTTTTTTGGTTAATAATAGATGATAAATTAATAAATTTTACAGATTAACTCAATTTGACCCTTGAATGAAATGGTTAAAGTCTGACCAAGATCATACTCCCTCCGTTCCAGGCAAAGAGATCATTTTTGTCTTTTTTTGGTCAACTTAGTTAAAGTTTGACCAATAATTTACATTAATTTAGTTATTTTTACAAAGTTATGAAAGTTGTAATATATAATATTCTTAAGTTAATTTTAATTAATGAAATTTTTTTTCCTAAAATATAATTAATTAAAGTATATATGTAAAATTTTGATTTAATTTGGTCACATATTCACTTCTAAAAAAAAAAAAAAAAGTGGACTCTTTGCCTGGAACAAATGGAGTATATAGTAAGTATTCCTTCTAAGGATACATAACTCGCTAGACTTTGGATGGATTTTGTTACTCGATATGTTTCTTGTCGGCGTATCCCCATCAAGGAGATTTTTGAATCTCAAACATTTTCTACATGAAATAATTTTGCTATTAATTTGTGGATCTAATATCAATTTAAAGAAACACACATGCATGTAATCATATATATTAACTCTAAAAATTAGTTCATGTATTTTAGTTTTTTAACTGTAGACATTCCAATTAGAGAGCAGGGACTTTTTTTGGAGGACTGATGAATACTCATTTGGGGGCTATATAGTGCGGCAAGTCTCTACAAATTAATGGCTTAAGTGTTAGCTTGATAGGGTTTTAACATAAAAATTACTCTTGACAAGGATTTTTCTCTTAGATCAGAAGGATGTAATTGCTAAAAGTAGCACGAGACTATCTGCAGCAAATTAAGTTCTCTTCAATTCAGTTTTGCTTATGTTGCAAATCTCATGGTGCGAATTTATGCCCTCTGCATCTATTTAGGGTTTTAGGAAATTTTGGACAATATTGAAATCTTGAAGCTCATCAAAATTAATATTTAACCAAATATATATGCGGGACTAAGTAATAGTTGCAGATAAATAACATGCATGCTTCTTGTTAATTTGCGTAGAAATAGTTTCATAATTACCGACAGGCCAGCTCTCTCTCTCTTTGACATTCACAAGGAGAGAATGTTCAAATTGTAGAGCAGAACCATAGTAATCTTTCTTAATTGATTCCATATCTAGAAACTTACAGTATAATGAATAATTAATTAATAAACGAACAAAGCAGCTACTTGACCTCATTATAGGGGACCTTCGTGCTATCAATTTAGTAAAACTAAAAATAATTTACGTTATCTCTATCTATCCTTTCTTCCATGAAACAATATTTGCTCCACCCAAATAGCCACTTTTCTGAACTTCTAGGAGATAACTAGCTTAGTTCAAAAGAATATTTAACTGTAGATGAATAGTTCTGCACTATCTCTTTTTTAGCAGTTGTATTCTTTTGACTAATGAGCAGGAACATGAGAAAGTAATTAGCACTCCATATTTGTAGTGTTAAAACACATCAGCTCTTGGAATGGGTTGCATGCTAAAAAATGATAAAACTAAACAAAAGATGAAGAAAAGAAGAGCAATATATAGAAGAATTTCTTCTGATAAATCAGTCCTCAAACCTTTTTTTTTCTGTGTTTTCTTATTTCAAAGTTTAAACTAGGTTGATTCTGCATATCATAACCATCAATGTATCTTTCGATCTTAAGTTCTTGATCGTACTGGATCATCTCCCATCACATTTTTGAATAATCTCTTGAAATAGTTGTGAAATATTGTATCTGATTACAACTTTTTTTTTTCCTCCTTTGCTCCACTCCATTTGATAATCATTTTTTCAGCATGAAATCAATGATTCAACGCTATAATAGATCGAAAGAAGAGCAGCATCAACTGATGAATCCAGTATCAGAAGTCAAGGTATAGTTGTTGAATCAAAGTAAACTTAATTATTTTCTGGAGATTTTCATATACTTAAGCAGCCTACTATAGAAGCTTTCAACTGAAAGCACCATTGACAAGAAAAGAACCAGTGAAATGCAATAAGCAGAAAAGAAATTGAGGGAGCACTAATATTCCAAAATCCTGCACGGCTAGGGGAAACGAACTATTTTTTAATGGAATATGGCAACAAAAAGAAAATCATCAAGATTTTTTACTTGTGTGCATTACCGTGTAAATCTTTGCAACAGTCCTCTAATGCATCTTCTAAGACATTTAATTTGTTTTCTCATCCCTGTATTTAGAACTCAGTTTTTTATCTATGTATAATACATAGATAAAAATTAAGGAGCTCTTTTCTATTTAATTAGTGTAAGAAATTAAAGGAACTCTTTACCTGATGAAATTTACTTACACGTAAATAACAGATATAGATTATCTATACATACCATAAAAAGGTGTTGAGCCCCTAAATACATCATTTATTGTCCAAAAAAATTGATAGTGTTGGAAAATATAGATTAGATAAAGAAATATGCCTTATTATTATTCTCATATTGTATAAGTTTAACTTCATCACTTTTCTATTTTACTTAATTGTATCCATTAGCCAAGAAAAAGATCAAAATCCTAACTGTGACCTCTTGCAAATATAGCACCAAAAGACTTTAAACAGCACAGGTGAAATTGCATTGAGTTTCACGGCTAGTTTATAATCACGCAATCTATTGACCTGATTCCATTCAAAGATAGTTCGTTTGTCTTGATCGAGTAGAATTCATGGAATATTCAGAGACATCAGATGGAAGATGGAATAACAGATAATAAAATATTGGTCATAATTTCATTCTGCAATTCTTAATTAATCCATGTTGTCAATGGTTTTGACTGCAAAGTAATTCCAATTTTAGTTTGTTGATGATGTTCATCTCATATTTTTCATATACTATTAATCTGTGTTATTGTGCTTGGTAGCTTTGGCAAATGGAGGCAGCTATATTAAAGCAACAGTTAGAAAACTTGCAAGAAAGCCACCGGTAAATTTTATTCATCATCTTGTTTAAATCTTTTCTTCTTTTCCGCAACAAAAAAAAAAAAAAATTAATCATTCATTTAATTTGCTAGATGACAGCTTATAATCTATATATTGTAGGATCACAATGCTTTGTTTTTTTTAGATTCTTTGGCTTTTAATGAAAAATATTTCACGTCTAAATAAAAGGGAAGTCTTGCATCATTTCACCTCAAAAAAAAGCACAGGAAAAATAGATACTATGATTGAAAACTAATCAAACATAATATATAGCTAGGAAATGCTACCTTTATATTACACTGGATATTCACACTCAAAACTTAAATTTGTTAATAGATTTTCACAAAATAAAAAATAAAATGACTGAGAGAATTTCTCGTTGAAAACTAGTTCTTCAACATATATAGCTCAGAACTAGATTAAAGTTGAGAATGAAAAGATAAATCAACTATAAATCTTACAACACTTTGTTAGACACAGAAATCTACATTAAGTAACCTGATTCCTGTTTATAAGCTAAGGCCATAAATTAACATAAACAATACTCCCTCCCTCCGTCCTGGATAAATGTTCTTACTTTCTATTTTGGGATGTCTCAACTAATGTTACTAAATACTTTTCATCTACCTATTCTCTACCATTATTCCTAATATACCCTTAAATTTTCATTTAATATAACACATCCCAAAGAAACCCAATTATTTAGAATAGTTGAAATCAATTAATGTTCATGGGTATTATCATCAGAACACACTTTATAGCACATCATTAATTATGTGTCGTAATTCCTGTGTTTTATCCACTAGTAACATTTATCCGGGACGGAGGGAGTATAACTTTTACAGTTCTTTATTACTTCAGTAGACATTATTGCAAATCAATCCTTAAGTTTTGATAAATGATAGGCAAATGATGGGGAAAGAACTCTGCGGTTTGGGTGTGGAAGACCTACAAAAGATAGAAAACCAACTGGAAATGAGTCTTCGGGGCATTCGCATGAAAAAGGTCAGAAACCCTAGTTGGTATTAATTACGGATTAGTTTCTACTATATTTACTCATAAACTTGAAAACAAATTATTTGCAGAAAATGAGTTTCAAGATTTCTTCTACTTCCAACTTTCTATTTTGCAGGAACAGATATTAACTAATGAGATAGAGGAGCTGAACCGAAAGGTCTTCCCAAAACAGTTGCTTTTTCTTTTCTTTATTTATTCTTCCTCCATCTATCTGTTCAACAGAATTTATAGACAAATATTAACAAGAAATTTGTATTGAATTGCTATTGCAGGGGAGCATTATTCATCAAGAAAACCTTGAGCTCTACAAGAAGGTAATCTCATTCATCGATATCAACAAAAATATCATATTTAAAATAAAATGCAAGTACTTACCCATTTTTAATTAAACTATACATACACTAACAGCAATTACGGATCATAAATAATTAATGATGTTCTTGAATCAGGTTTACGGGACAAGCAGTGATGCAAATTCAACACTTAATGGGAGTAACCCCTACGCTACGTATAACCTTACAATTGGGGATGGAAATCATATTGTCCCAATTAATCTCCAGTTATGCCAGCCAGCACATCAAAATTTCGATGAGGCACCCGCGAGAGAGGCAGCAAGATCCAGGTAAAATGTTGCGCAACCCCTAATTGGCAAAAAAAAGAAAGAAAATTACCACTATTAGATGTAATTATTTTGATAATGGCCGAGATAATTTTGAGAATGATATATGATGCAATTATAATCTTAAACAACGTTAACTATGGTATGGTTTGAGGCAAGAAGAGAAGATATGTCGTGACCAAAATAAGCATTAGTCGGAGCAATTAAAATGTGCACTTTTGTATGGTACTTGTTACAAACTGTAACATATACTATTACAATTCAGTCTATGCTTTTAAATGTAGCTGATCCCGTAATTCCGTTTCGGCTTCGGTATGAATGTGTTATGATATACTCCCTCCGCTCCATCCAAAGAGTCTACATTTGAAAATTTTAATAATTAAAAGATATATAAGTATTATTAATATTGGTCATAATTACAAAAATGTTTGAGCATAGTTAATATGTTTATATTACATGTGGAGGGTAAAGTTAGCATAAATAAACATCTCAAAATAGAAGTGTGTAATAGAATTTTGTACTCTTTGCCTTAGAACGTAGGGATTATATGTTAAAGTTTTGGCTTGTGAGAGGTGTGGCCATTTTTATCCAATGTGAGTTTAATGTCTCAACACTGGTGTGGCCCTTTTTACCCGATATGGGTTTAATGTCTCAACACGCCCCATCAAGTGTAGCCAGGATTGATACTTACAACGTGAACTCATAGATCTGTTAAAATATGAGGGTCCATCTCAAAACCAATTGGCTTGTGAGAGGTATGGCCCCAAGATTTTTATTAATTGTTTGCTAGGTTTGTTTTTACCCGACGTGGGTATAATGTCTCAACATTATAAATCTTACATTGGTTAGATTTAGTCATGCAAGTCAACAAAATAAGATATTTGAGTGATCAAACCTATCACAAGTCAATTGATCTTACAATCGACCTCAAAACAGATGTTCGCAAGTGACAACTTGACATTGTTGGAACTTTTGAGTGTGAAAATCATTTCAGACTCCAAGAATTGTTAGCAAAATCCAAAATGAAAAAAAGGACCAAACGAGACATGTTTTCCTTAGAATTTGTAGTCATTTACTGATTCCCAAGCCAAGGTATACTTAACAATATTGCCTATTCATAAATTCCAGGTGACTTGCATGCATGAAGGGTCTGCCGGGCAGGATGACAGTTTAACACTGGAACTAAAGCTCCAAGTGGAAGCATTAAGGAGGATTTTCAGAGTTTCTTTTAGGCCTCTAATTGTGTCAATTGCAATTTACATAAAAGGTGCTTCGGCTTTTTGTTACAATTAATTGTTCAATCATTTTTGCCTTCCGGGGATCGTACTATGTAGAAATAACTAATCTTTTATCTTGAAATCGTCGAAAATTAAAGACCGATAACAAAAATATAATTTGGCCAAACTGCAAGGAAGGTTGTCCGAATTAATTGGCCTGGGACTAATAAGTTCCTGGCCAATATTTTATTTATTTTTCATGATATTTCTCTTATTCCTGATATGTCTAATTTTTTATTAGTCCCAGGCCAATATTTTATTTATTTTTCATGATATTCCTCTTATTCCTGATATGTCTAATTTTTCTACATATGTCTAATTTTTCTACATATTTCTCTTATTCCTGTAAACTAATATTTTATTTATTTTTCATGATATTTATTTTTCATAATATTTTATTTATTTTTCTACATATGTCTAATTTTTCATGATATTTCTCTTATTCCTGTAAACTAATATTTTATTTATTTTCTCTCGTCCTCATAATATTCTCTTTACTTGAAACGAAAAACATATATAATATAAAAACTACCCAATTATTTAATCCTTAGTGTTACTTTCTTAATCTCTATGTAATATTTCTTATTAAGGCTTTAAGTTTTGGTACATTGTAAAAAAAAAAAATTAAGCTAAAGCACTAAAACATGTAATTTATTTATTTTTAATGAGAAAGAAAGGGATAAAACTTATATTTATGATATTTAAGATTAAAATAATTAAGGCAACATAGATCTCTTATATGTCATATAAATTCTTTCTCAAATAAAAAAAATCTAAAAATTTAAAAATTTCCTAAATAATTTATCTAAGATAATTTATACATACATAATTTTTATGATTCTATTTAAGGGAGGATTATTTCTATTTATTTTATAATTTTTCTTCAAGTGCAGAAAATATTAAGAGGAAGAGAGAAAAAATTTATTTGATTTAAATCATACAAGAAAAGACAATAATTATTTGAAATGTTGAACATAGGCTAGTCACATGGTTAATTAACAAAAAATTTAACAGAAAGATGGATGGAATTACCAAATTTGATTAAAACTACGGGTCAAAGGATGGTGTCTGCTTAATTTTTGGTTAAGGGACTAAACCTGTAAATTGATATAAGTGTAGTGATTATTTTTGAAGCTTGCGCTTATAAAAACCTGGATTTTTCACATAAACGCTTCCCTTCCTCTTTCTTCCTTCCCCCACCCCTACCCAATATTCTGTTTTCATGTTATCCTACGGTCGATTTCTTCTTGTAGTCGACCTCATTGGCAACACGTGTGGCACCTAGCATGTGCTTTTCCAACTGCTCAAGATTTATTGATTAACTAGTGTTATACATGTGCGTTAAAACACACAGACATATAATTTTTTTCATTCTATATGGTGATTGATTTCAGCACAAAGGGAGCATTTTTTTAAAAAATTGTTTCTGATATACTTTTTCTGTTTTACTTAAAGAGTTTACGTTTAAAAATTTTACTTATTAAGGGATATATTAGTAGCATTAGAGTTGGTAATAATTACAAAAATACTTAAACATAACCAATATGATTATAACACAAGTGAAGGGTAAAGATGAAAAATTATGAAAATTGTAAGCATAATTTTTGAAAGTAAACTATTTAAGTGAAACATTTCAAAATATTGTAGTGGACTCTTTGCCTGGAATGGAAAAAGTAGTATTTACATACTTGTATGTTCTTGAAAAATAAAATTTCGTAATTTCTTATATTTATGAATATTTGCGATTTTTCACAAATATTTTTACATTTATTTTTTAGTATTCTCAACGATATCTTTGTTAAAAATTTTAAGTTAAATAGAATAAATTCTTAAATCCTAAAATACAATTAACCTTAAAAGAAAGTTTAAGCAAATTAGGAGTCACTTTTATCATTACCCCCAAAAAGAACACAATTATGGGTCATTTTTAGACTTTTGTGTAGATGACTTTATGCAGCCGATTCACCATCCCATTGTATCGATACGAGATACAGGTGCTCCCCAAACACACTCTTTCTTCTCCACATTACCCTCGTAAATCAATCAAATTTACTGGACTACCCCTCACCCAGTTGTCGCTTCCGTGGAACAATCTCCGGTGCTTCGCCTTCCCCGTCGTCAATGCAAGCACCTCCGCCCGGTTATAGAAGAAACGTCGGTATTTGTCTCATCAATCCTTCTAAATAGGTTTCTTTCTCAAGGATATCTTTGTTAAAAATTTTAAGTTAAATGGAATATATACATATCTTTTCATAAGATGATCATGATTTTTCAAATTTTTTAATATAAAATAATTTTTTTAATAAACATCAAAAAAATATAAAACTTATTTTCTTGTTCAAGATCTGAGAAAATAAATTCAGATCTATCGAAATGGCTTTGTTTGGGTCTCAAGGATATCTCAAAAATGGATTTGTTTGGATGTTTACTTGATTGAACTGATATGAGTTTTGGTCAAATTAAAATATTTTCTTGTTTGATTGATTTGAGATGAGTTTTGGTCAAATTAAATATTATTTTTTTTTTGCAGGATTTGTTCTGGGGTATAGTGTTTTGAGGGATTTCATATAAAACGAATTTTTTTGATCGTTTTTTGTTCTTGAAAAGGTCGAATATCTGTATTTGTGCTTTAAAATATACAATAAAAATAATTGGGAAACCAAATGGTCACCCCTATAAATGCTTGATAGATTTGTTTTGTGTAAGAAAATTATTGTATTAAAGTTACTTGAGAAAAGAACAAATTTTAAACGATGATTGTGAATGAATTCATAATGCATGCTGTAAGATGTGGTTTCCTACAAGTTTTGACAGAGTTGATTTGTCTTATAATTAAAGATTATATTATTATTTTGTATAAATACTATTTTGTATTTTTGAAGACAATATTAAATTTATATTTAGATTTTTGCTGTATAAAGATGACTTTCTATTTTTAGCAAGACATTTTTTGCATGATTTTACTATTTTTTATCTTAATTTATATATATATATATATATATATATATATATATATATATAAGCATAATATCATTTCCCATACTTATCATAGTCTTCCCATAGACCAATGGCATGAATAGACTTTTGATGAGCTTTCTATCTAACTTGGATTCAATGATTTCCATCTTTAATTTCTCATTTATTCGATGACGCAAAAATTCCTTCAAATCATGGATCAAGTACATGTATACATCTTGTATTTTACAAAAAATTCCTTCAAATCATGGATCATGTAAATGTATACATCTTGTATTTTACCATCTGGGTGGGGAATAAGATAAGCACTAGCAGTAGCATCTTGACTTATGGGAGTCCTATTATATTCTTGAACACTATATATATATATATATATATATATATATATATATATATATATATATATATATATGGTTACTTTTTAATTTAACTATCAATGGTTACTCTCATTATCAACCATTGGATAAAAAATTAAAGGTTGAGATTTAATGCATTAAATGACTCACCTACTTGCATTAATTGCATTTTCCAACTAACCATAAATCTCAACCTTTAATTTTTGATCCAATGGTTGATAATGAGAGTAACCATTGATGGTTAAATAAAAAAGTAACCATTAAATACTTCCCTATATATATATATATATATATATATATATATATATATATATATAAGATGCCGACAGAATAACTTAAACATTACATTTCATTATTTGACATTTTTAAAGATTATGCATTTCATAAACTGACATGTTATATAAATGTAAATATGTTAGGAAAATAAATATTGTTTTTTATTAAATTAATTGAGTTCATTACTTAGTCATGATTAAAGACTCCTAATTTTTTTGTGTCCTAAGGGGGGTGGAAAGGGATTGAAGCTGAGACCTCACACTCTTTGAGCTCCAACTCTACCATTGGGCCACAAATGGGCTCCTTCACAGACTTAGTATGTCACGCTCCGACCCGAGATCCTATATGGACTCCCGAATCGGTGAATGAACTGAACCATATAATAATAGTGAGCCGTGAAAATTCAGCTAAAATTTAACCTTTATAACACAACATCATATATAACCTTGAGTCAATGATTACAAGAAACAAGTGATAATAACTGTCTTACTAATTTAACTAGAAAACATAACTAATCAGAGTTACACAGCTTTTTGACAACTTCTGTCGGTCATGTCTTCAGTCTGTCTTTATAACTTAATTAATACATAGCTCCATCAAGCTATTACTCGAACCATTACCTATACTGATTCCTGCAACTAACCCCACAATGCTGGATACTACAGTCTTGTTGAAATCTAATAGTTTAAAATAGATACGGAGTGAGTCGAAACTCAGTAAACTACTAA
Source organism: Platycodon grandiflorus (assembly GCA_016624345.1). NCBI lineage: Eukaryota > Viridiplantae > Streptophyta > Magnoliopsida > Asterales > Campanulaceae > Platycodon > Platycodon grandiflorus. Next base: position 36,437,779 of record CM028361.1, on the reverse strand, counting down.
ATGCATGGCATGTTATCATGCATCATGTTAAAAGCAGGATATCACAACAACAGGAAATTACATACGCACGATAGACTTAGCTGCCGTCAACCATCTCATACTAGTTGGAGACCGCAACCACCTCATACATAGGGAAGCAAATTATTACACCATGTAATACCAGAGACTCAACAGTCGCCAACCGTCCCATACCAGTTGGAGACCGCGTTCAACCGGCATGCATAGATAGCATTTAACAAGTAACTTAAAGTACATATAACAGTGTCGAGATATGCCATCAACATCCCTTTTACTTTTCATCTTACTCTTCTTGTCTGTACTTGTGCTGCTATTGCAGTGCAAGTTCTCAAGTTAAAATATTTATTTGTTCCATGAGCGACTCCACCGCTACGGGTAGCCCTTTTCACATGCCTAGTACTATGAGTATCTCCACTTCAACGGGTAGCTCTTTCCACATGCCTCTAATTGCCTTCAGATACTACGACAATTAAGTTCGTAATATGCTAGTGTCGCCCTATTGGTTACGACAGTGGGGATTACCTCCTACCATAGCCAGTGACAAGCTTATAATTGAGTCCACGGTTATTACCGTGCATTACATGGTTATCATCATGTATTTCATCTTAGCCCACAGTTATTACCGTGCATTACATTTTATTATCATGTATTTCATGTATCAACACATTCCCGAGTAATTACTAGCTGGTTCTTAATATCATGAACAAGTAGATGTTTACTTGTTATCTCTTATCTTGCTTTAATTTCATGAACAAGTAGATGTTTACTTGTATTAATCTCATACTGCATATAATAGTCACATATACATAATATATACTTCAAGCGCATATTACCCATACCTATTTATCATATATCATTATGGTCAAGTAGATGTTTACTTACCATTAGCTACTTTTTCGTAGTGTTCGTAAATACTGAGCACATTACTAGTCACATATACAGACTATTTACACCTTGCACAAGTCATATCACATATTATGGTGTCAACATTTATCTGCAAGCAACTATCATCACTTTACTACTTTTGAGCTATCTTTTATTTCCTGGTTTACGACGGATCTCATTACTATCATATGTTAACATGTCATAATTTTATGACATTAAAACTGTACTTCACTTTTATCCATGACGTGATATACTTTGTGTTACGAACCAATTCTATATCCACTTTACTATATATATCATAGCATTGATGACATTATAACTTTACTTATGTGTCTCCCTAATATTTTAGGGACACTTCATATAACTCCCAAAAATCATATTTGACCCTATTAGAGTCATTAACCAATACCACTTTATTATTTTGATGTAATATTATTATATCCAATTTGACTTCGTTTGAGTCGTTACTAATTTTTGGGTATGACTAGCTACTCATAGTATACCCTATATTTTGTGGTACTAATTTTAGTACTATCAACTCGAAGCATTTATTAATCCCTTCAGGTGTCTCATATCACTTAAAACAAGTAGTACACACTTTATCATTGCATAAGACTATTTTTAGTTTATCATGCGTACATTTTAAATAAGAGGGGTTTAGTAACTTACCTTTCAAGTAAGCTTTCTTTTGCTAGGTTTTGTATAGAAGTGTTCCACTTGTCAAATACGTTGTGAAAGTGTGCGTGTTTGAGATTTGTCACTTTCATATATTTTTAGTTTATTTCTTTATTTTAGTTAGTTGGTAAATATTGTATTTAATATAATTACGTTATTTTATTTAACTAACTTCCTAACCAATATTGGATTTGTTTAGTATTACTTTTGGTAATTTTGTAGGTCTCTCACAAAAGGAAAGAGTCCATAGCATGGAAGGCTTTCATGTCAAGGAAAGGTTTCCATATCAAGGATGGATTGCCTTGGATTGTTTAAAGAAAGTCAAAGACCATCTAAAAAGAGGAATCCTAAAGCAAGACGACTTCCATGATGCAAGAGGACTCTGCGCATATAAATACTAGCTGGATTGTTTTGTAACATACGGTTTTTAGCTCTAGTTTTTCCAGCAGTTTATCATAAGATCAAGAGTGTTTTTGTGAGAGCATATTTGGTTATTTTGTTCTTCTCTTTACATTGTTTTGTACTTGGATTCGTAACCCAGTTTTATAAGAGAAGGTTTATTGTCTACAGCACGTTGCTGTAGATAAGTGTTAAATTTGTGTGATTCTCTGATTTAAGTTTTCTTTATTCCGCTGCTTTACGTACTGGTGTTAGTTCTGGTGCTATCACACCAGGACTCACATCAGGTTCTGTTTGTGTTTTCTGTCCTTCCTAGCCGCTCAATTTCTTTCAATTGGTATCAGAGCCAATCACTCGATTACACTGAGTGAAGATCCTTGTAAGAGCGGTCACTATGGAAGGAAATCTGAATCAATACCGTCCTCCTATTTTGGATGGAACTAATTACGCTATTTGGAAAGCTAAGATGCGACTTTTCATCAAAGCAATTGATGAAAGGGCGTGGCTTAGTATTATTGTTCCATGGTCTCCTCCTAAGGTAGAAAATAAGAGTCCTGAAGGTGAATCCTCAGAAAAAATTTTCAAACTCAAACCTGAGGAAGAATGGACTACCGCTGAAGTCACCTTAGCTAATTATAATTCCAAGGCTCTTGGTGCTATATCAAGCCATGTGGATGAACACATGTTTCGTCTTGTTATAAATCAAAACGTAGCAAAAACAGCCTGGGATATTCTGCAAAGCCACTGTGAAGGTGATGCTAGTGTTAAAGCCACTAGGTTGAGAATTCTCATGACCAAGTTTGAGAACTTGAGGATGAATGAGACTGAGAATATAAAAAGTTATTCTACCAAATTGAGAGAAATCTCAAATGAATGTCTCTCTTTAGGTGAGCCTATATCAAATGCTAGAATGGTAAGTAAGATGTTAAGGACTGTTACTGAAAAATTTAATATCAAAATTGCTGCTGTTGAAGAGGCACATGATACTACAACCATGGGCTTAGATACTCTTGTAGGTATTCTAACCATGTTTGAGATGAACTTGTCAATTCAACAGCAACATAAAGCTGATAAGATTGAAGAAATCTCCAAAGAAATTGACACTTCAAATTTGGAAACTGAAGATGTTGCCCTTTTGACCAAAAAGTTTACATCTTTTTTAAAAAATAAACGGGCCAACAAGTTTCCTTCTAAAATTCAAAACTCGTTTGAAAAAACAAAAGAGGATACTGAGAGTAGTTTCAAGAAACCTACTAGTTTTGCTAAGAAAAGATCTGAAACTGTTCAATGTTGAGCTTGCAAAGGTTTTGGACACTATGCCAATGAGTGTGCCAATACTCTGAAGAAAAAGGGAATGAGCTTGTGTGCGACCCTTAGTGATAGTGAGGAAGAAGATGAGATGCTAAACTTAGCAATCATGGAAAAATCGCCCACTAGCCACAAACATCAGCCTGATGTAGCTTCAGATGTGGTCACACCAACCATCACATCTTCTGACTCTGAGGTTTACTGTCTTATTTCTCCCCTGTCTGAGAAAACAGAGAATGAAGAAGATGGTGATGCAAGTTACCAAGAACTTCTTGATGCTTATACTGATTTATTTGCTGATTGGGAAAAACGAGTGGAAAAAATAGCTGTTTTTGAAAAGGTTAATGAGAAACTCTCTTCTGAAATTATTACTTTAAAAGATGATCTTGAAAAAGTCACCACTGAAAATAGTACTCAAAAGGATGCCATAGCTAAACTCGAGGTCATGCTCACCAAGCGTGATATTGAACTCGAGAAGACCAAGACAGAACTTGAAAAGGCCAATGGAACTTTTACAAAATTAAATACTGGAAAGGCCAAACTTGATGAAGTTCTGAATTTAGGAAACAATTTAAAAACTGGTCTTAGCTATGAATCCACTTTTGTGAAAGAAGGAGAGAGTTCCTCAACCAAGATTTCTAAACATCATAGAACTAACCCTAAGAAAAAGAGGTTTGTATGCCATTACTGTTTTGCTCCAGGTCACATCAGACCCTTCTGCTACAAAAGGATTCATGACCTTGGAAGAGTTGCTCCTCAGATGAGCCCCCGGATGTACTCACATCACCACTCACATCAGCAGAACACTGGGAAGTTTGTGTGGATGGAAAAGAAAAGTGAGGAATGCAAAGTGATATTCACCTCACTCAAAAGCAGTGTAGCTGGTTCATGGTACTTCGACAGCGGGTGCTCAAGGCACATGACAGGTAACATAGAGTTTCTCACTGATTACATCGAAGTTAAAGGTGGAAACGTGAACTATGGGGGAGGAGCCCAAGGTAAGATCATTGGTAAAGGTACTTTATGTGTTGATCATATGCCAAAATTGAAAAATGTCTATCATGTGGAAGGCTTAAAAGCTAATCTCATTAGTATAAGCCAACTATGTGATGACAATTTGCACGTTAAATTTGATAAGCATGAATGCAAAGTATTTGATGACACTAATCAGTGCTTATTCACTGGAGTAAGGTCTCAAGATAATTGTTACAAATTTGGTGACAACTTATCTTGCCTTAGCTCCAAAATAAATGATCTTGATATTTGGCATCAAAGGTTAGGTCATGCAAGTTTTAGGAAAATAGGAGAATTGGTAAGATTTGATGCTGTCAAACACTTACCCAAACTTGATTTTAAACAAGCAAGTGTGTGTGGTCCTTGTCAAAAAGGCAAACAAACCAAAGCTTCACACAAAAAGATTGATCAAAGTTCCACATCTGAGATCTTTGAATTAATCCATACTGACCTTATGGGACCCATTGAGGTTGAAAGCTTAAGTAAAAAGAAGTACTCGTTTGTGTGTGTAGATGATTTTTCTAGGTACACATGGGTCCTATACTTGAAAGAAAAATCTGAAGCTCTTGAAGTTTTTAAAGTTTGGTATAGGAAAGTGAAAAACTTGTATGGTAAGAAAGTTATAAAAATTCGATCTGATCATGGAACTGAATATGAGAACACTTTGTTCTCTAAATTTTGTGACTCCAAAGGAATAACCCATGATTTTTCAGCCCCTAAAACACCTCAACAAAATGGGGTGGCAGAAAGAAAGAATCGTACTTTGCAAGAGATGGCACGTGTCATGCTTAGTTCTAAAAACATCTCTAAACGATTCTCCGAGGCTCTTAACACGCTTGTCACATAGGAAATAGAGTCTTCTTAAGAGTTGGGTCAACCATGACTCCCTATGAAATTCTTCTTGGTAAAAAACCTACTCTTAAGTACTTTCATGTTTTTGGTTGCATATGTTATGTCCTGAATGATAGAGATTATCTGTCAAAATTTGACTCAAAAAGTGACAAAGCTGTATTTCTAGGGTATTCCACAAACAGCCGTGCTTATAGAGTTTACAATCTTAGAACTAAAACTGTGATGGAATCTATCAATGTCACTTTTGATGATACTGCTGATTTAAATCAAAAAACTCTTGAAGATGATGTCTCAGGTTGCGTGGAAACATTGGGAGATACCCAAAATACTGCTGAACAGAAGCAGCAAACAGAGCTGCAGAAAGACGATGCAGGTCCTGATGTGAACACATCACCACCTACATCAGGACAAACTGACTCTAAATCAGACCCAGAAAGTTCAGAGAGTGAAGATGACAATCTGGACAGGACCAGAGATATACCAAGCAAGATTCAGAAGAACCACCCTGTTACACAGGTGGTTGGGAATGTGAATGACAAAGTGAGCACAAGGGAGAAGCCAAGGGTCAACTACAGAGAATTGGCTGGATTGATCTGTGTAAGCTCACAGGTAAACAAGGTAAGTTCTTGCTGTTTTGTTTCTCATATTGAACCTAAGAATGTTATAGAGGCATTGAAAGATGAAAATTGGATTATGGCAATGCAAGAAGAATTATCCCAATTTGAGAAAAATGATGTGTGGGTCTTGGTTCCTAGACCAAAAGGTGGGAATGTGATAGGAACCAAGTGGATTTTTAAAAATAAAACAGATGAAAATGGGCAAATAACTAGGAACAAAGCTAGGCTTGTAGCCCAAGGCTACACCCAAGTTGAAGGGATTGATTTTGAAGAAACTTATGCCCCAGTTGCTAGAATAGAATCAATTAGGCTCCTTCTTTATTTAGACATCACTTTACATCAAATGGATGTAAAGAGTGCTTTCTTGAATGGTGTCCTTCATGAAGAAGCCTATGTTGAGCAACCAAAGGGATTCACTGATCCTCATTATCCTAACCATGTTTATGAGTTAAAGAAAGCTTTGTATGGCTTGAAACAAGCCCCTAGGGCTTGGTATGGGAGGCTCACTGAGCATCTCATACAAATGGGTTTTAAGAGAGGTGAGGTAGATAAAACTTTATTTATCTTGAAAAACAAAGAGGGGTTTTTGGTGGCTCAAATCTATGTAGATGACATTGTGTTTGGATCTTCATCAAAGAACATGTTAGACTACTTTGTCACTAGTATGTCCACCACCTTTGAGATGAGCATGGTAGGTGAATTGAACTATTTCCTAGGACTTCAAATAAAACAAAGTAAGGAAGGAATATTTATTTCACAAAGTAAGTATGCTAGGAATTTAGTCAAAAAGTTTTCTCTTGATAACTCCTCTCATCTCAAGACTCCTATGGGATCTACCTAAAAGTTGTGTAAGGATGAGGATGGTGAAGATGTTGATCCTACCTTATATAGAAGTATGATTGGAAGCTTGTTATATCTTTCAGCAAGTCGTCCTGATATCATGTTTAGTGTGTGTCTATGTGCGAGATACCAAGCTAGTCCAAAACTCTCTCATCTCAAGGCTGTCAAAAGGATAATTAGATATGTTGGGGGAACTGTTAACTTAGGGCTTAGCTACACTCGCGACACAAATACAAATTTGGTAGGTTTAAGTGATTCTGATTGGGCAGGCAATGCTGATGATAGAAAGAGCACAACTGGAGGTTGTTTTTATCTTGGGAACAACTTAGTATCTTGGTATAGTCGAAAACAAAATTGTGTCTCTCTCTCCACTGCTGAGTCTGAATATGTTGCTGTTGGAAGTTGTTGTTCTCAACTTCTTTGGATGAATCAGATGATTAAGGATTATGGGCTCAAAAGCGATGTTTTAACTGTCTTTTGTGATAATTTAAGTGCCATAGAAATATCAAAAAATCTTGTTCAACACTCACGGACTAAACACATTGACATTAGACATCATTTTATTCATGATCTTGTTGAGCAAAAAATCATTAACTTGGAATCTATAGGCACTGAAAAACAATTGGCTGATATTTTCACCAAAGCCCTTGATTTTCAGAGATTTTCTACCCTAAGGAAGTCTCTGAGTTTGTGTGTCATCTGATGATGTGATCCACCGTGTGATCACATCAGAACCTACACTTGTATAGTATAGTTTTTGTATAAAAAAAAAACAAAAAACAAAAAAAAATGCATTGCACGATATATCTCAGTGTGGTCACTTGTATCACTTCTCTGACATGACTCTTCTCTGAATTGTGAATTCTTCTTAAATAGTGTCAAACATAGGTTGGCACATATTTATCCTAATGGATGTCTCTTGGTGGGTGCTTATTATAAGGGAAACAGCTGCTCCATTCATGGTATGAAGTCATTTCAGTATGAAAAGAAAAAAAAAATTTGTCACAAAGTGACAACTTCATCTGAAAGAGGGCTATCCATGAAGGTAAAGTAGAGTGAAAGCTACCCAAAATTCTTTTCCCACAAATAAAAAAATGTGTGGGTGCATTCTAGAGGCCAAGCAAGATAAGAAGACAATTCATTGACTTTCTTAGAGGAGATGTGTCCCCTGATGTGCTTACATCCCATGCCACACCTATGCTGAGATTTATCCTCCACATGTGTGTACATTTTTCATCATTCTCCTAGACATCTGTTATGTCAACCTGGTCATTGGTGAAAATTGGTGTTAAATCTTTTTCTCTCCCTATTTTTTCTAAAAGTTCAACAGATTTCGTGCTCAACAGAATTAGGGTTTTTATATTGCTAATGTCCATGTCTTTAGGGGGAGTATATTTTATGTGGATTTTTTTTGTGTGTTATTTATGGCAGGTAAATCATTCACAAAAGTGAAATTTTTTTTTTAACAAAAAAAAGGAGGGCCTATGTTTCCTTTTCATCAAAGGATTCTATAGAAGTTACGAATTTTCAAAACACTTTTTGGAATCCTTGTCTATTTTTTGGTTTCCCTCCTAATTTAGGATTGGCCTAGGTGTCCTTTTCCTATTAGTCTCTAATTTGTGCTATCACATCTTAAATACCACTGACCAAATTTTTCAAAATTCACTGTGCAATATCTCTCTCTCTCTCAAACTACACCAGCCAAAATCCTTTCGTCTCCTGTTTCTCTCTCTCTCCTGCTTTCTTCTAGCTTCGCTCATGGCTTCCCCAGCTCGATCCGCTCCTTCCAGCCCTGCAGTATCTCCTCCACTGTCACCAATCGCTCAAATCGAAGGCGCTATTGAACTATTTGTTGATACAGAGGCCACTCCCATCTCTGTGTCCTTGCCCGGAGCCCCAGAAAATATCATTAAAGTTGAAAATCCAGGAGATTTGAAGGCCATTGGTGCTCACCATGGTATTGAAAAAGGTCCAAATTGGTCCCTACGCCAAAAAGGGTTCTCGCCAAATATGGAGACCTTCTCGCCTAGGGTTAGGCCTAGTATGGCTGATCCAGATTTTTTGGAAGGTAATGATGATGAAGACTTTGTTCCAGCCACGGAATCAAAAAGGAAGAGGAAGACATCCTCCACAGCCCCCGCTGTTCATCCAACTGCATCAGTTCCAGAATCACAACCCAAACCCTCCAGCACTGTTCGCCCCAGACGCAGAAAGTACATTATTCCAACTGAATCCAGTGACTCAGAAGGGCCTCAAGCTGAGAATTTTGAGGTTGTTTCGAGGCGTGCTATTTCCACTGCTACCACACCACCAGTATCACCCAGAGCTAGCACTCTTCCTTCTGTTAGAGAACACGTTGATGAGGCAGAGGATACTGATGACATACCTATCCAAGCCCTTATTGATCTGAAAAAGGGCAAAAGCATTGCTAGGAAGTCCAAAGAGAAGGCAACGGTGTCTATTGCTGAACAGGTTCCACTATTGGGATCTGATGATGATGATGAGGCTGAAGATGAAACTTTCAAGCTGGGAAGAGAGGAATTAGAGGCTGAAAAGGAAGATGTGGTTGCTGATGTGAGCGCACCAGCCCCCACACCGAGAAGGAAAAGCTCTAGAAAGACCCAACCTTCAGTCAGTTCCACGCCTGTCCCTAGGCGTTCATCAAGGGCTAAACCCACTAAACAAACTGTAAGTTCACATCCTCCAGAAAAATTCATGAATAAAGATGCTAAACAAAGGTTTGAATTCTTTAGGATGAAAAGTTTTATTGTTGAAAGGGTATTGGACAAGACTTTTGATGAAATGGGACTGACTAGGTATCTCCAGGAAAGAGGTCTTCTTTATTCTGTTTCTTATCCCTCGAGCTTTTATCCATCACTTGTGTCTGAATTTTATGCGAGCCTTCTTCAATCTATTCAAGACCCTAGGTCTGCAAGTTTTGAAAAAGTTTGTGTCAGGGGTAAAACAATTGTGTTTTCTCCTGCTGTAATCAACTCTTTTCTTCAAACCCCCTCTCCTCAACACATCCCTCCTATGGCTCCAAAAAATGACATTGCCAATGCAATTTCGAATGGACTTGACCCCATATGGCACAATCAGTACAAGTGCACCATGTTGACCTCCCTATGTGGTTTTCTGTTTAAAATAGCAACTTTGAATTGGAAGCCTACCTCCAATAGAAACACGGTCACCACAGCCCATGCTGACCTTATCTATAGAATATTCAAGGGTGTGGAGTTTAATCTTGGTGAGATTGTGTTTGGAAGTATTATCCAGTTTGTTGAAAAGGAGCTTCCCTCTGATCTTCCTTTCCCATGCTTAATCTCTGGCATTTGAATCAAACAAGGCGTAGATATACTTCAATCGGACAGGCTATGGGAGAAGATTGAATCTTTTGGAATTCAACCTGTACTGGAGTGCACCAAGCGCACTATTGATCTTCCAGTAGCCGTCCCAGATGATCCTCCAGTTACTATTCCTGAAGAAGAGGACGATGAGCTGGCTGATGTTGGGGATGATGTGATCGCATCTCCACCTCCACAGATTGACCCTGCTGCCATTTATACTGAAGAAATCAAATTTCTTGAGAAATCTATGCTTCAGGCTAGAGTACAGTTCAAGGAAATGGATACCCGCATGAACAGATTGTTGTTTGCCTTGGTAAACCTTTTAAATCAAAAAAGGGGAGCACCACTAGCTTCAGCTAGTTCTAGCCAAGTTTTTGAAGACATTAGTCAAACCTTTCGATGGGAATTACTTCAAAAAACTCAGGAAGAATTGGATAAAGCTGGGCCAAGCAGTTGAGGATGAATCAAGCAGTTGATGGGAAGAACTTTGGATAATTTGGACATTTGATTTGTTTGGAAACAATATTTATTTTGTTTGTTTATGTTTTAGTTTATTTGCTTATGTCTATTCTAAAACTGATTTGTGTGTCTCTTGAATTATTTTAACTCATGCTAGATGATTGCATTTAGGGGGAGCTTATTTCTTAGATGCTTAAAGTTTAATCTTAATACTTAGTTTTTCTATGTGTTCTTGGCTTAATATTGTTTTGATCCGAAAGCGACAAATCAGGGGGAGATTGAAAGTGTGCGTGTTTGAGATTTGTCACTTTCATATATTTTTAGTTTATTTCTTTATTTTAGTTAGTTGGTAAATATTGTATTTAATATAATTAGGTTATTTTATTTAACTAACTTCCTAACCAATATTGGATTTGTTTAGTATTACTTTTGGTAATTTTGTAGGTCTCTCACAAAAGGAAAGAGTCCATAGCATGGAAGGCTTTCATGTCAAGGAAAGGTTTCCATATCAAGGATGGATTGCCTTGGATTGTTTAAAGAAAGTCAAAGACCATCTAAAAAGAGGAATCCTAAAGCAAGACGACTTCCATGATGCAAGAGGACTCTGCACATATAAATACTAGCTGGATTGTTTTGTAACATACGGTTTTTAGCTCTAGTTTTTCCAGCAGTTTATCGTAAAATCAAGAGTGTTTTTGTGAGAGCATATTTGGTTATTTTGTTCTTCTCTTTACATTGTTTTGTACTTGGATTCGTAATCCAGTTTTATAAGAGAAGGTTTATTGTCTACAGCACGTTGTTGTAGATAAGTGTTAAATTTGTGTGATTCTCTAATTTAAGTTTTCTTTATTCCGCTGCTTTACGTACTGGTGTTAGTGCTGGTGCTATCACACCAGGACTCATATCAGGTTCTGTTTGTGTTTTCTGTCCTTCCTAGCCGCTCAATTTCTTTCACGTTGTCCCTTCGAAATCGGTTTGTCAAAATCCCAAAATCTTAAGAACCAAACGATCACCCACCCGCTAAACGATACCCCGAGACAATGAAAGAGAGAGAGTATACGGATGATGTTTTGTTGTGTGAGAGAATTGATCTCCTCTCACACTTCTCCATATATACTCCTAATTTTCTGTAGCCCCCAAGTTAGTCCCAGCTTAGTCATCCTTGGTAGCTTGAGTGAGTCATGGCTAGGACTAGCTAGGATGTGTTAATATACTAGTATTCCAAAGAAGATCGGGTGCCACGGAGGAACTAATTCCTCGTTCACATTTGTTCTTCTAGTTAATTCTATGGGAGGGAATTCTTCTAGTGGGACCCATTCCAAGTTCTAGTTACTAACAAATTTTTCCATACACAACAATCACCTTTGGTAACTTTTTATTTTATTTTATAGCATTAATCTTAGCAATTTTGAAAGTGATATATAATATTTAAAACTTTCCAAATCTTAACAAATTTAGTCATTTTTGTTTTATAATAATAAAACATAAACTTTGACTTGGTCAAAATATTAAAGATATTAATATTCTATAAAGAAAAGTCAACAAAATTGTAACAAAATATTACCTAGTCAAATAGATCAAAATTAGTATCCAAATCCATATATATATATATATATATATATATATATATATACTTATAAATCCAAATAGGTAAATTTTCGGGATCTCTCATAGTTTTTAATTTGCTCAGATTTTAAGTTAAGTGTTAGATTTCAGTGTTCGGCAAGGATGAAGATTTGCAGCTTTGCTCTCTATCAAAACCTGCTGATTGTATCGACACAGAAGCCGTCAATGTTTGAAGACTTGCAGATATTACTGATGTCTACGTGAAAAATAAAAAAATTACAAGAATTTATCTTTTAGCCTTAAAGTATCAACAATGCAACTATGGATTTGATCTCATATGGTTGTGGGTAGTTAACACTCTCAATCACATGTGAAATTTTTTATCTCTTCATTCATATTTAACTAAAAGACACCTCTCCAATGTTGTGGATTTAATTCTATATGGCATGAGTCTCATCTCTTGAATGGTAAAAGACAGAGAAATCCTTTGAATTTAATAAGAAAAATGACGAAATTCGGGCCGGTACCTTTTAATGAATTTTCAACCATTTTAGTCCCCTATAATTGTTTCAAACCGAAAAATGCCACTTTTATTGCGAAATGTCGTCTATGCCATTAAAAAATACGGAACAGACTCGCGATGCACAAACTGACAATATAACTGGGTTTTATTTTTCTAAAATAGGCGAGTGAACGAAAGTATGCTTCCCTCTCCTAATTGATAGATTTTAGATCGTGACAAAAACCGAAATCATAGGCCCAGATCTCAACTGACTTCTAAAAACGCAGACTAAGGACAGTCTAAACGATTGAGTCCACCTTCTGTGATTCAATCCACTGGATCTTCCCGCAAATGGATGTCACTACTAGAAACACGCGTATTAGTGATGAAAATTTCTGTCACTAATTAGTGACGTAAAATCAAAATCAGCGACGAAAACCGTAGCTAAAGTAACGAATTTTTAAATTAGACACGAAAATCTTTTTATCGCTAATTTCTGTCAATAAATTAAGGAATATTTGAGGAATATCCCATTATTCCATCGCTAAAACTGCGGGAACATTAGAGATGGAGCTTTCGTCGCTGATTAATGGTTTCCGTCGCTAATTAGAGACAGAATTTCCTTGTCTAATTTTTGTTTGAAATTAGCAACGGAAGTTCTATCGCTAATTTGCCTTGAATTCACTCAAGTCAACCCTCATTTCCCCTTCCCTAGATGCCCCATACCCAGGCGCCCCCTTCCCATCCCAAAAAAAAGTCTCTATTCACTCTCTCTCTCTCTCTCTCTCTCTCTCTCTCTCTCTCTCTCTCTCACCCTCTCTCTCTCTCTCATCCTTTCGATCTCTCTTTCTTACCACTGCCCACCGGAAACGATCTCCCACCACCCGCTGCCCACTGGAAACAATCTCCCACCAATCGCTTCCCACGCCGCTCCTCCGGTCGCTACCTCCGCCACTCCACTGCCACTGCTACTTACCCTTTTTTCTAGCTCTCACCCAGATTACTTTCTCTCTCTCTCTCTTTCTCTCTCTCTCTCTCTCTCTCTCTCTCTCTCTCTCTCTCTCTCTCTTCTCTCTCTCCTCTCTCACTCACGATCTCCTCCTCTCTCCTCCACTCGGCCCGCCACCACCACCACCGCCGCGCCACTTTCACGTGTCGTCATTGCCGGTAAGTATGGTAAACTCTCTTTTTTCCTTTTTTTTTTATTCTAATCTCTCTCTCTCTCTCTCTCTCTCTCTCTCTCTCTCTCTTTCTCTCTCTCTCTCTCTCTCTCTCTCTCTTTCAACAGATTGGTGTGTCCACACCATCCACCATCACTGTCGCCAGCCCCCCTCTCTCCCATTAACAGTAATTTTTACCCTTTTTTTTGTATTTATTTGATTTTTTGTGATATTGTATTTGTTCATTTGTATGCTATTATATTAATTTTTATTATTTTAAGTTAATTTCTTTGCTAATTTGTAAATTTATAAAAATAATAAATATTATTTGTTTATGTTATTTGTATAGATGTTTTTTTTATATTTGTATTTTAAATCTGTATGCATGCTTTTTTTATATATTTATATTTGTATTAAAAAAATCTGTATTTATGTTTTTTTTTTTAATATTTGTATGCATAGTTTTAAGTTAATTTTTATTATTTTAGGATTAAGTTTGTATGCTATTTTGTTTATGTTATTGTATGCATGCTTTTTTTTTTGTGATATTGTTTTTGTTAACTTTATGTTATTTGTTTCTAGTTGGGTTATTTATGTTATTTTTGTAATTTGTATGCTAATTTTATGTTATAAATGCCTTAATGTATTAGATTTGTATGCAATTGATTAGGTAGGGATGTTTGGTGTTGTGAGCACACCAATGCGTAGATCCCTCTGGGCCTTTTGCTCTTTGGACTCCCAAAATAAAAATGTGATAAATGCGCAAAATACATTTATATTAATAATAGAGTTGTCACCCTCGTTTATAAAGAAAACGAGAGAAAAACTGAGATTGTGGGTTCGGGAGCTAAGTTACGAGTTTGGAAGGTGTTAGGCACCTAATTCGCCCTTTTAATCTCTATGACTGCATGCTCAAATTTATATACTACGAGTTTATTATACTATGAGACTTAAAAAGAAAACGAATCACAGAGTTATATCTTTGTTTACGTTATAAAATGTATACATGCTTTATTTATTTCAAAAGAAACAAAAATTAATATAATATTTATTATTATAGAAATAACCAAAGTTTTTATTTACAAAAAACTATCTAGTTACTATATATACATATTACAAATTTATAATATACTCCCTCCGCCCCGGATAAATGTTCCTACTTTCTGTTTTGGGATGTCCAAACTAATGTTCCCAAAGACTTTTGATCTATCTATTCTCTACCATTCTTCCTAATATACCCTTAAAGTTTCATGGGTATTATGGTCAGAACACATTTTACAGCACATTATTAATTATTTTTCTTAATTCCTGTGTTTTATCCACTAGGAACATTTATCCGGGACTGAGGGAGTACAATTTTAACTTCAAAACAAAGTTAAACAAATAATCAAACATAAAATTATATATATACACCGTTAAATAAACAAAAACGAAGAATGAATCTTTGAAGCTTAAATTTAATGAATATAATACATTTATCCACATATCAAATATACCGAAATGAATTTATATACACATTCACAATTTATCCGACATATTTACATATCAAAATAAAGGGAAATAACGAGCCAAAGGATTTTTACCTTTTGTCCTTTTACAGAATCATTTTGGGCCACATTCTAAGCTGTTGTTTTATATTTGTCAAGCTAGCTCGTAGCTTGATCGTTGTGCTCCCACTGCTACCGATACGAGGAAAGGAAGACTTACGTTTTTTGTGTTGTATTTGTGTGTCTTCAAAGAACAGAGAAGTTGTGTGTGTGTGTAAAATGCCCAAGGAGAGAACGACTTGTTTTTTCAGGTTAAGGGAGAGCAAAAGAGGAGGTATTCTTCTTTTTGCCGTGTGTGAGCTCTCTGTTTGTTGAGAGTTGAGAGAGAGAGTGTGTGTATTTATAAGAGAAGGAGGGAGTGACCCTTCTCCCCTAGTTTAGAGGAAGGTTCCTTTGCAGCTTGGTCACCAAGTTTGCCACCAAAGTCTATAACCACGGCCGTTTGTAGGAACTGCCAGGGCGGCTTGACTTGTGTGTACATGTCGGCTGTTGTGCGCGGCGCACCTGGCATGTCATCCACGCACCAAAAACTATTTTTGGTGTCGCGGCGCACCAGGTTGGGCAGCCGCGCGCCAAGCCTTTTTTTTTTGTCTTTATCAGGCTTTGATGTCTTGCACTTTGGCCCCTTTAAAATTTGTATCTTTAGTCTTGACCCTCATTGTTGAGTTAACTGAAGTTGTTGTATCTGTTGGACGTCGTTAGTCCTGTTGGATATGTTGTTTCCTGAAATAATCATAGAAACACGTGTTCGTCCGTTTATAAATAAACAATTATTTATAGAACAATATTCGTATAGTGTGGGTGTACGAATTCTGGGTATCTACAGGTGTCTTAGCATATCATAAGGAAATAAAATGATCGAATAAGCGCGTATGCGAACAAAATAGTTCTAAGCACTTGGACTTTTGAATAAACAAGACTAACACTACTAGATTAGTTCAATTATTTATGGAATTGATCATTAGTTGCATAGTGATCAAGATTGTTAGGTTGAATTAGCCTTTCTAAATAGTAAACTTTACTTTGTATACCTTAAATTTTAAATCATAAACCCTAAACAAACTGTAATCCTATCTAAACACTAATTAACTCTAAACCCTAACCCTAATTAACTCTAAACCATAACCCGAAGTAACCCTAAACCCTAATTAACCCTAAACCCTAACTAATACCTATACATTATACCCCCTATACCCTATACGGCTATACCCTATACCCTAAATATAGATAGACGTACATTTACCAATAGTGGAGTATCCGAGCGAAAAATACAAAAACTGACCTGAACTTTCTCAAAAGATCAATCATCCAAGTGAAAAAGTGAACGCCACTTGAAAAACGTTTTGGATTCAAGATGGAAGATCTTTCAATTGAAACTATAACCTATCTAAACCCTAATTAACTCTAAACCATAACCCTAATTAACTCTAAATCATTATCCTAATTAACTCTAAACCATAACCCTAATTAACTCAAAACCATAACCCTAACTAATACCCTATACCCTAATTAATCATTAACCCTAAACCTAAACTCATACCCTTAAACCCTAAACTTAAACACTAAACTTAAACCCTAAACCCTAAAAGTTTTGGATTCACAACCTGGGAAGCTATGTTGATGCTATGAAATCCATGGTAGTAGTTTAAAATTATTGTTTATTCAATTTCTTGCTCTAGATATGTTAAAAGTAGTTGGGAAGTCATGTTAGTGCTATGAAATCCATGGTAATAGTTTAAAATTAGTGTTTATTCAATTTATTATTCTATTTATGTTAAAAGTAGTTGGAAGCCAGGTTGATAAATGGGAGGGTTAAGTGCAAACACTTATAATCTATAGGGATTATTAGTGTATATTTTCAATGTTTATTCAGTTTATTGTTGTATATATGTTAAAAGTAGTTGGGTAGCCATGTTTAAACTACATAAATCAATGGTAGTACTTTAATTCAAAGTTTAATATATTAGATTTGGGTTAAGTAAGATAATGGGGGGTTAAGTGTAAATATTTATAATCTATAGGGGGTGTTAGTGTATATTATTAATATTTATTCAGTTTATTGTTCTATATATATTAAAAGTAGTTGGGAAGCCATGTTGATGCTAAGAAATTCACGGTAGTACTTTAATTCAAAGTATAAAAAACTATGGGGGGAGGGGGTTAAGTGTAAACACTTAGAATCTATACTTCCATTTCTTATTTCTTAGAAATATAAAAAATTCATAGTAATACATACTGATTATAGGTGTTTACACATGGTGATCATGTGCAATTCCCTAGCTAATGTGTTTGTGAGTACACACATTAGGCAGGATGGATCCGGTCAGTGGGTTGATCCCCGGGCAGAGGCTACGTATGTATGTATTAAAATTATTGTTTACAAATAATTAAATTGATATGATGGTGTTTTAATATTTATCCTTTTTTATGACATGTTGAATACGAGAGATATATGAGGAACGAGCCTAACAGGAATGAGTGGAACAAGGCATTATGGGAAGAGATCACTTCCTAAGGACGGGCGAAGAGGGGCGGTAGGGTCTACGGGATGGGCGTACACAGGGGATCCTCGCACGTGCCAACCATGGCTTCATGTGCTTCTGGATTGACAGCACGAAGTTTGGCCCAGCCAAACATTGACCAGGTGCACATTTCAAGGTTAGAGACCGAACTCGCTGAAACCCGACAGACCGTGGCCAAGATGCAGGCCGCCATGGAACAATTTTTTAAGAGTCAACCTCATTTGTCTGGTCAACCATTTCCTGATCATATCCAACCCCAAAATTTATTTCATGGCAATTAGTTTGAATAGTTTTAATTTATGTAGTTTAAATAGTTTTAATTTATGTAGTTTAAACAATTTTAATTTATGTAAATAATTTTGTAATTAAATTGTTGTAATTTTGTAATTAATTTGTGGTATGTTTTAATTTTTGTAGAGTTTTATTAATGTTATCTTTTGAAATCAGGTACAAAAAAAAAATATTTTTTGAATATTTTTTTATTTATTATTTTTATTTTTAGCGACGGAAGACTCCGTCACTAAAATTTCGATCACTAATTTATGTACCCTATTTCCGTCACTGATTCCGTCGCTAATTAGAGACGGAATCTTCCATGGCAAAGCTTTCGTCACTGATTAGAGACGAAATCAGACACGGAATATACCATCGTTAATTAGCGACGGACGATAGTTAGCGACGGAACGTAGCTGTTGTTAAATTCCATCGCTGTTTTAGCGATGGAAATGGTCATCCTCACTAATTTTTGACAAAATAGCCTTCGTCTAAAAGTTTCGACCGCTTTTTTTCGACAGAATTTCGTCGCTAATATGGATTTAGAGACGAAAATCCTCATTTAGTGTCAAAAATTTCCGTCGCTAATACACGCTTTTCCAGTAGTGTGTTGTTGGTCCTTCCCATGATTTATAAACCCATTCTATCTTTTGGAATCCTCATCCAAGCTTTGCATTTTTTGTTGGCTGACCAAATGACCAACAGTCTTTTAACCAAAGATAGCTGATCACATGACCAGCCATTCCAACCTTGCTGATGACTGATATACTCTTGTATATCAGTCACTGATTCCAAGTGACCAGCCATCCTTGTTAAACAACGATGACTAATCACATTACCTGCTATTCTATGTTAGCTGCTGAACTGATAGACTTATAGTTATCAGTCAAGTTAATTCAGCTGATATCAAGATTAAGACTTAAATATTTTTCAAGTCAATCACTGATTATTTGGCATAAGGACAGTAGACTTTTATCATGTCCTTATATTATCTCTTGAAAGTCAGCTGATCCTCAAATGGAAGCTTCCGTAGTTATTCTGAATTTATGTCAGTACTTAGCGTGTCTTATTTTTCAAACATGTTTTTTTGCTTTACATTTAATGAGTACTATGACAAACTCTCTATTCATAGCCATTTTCTTTATTTCAGAATGAAATGACAGGTACTACCTACCTCTTCTGAGATAACACAAAGCTCGAGGAATAGTTTTTTACCGTCCTTGACCTGCTCTACATCAGAACATTAAATGCAAGGTCAAAAATATTCAAATGTGTCCAACGACAATTTTTCCATCACTGCCTATTTAAAGCCGAAGAACGGTGATCAGACCTTAACAACTACGAAGTCTCTCAGAAATTCTCTAGCATTCAATACTCTCAAGATTTCTGAAACTTCATTAAAGAGAAAAATACTTAGATTATTTATTGCTATTTCTCATTCTTTGTAATTACTCTTTTAAGTTCAATCATTGTTCAAATCTCTCCCTACTACTTAGTTATTAAGAGATCATTGATTGTAATACACGAGATTGTTTTGTTCCTTGTAATATCAATCTCCATAAATTTCATAGGTCCTTGTTGTACACTGATCCGCTAATGATCATCTAGATTATTAATAGTTATTACATTTCAAAAATCCAAGTTTGACCAACTTGGTAGTGGACGTAGGAGTTTTCAAACTATGAATGACTTTACATACTGTGTTCTTTACTGCTTACCTTCTTGACCCAACTGACCAAAGTTTTAAGTACTTCATTACTTAAAGCTTCAGTCAGCCTTTATCTCAGAACTTCAGTTGAGTCATCAAACTGTTCATTAGCCAAACTCTTTGACTGAACACTTGTTTTTATTAAAATCATTATTTCGCTGCCAAAGTTTTAAAAGGTTTTAAAACTTATCAAAAAGATTTTATAAGGCTATTCACCCCCCCTCTAGTCTTACTATTTGCCTTAAGTGGATCTACAGATGCTTCAGAAAGCTCAAAGGCTCATTCCCCTCTTCAAATTCCTTAATGGCCGGGTCCCTTTCTTTTAAAAGAAATTGGAAAAGTCAATTATAAGACATTTTCGTTAGAGTGCGGGACCGATCTGAATGAGAAAAAAGGCGAGAACCTCTCACTAAGAAAAAAGGAACTTCCCAACCGAAGAAGCCGGTGATTCCTGACGACAGAACTTCTTTTTGGATGGGGAGAAAAAGTCTGATACCTTTTTATCCCATTTCTTTTTATCCTGGAGAAAGAGTTGTTGCTATTGATCGGAGTTGCTGTTGTTGTTGCTGCCCTTACTTTGGGGGCATTTTAGGAACAATTTATTCATTTATCCACCAAAGTAGACTTTAGCGATTTGAAACAAATATAGTAGAGTACTTTAGCAGTTGAATATCTAAGAAAGTGTATCAGCCCGCAATTTTTCCTAGGAAAAATGCTGAATAGGATGTACTCACATTCTCAACTATATAGAATGTCAAAAAATCGAGTCTCATCGAGAATTTGAAAAAATTTGATCTCATCGAGAATGTGAAAAAATTGAGTCTCAACTAGAATGTCAAAAAATCGATCCTCATCCACAGCTGCATTGAAGAAAATTTTTTTTTTCAAAGGTGTAAATCCTATGTGACACTCAATTTTTTCCACATTCACATCTGCATGGCATTGGTAATGTTCTTATCTTCACAGTTGGATCACACTCACTATTCAAGTCTTCAAGATGCCAACAGTCACTACCCTATTGGATAAGCCCTTTTGGATAAGACATCTCCTTCTGCAACTTTCTGAGGACAAAGCAAAGTTTGTCATTTCTAGCTAAGTTATTCATATATACTAGTGTAGAGCCCGTGCTCCGCACGGGTTTAATTTACTTTTGGGATTAATTGATACATTTTAGAAATATTTTTGAATAAAATTATCATTATTGAGTCTCTCTTTATAAAGATGTTTGATGTTTTTTCTGAGAATTTGATTTTAACATTAATTGATAAATATTTATATGAAAAATTATCATTATAATTATAGGCGTTTGTTGGTATACATGTTATTTTTAAAGTAGCCTTTAAGGATATCAAATTGTTGGGTTTCTTTTTTTATCTCGCACTTAATAAAGATATTTTTGAAGAATGTTTACTAAATTAAAAATAAAATATCTACTTTCGGACATATTGAAGAAAAATAATAGCCATCTCTTTTTGAACAGAAAAAAACTATTTAAGGATTGAATATAATTATATTTTTTAATATAATTTTAAAAAATCGTTCAATGGTTAGAAAATGTTTAATTGGATACAATAATTATAAAAGAGTCTATTTTGAAAATGTTTGGGCCTCATAAGATTGAAGATTTGAAGAAGACTCATTTATGGTTCATTTCAAGTACACTATTTGAAGAAGTTTCATTAGTAATTTATTTCAACTGCTAGATATTATTTTTATAATTTACTATGCTTATTTAAATTTTCTTTTGTTTCTTCTTCTTAATAATTGTGACGCCCCGAGTTCGGGATTCGGTATTAAACCCCAACTCGGTGCGCCAAACTAGAAGAAACAACTAAAGTCCACAGAAGTGCACGAGCTACACAAGCTCAAAACCAAAACTATGCAGCGGAAAACCACAACTAAATAAAACCTGAGTTTCAAAAACTCAAATAACAAAACAATAACTATAAAATCTCCACGGCCAAAAATAAGCCGAAGAACAATATTAAGAGAAATCCCAATAATAGACCTCGACGGCTAACTATTGAGCCGGAGAAACGACGACACCAAATACTCGCGAGCTAACATGCTCGAGAAAACTGCAATAATAAATGGCTCGACATCGAGTGTCGTCTCCAAAAGAATACAACATTAAAGGAGTTACAGAGCAATGCTACCCATAAGTAAAGTTTACATAACTTTACATCAACCATCGTTCTCACTGAACTAAGAAATTAAGAAGCATAATTATACACAAGCTCCGGAGAGCAACGCCCAAAGATCATTCTCAAAGACTCGCAAGTCTCACCGATCGCACTATGTCGTCCTTCGATTGCAATCTAAAAGAGTTAACACAACAAGAGTGAGTCTAAAAGACCCCGTAAGCCACTACAATGTGTTGTATGCTATGAGAATGAAAGCAACAAGAAACCAAACTCTACATGTAGCTAGTCTAAGTAGCACTTCCGCTTACCTAACATCTCGACCACAAACCGGCAAGTCAAGGGACTATTCTAACTTGACCAACCATCGGCAACTATCACATGCAACTAGATGACATGGCATGATGCTCAACACTAAGAATAACATGGTAATAACATTTATATACCATAATGATCATGCATCATATTAAAAGTATACAAGTCACATAATTCACTTAGCACTTTGGTGTTCACATAAGTGCAACTTAATTAAACCACATCATGAAGGATATTATTTCTCTTTCTTCCAACTTCGCGTTGCTCCTGCAATACACGAGAAAACATATGTGCCTCGATACCCGTGTACGTAGTATCGACGTCCCCGATTAATACCATCGAGTTCTAACTAGCAAACCAAAGTCGCGCATATTGCTACAACAGTGGGGCTACATCCCACTGCGGCCAACAGTGAGGGTGTGTGCAACCGTACGGCGACTTATAGCGATTACAAAACAAATTCGTAAAGACTATAGGTCGTCCCACCTTGTTTAGTCAAACAATGCCAGCTGGACTTAATGCAACGCACAAGTAGATATTCACTTGTCATTCTCAACAACTCATCATGTATTCTTTTGAATCACATATCAAATCCACTTAATGTGCTTGTAAATACTAAACACACAATCAATCATCAAAGTAGGATGATTGTCCTACGATCAATCATCAAAGTAGGATGATTGTCCTATCTCATACTAGAACAATCACAACATGTCCGTAATCATCGAATGTGTAGACACAACAAGACAATCGGCAGGGTAGGCCAATCGTACAATTCAACCACCAAATAGTGTCTGTGATAGCTAGACACATACATGAATCCCAATGTAAGGTATTTATACCTTACAATCAACGGTCAAACGATGTCCATAATGTGGGACCTATATAACACAAGGATAGGCTATTCATCCTAATCCCAAAATAAGGTAACATGTTTCTCACATGTACGCAAACTCATAACCCCACAAGATAAGTCTACTCGTACTTACAACCATTAATTAAGGCGCCACGGCTACGTTAAACTAAGGATCTCTAAGTATCCTATCGTCACACAATATCTTTCATCTCATGCGCGTCATAATATATTACATACTCTTATCGTCGTATACTTCAACTTATTTCGATTTAACTCGTAGTCAGCTAATGTTTGACTAAGTCAACCAAGGTCAACGTTTCACTAAGTCATGAACCCGTCAATTCGTCATCCCACATGGTAGGGAATTGGTATATGTCATGTAGGAGTTACTACTATCCGTTTCTCAACTCCGTAGAGTCAACTATACACATTAATGACATTACCACATTAATCGGCGTTTATATATTACGTCCTATTCGACTCCGCAGTCGGCCACGACTAGTATATAGTTCGTACGATTTACGTACAATCATACCATCTCATATTGACTCCGCTAGAGTTGTTTCCAATATCTAAAATATCGGGACAAACCGTAGTATCGTCCCTACAAACTCATATCAATTGCAATGCCCAACGCACGAAGAGTCTACTACTCATACCAATTTCGTAATGTTACCGCTAATGCGTAAACGACCAAACTTCAATGATTCGATATACTCGAACTTAAGATTAGCGTAATGAAGTACAATTAATTTAAACAAGTCTTCGGCGGTATTACAGCCGGAACCCAACTAATAATTCACAAGTATACTACAACCTCAATGAGTTTCTATTACTCGGCATAACGATTATCGTGACAACCGAAACAACACAACAACAACAACCATACTAGCAACAACATCAAGCTCTACGAGTCTTTATTATTCGAAGTCTACTAACTCAACGGTAATTCACCAATTCTTTCTTTATTCCGTAATCCTTAATCAAGCAAGTAATGAAGTATAACCTAACATCATTCGTAGGGACAATTATGTACATATATATTTCCCAATAAAAGTCACAATATCATCGCTAACACCCCTACATGCTTTACTCTTCCAATTCAACTCGTAAAACACACAAAGCATTGTAGTTACTTACCTTCACCGCAAATCCTCCACGAAATCAAGGGCTTATGGTGAAAACGTACTCTCCACGACCTCTACGCCGCCACGGAGTCAAATCAACGATCCCAAACTCGAACCAAGCTCGAATCAAACTTCCTCTCTCTCTAACACCACTTTCTCTCTAAGATGTGGGAGAAGAGATGGGTTTATGATATACTAACAGATCGGACGATCCCTTTGGGTAGAAATGTTCTCCTCGTCGTCCTCTACGCTACGGCGAAGACGGCTCGTCGATCCGACAAGCGGAGCTCAAGATATCGCGAAATCTTTCTCTTCTCTCTCTCTCTCTCTCTCTCTTGCTCTCTCTAAAATCTGAGTTGGGAGGAAGAAATGAGGGAGGAAAATAGAGTGTGATCTTTTATTAATACCATGGGTAAGTGTTTGGTCCAATCCCGGGCTTGTTTGAGCATTTTAAACCACTTAAAAATGTTAAAACCGAGAAAGACGAAAACCGACGAACAGGACGGGCGGGCGATCGCTCTTAAACAGGCGATCGCTTTGTCTTCGGAAGCGGGCGATCGCTTTGATCTGCCCAGGGCGATCGCTCGTGTCCAGATCCTCCGAACTCTCCGAAAATGCTCCGAAACGCCCGAAATGGTCCTAGATGATCCCGAAGTGATTCTAAGTCTTTGAGAAGGTCGAAATACTCAAGAGAGGTTCTCGAAAGTTCCGAAACAACGTTAGAAGTTCAACGTAAAGCTCGCATAATCAACCATACAAAGGTTCAAGTACAAATCGGGGCATATGAAACACTCGAAATGAGTCGGCGTGCGGCTTAACGACAAGATCAACGTGATCAATAGTCGTGAAGGAGTCTAAACCAAGGTTAGGTCAATCACCCAAAGAGAAGACGTAACGTATACGAACGCTAATCGATGTCAAGGAAAATCTCGAATGGATAAAGGAACAAAGCGCAACTCACCCCGAGTTAAACGCGTCAAATACGGTCCTCGACTCAACACGTCACGCTTAACAAGCATGACACCTCACTCTCCGAGGGTTTTAAGGTTGATAAGAAATGATTATGAGTTAACCAGAAGGAAGTAGGGTCGGGTGTTACATCCTCTCCCCTTAAAAGAATTCGACCGCGAATTCAAGGATCAAACGTTCACGGGAAAACATATATCACAACAAGGCTATACCATAGCCTATGCAATCATAATTCTACCGATAGAGAGTGAAAGTCCAACGAATAAAGGGGTTGGTCCAAGTTAGAGGTCATCAACCTCAAGTAGTGTACGCATGCGAAATATCTAACGAATAGATATAATTTCGAGACATGAGAAATCTTGGGGTTTCATTACGAGACCAACTACCGTCTCTAGTCAAGTCCAAGTTCGAGTATACTTCAAAGTGTCATACCGACTCCTTTCGAACACATACCACCACCACGCTCCGCGCTAACAAATTTCCACTTCCCGTGGTACAACTCTCAACAATTACTCACGGAAATCCCGCGATCAATTAAGTCCGAGCTAACACAACCTTAAGGTTCAAAGGTTACACGTAGACGTCCTATCATCAAGGAAATAGGCTTGAATCAAAGGGTGCAATAAGTGCAACACCTCGAGTCACGCGAGTCATAGGACTCGTCGTGCATAACGATACTACCGGCTACACCCAAAGCCGACAAAATAAAGGGTCAACGAAATCGCAAGTCAACATGCTCGCGATGCAACTACTCACGTCAATGAGTCACGGGTCAACATAAATAATAATAAGAGTTTTAAACTCTAAATACATTCAACGGAGCGGATCGGTATCATTGGACACCAACACCATATACTATACGTGCTACTAAACATAGAGTGTAACACACTCTCAATGATCACATCCACGGTCAACTACGAGATATAGTATTCTAACGAACGAGTACCCAATCGAGTACAAAAGGTAGTCCGATAACAGGAGACAAATAAATAATAGAACAAGTCACGATGAACATGACTCTTACGGATTCAATTACAAGGTCTCACCTCTAACCTTGACTCGCTCTATTAGAGTCTTGGGTCGGTGCAGAGGGTTCGGTGGGGACACTTGCTCCACTCGGGTGTCTCACCGAGGGCCACATTCAGTTGGTCCTCAAGTTCTTTCAGCTCGTAGTGCGTGTCCGAGTTGAAATACGGTCGGATGCATAACCGACATCCTTGCAGCTCTTTCTAGTTCGCGCCATCCTCGCTACGTGCATACAATAGAGACGTTAAATCTCTAATGGGAAGTGGACACATTAAGTGAATCAACGGAGGCATACTTATCAACATAACGTTCTAAACTCTCAACCCAACACATATAACATGCATGTAGGGTCCTAATGATAACCATCTCACTATGCCAAGGGCACATGCGCAAGGTGACACGATCTATTCGTATCGCAAACGTCTATAAGGCAAGACTGAATTAATACAATGTATCCAGTCTACAACACCGCACATACCACACACTAAACACACGCTCACCACTGGGATGGCAAACCAACTTGATATCTCCAAGGTGAAACAAACAAACTTATAACACACGGACAAGATACAAGTCTCAAGGGCTAATCGCATGCCCGAAATACTCATGTTCAACTAAGTACAACGGCTCACACAATACCAAATCAAGTCAAACCAATACACGAGAAATGAAACACAATTCACGCACAAGGTACACAAATTTGTTCAAGTGCAATATTCCATTTACTTGTCCATTCCGGTTGGCTGTGGTTAGACAATTTCTATCTATCATGCTATCATCTTAGTCTTGACGAATATCTCTTGACAACCAAATCGGGGCCCTTCAAGTGGCTTCAAAAGCTACCGTCACGGGCGTTAGGGACATGTGATTACAAATATGCCCTTAGAGTCGGTCTCATGCACATAAGTATCAAATACAAGCAAATGCACCTATGTGACACAATCTAGTATGTACAAATGTCGCATTCCATGATGTGATATGCAAAAATAAGGCGTTTAAGTTAGTACGGACTCTTATACTCGCACTATCGAAACTTGACACTCCATAATAAGCACTAGGGGACTCGTGACCCGTAATCTCGGTCTTCCACCTTTATCTCCTTAAATGATTACCAACCTCAAGACTAAGACGTTCCTTAAAACATCTCGACTATACATCTCAAAATCAAGGAGACAACCTATAATGGTCAAATCTCACTACTAAACTTATCACACGACTCACACTTAGTCGACAACATTTTAGCGAGGGCTTAATACATAATCACGAATCTCCTTAAGAGAAATTAACGGACTACCAATCATTTGTCTCCGCTCTCGTGAGCGTAAGAACTCAACCATCCCAGTCCTACATGGACTAACTCCAAAAATTCACCAACATCAACACAATGCTTATACTCAAACACTCGGCGTTAATCACTCAACCCAATGCCCAAACCACCTAAGCCGAGGATCCTATCCCGGCGAATAGCTAACTTAAGCTCGATATTAGTGACGCCCGAGTTCGGGATTCGGTATTAAACCCCAACTCGGTGCGCCAAACTAGAAGAAACAACTAAAGTCCACGAAGTGCACGAGCTACACAAGCTCAAAACCAAAACTATGCAAATGGAAAACCACAACTAAATAAAACCCGAGTTTCAAAACTCAAATAACAAAACAATAACTATAAAATCTCCACGGCCAAAAATAAGCCGAAGAACAATATTAAGAGAAATCCCAATAATAGACCTCGACGGCTAACTATTGAGCCGGAGAAACAACGACACCAAATACTCGCGAGCTAACATGCTCGAGAAAACTGCAATAATAAATGGCTCGACATCGAGTGTCGTCTCCAAAAGAATACAACATTAAAGGAGTTACAGAGCAATGCTACCCATAAGTAAAGTTTACATAACTTTACATCAACCATCGTTCACCGAACTAAGAAATTAAGAAGCATAATTATACACAAGCTCCGGAGAGCAACGCCCAAAGATCATTCTCAAAGACTGCAAGTCTCACCGATCGCACTATGTCGTCCTTCGATTGCAATCTAAAAGAGTTAACACAACAAGAGTGAGTCTAAAAGACCCCGTAAGCCACTACAATGTGTTGTATGCTATGAGAATGAATGCAACAAGAAACCAAACTCTACATGTAGCTAGTCTAAGTAGCACTTCCGCTTACCTAACATCTCACCACAAACCGGCAAGTCAAGGGACTATTCTAACTTGACCAACCATCGGCAACTATCACATGCAACTAGATGACATGGCATGATGCTCAACACTAAGAATAACATGGTAATAACATTTATATACCATAATGATCATGTATCATATTAAAAGTATACAAGTCACATAATTCACTTAGCACTTTGGTGTTCACATAAGTGCAACTTAATTAAACCACATCATGAAGGATATTATTTCTCTTTCTTCCAACTTCGTTGCTCTGCAATACACGAGAAAACATATGTGCCTCGATACCCGTGTACGTAGTATCGACGTCCCCGATTAATACCATCGAGTTCTAACTAGCAAACCAAAGTCGCGCGTATTGCTACAACAATGGGCTACATCCCACCGCGGCCAACAGTGAGGGTGTGTGCAACCGGTACGGCGACTTATAGCGATTACAAAACAAATTCGTAAAGACTATAGGTCGTCCCACCTTGTTTAGTCAAACAATGCCACTGGACTTAATGCAACGCACAAGTAGATATTCACTTGTCATTCTCAACAACTCATCATGTATTCTTTTGAATCACATATCAAATCCACTTAATGTGCTTGTAAATACTAAACACACAATCAATCATCAAAGTAGGATGATTGTCCTACGATCAATCATCAAAGTAGGATGATTGTCCTATCTCATACTAGAACAATCACAACATGTCCGTAATCATCGAATGTGTAGACACAACAAGACAATCGGCAGGTAGGCCAATCGTACAATTCAACCACCAAATAGTGTCGTGATAGCTAGACACATACATGAATCCCAATGTAAGGTATTTATACCTTACAATCAACGGTCAAACGATGTCCATAATGTGGGACCTATATAACACAAGGATAGGCTATTCATCCTAATCCCAAAATAAGGTAACATGTTTCTCACATGTACGCAAACTCATAACCCCACAAGATAAGTCTACTCGTACTTACAACCATTAATTAAGGCGCCACAGCTACGTTAAACTAAGGATCTCTAAGTATCCTATCGTCACACAATATCTTTCATCTCATGCGCGTCATAATATATTACATACTCTTATCGTCGTATACTTCAACTTATTTCGATTTAACTCGTAGTCGCCTAATGTTTGACTAAGTCAACCAAGGTCAACGTTTCACTAAGTCATGAACCCGTCAATTCGTCATCCCACATGGTAGGGAATTGGTATATGTCATGTAGGAGTTACTACTATCCGTTTCTCAACTCCGTAGAGTCAACTATACACATTAATGACATTACCACATTAATCGGCGTTTATATATTACGTCCTATTCGACTCCGAGTCACCACGACTAGTATATAGTTCGCAGATTTACGTACAATCATACTATCTCATATTGACTCCGCTAGAGTTGTTTCCAATATCTAAAATATCGGGACAAACCGTAGTATCGTCCCTACAAACTCATATCAATTGCAATGCCCAACGCACGAAGAGTCTACTACTCATACCAATTTCGTAATGTTACCGCTAATGCGTAAACGACCAAACTTCAATGATTCGATATACTCGAACTTAAGATTAGCGTAATGAAGTACAATTAATTTAAACAAGTCTTCGGCGATATTACAGCCGAACCCAACTAATAATTCACAAGTATACTACAACCTCAATGAGTTTCTATTACTCGGCATAACGATTATCGGACAACCGAAACAACACAACAACAACAACCATACTAGCAACAACATCAAGCTCTACGAGTCTTTATTATTCGAAGTCTACTAACTCAACGGTAATTCACCAATTCTTTCTTTATTCCGTAATCCTTAATCAAGCAAGTAATGAAGTATAACCTAACATCATTCGTAGGGACAATTATGTACATATATATTTCCCAATAAAAGTCACAATATCATCGCTAACACCCCTACATGCTTTACTCTTCCAATTCAACTCGTAAAACACACAAAGCATTGTAGTTACTTACCTTCACCGCAAATCCTCCACGAAATCAAGGGCTTATGGTGAAAACGTACTCCTCCACGACCTCTACGCCGCCACGGAGTCAAATCAACGATCCCAAACTCGAACCAAGCTCGAATCAAACTTCCTCTCTCTAACACCACTTTCTCTCTCTAAGATGTGGGAGAAGAGATGGGTTTATGATATACTAACAGATCGGACGATCCCTTTGGGTAGAAATGTTCTCCTCGTCGTCCTCTACGCTACGGCGAAGACGGCTCGTCGATCCGACAAGCGGAGCTCAAGATATCGCGAAATCTTTCTCTTCTCTCTCCTCTCTCTTCTTGCTCTCTCTAAAATCTGAGTTGGGAGGAAGAAATGAGGGAGGAAAATAGAGTGTGATCTTTTATTAATACCATGGGTAAGTGTTTGGTCCAATCCCGGCTTGTTTGAGCATTTTAAACCACTTAAAAATGTTAAAAACCGAGAAAGACGAAAACCGGACGAACAGGACGGGCAGGGCGATCGCTCGCCTTAAACAGGCGATCGCTTTGTCTTCCAAGCGGGCGATCGCTTTGATCTGCCCAGGGCGATCGCTCGTGTCCAGATCCTCCGAACTCTCCGAAAATGCTCAAACGCCCGAAATGGTCCTAGATGATCCCGAAGTGATTCTAAGTCTTTGAGAAGGTCGAAATACTCAAGAGAGGTTCTCGAAAGTTCCAGAAACAACGTTAGAAGTTCAACGTAAAGCTCGCATAATCAACCATACAAAGGTTCAAGTACAAATCGGGGCATATGAAACACTCGAAATGAGTCGGCGTGCGGCTTAACGACAAGATCAACGTGATCAATAGTCGTGAAGGAGTCTAAACCAAGGTTAGGTCAATCACCCAAAGAGAAGACGTAACGTATACGAACGCTAATCGATGTCAAGGAAAATCTCGAATGGATAAAGGAACAAAGCGCAACTCACCCTGAGTTAAACGCGCGTCAAATACGGTCCTCGACTCAACACGTCACGCTTAACAAGCATGACACCTCACTCTCCGAGGGTTTTAAGGTTGATAAGAAATGATTATGAGTTAACCAGGAAGGAAGTAGGGTCGGGGTGTTACAATAATAATAATATTATTACTATTTTATCTCTTCGTACTTTTGCTTAATTTCTAAACTCTAGATTAAATAATAGTTAGGATATACGTGAGTTTCTTTTGCACTATTAGTATGACAACACTTTAGAACTTTCAATTTCTCACAATTGTTATTTTTTCTTTGAAATAATATTGTTGTTAACAGATTGTTTGTTAAAGTGGACTAAAAAAAAACACCTCATTGACACTCTACATGTGTGGTTCGGCTACATCTTCGGGGCTATATAATTAATTTATATCAACATGATTTATACCGTAAAATCATAAATCGTGAGAAATATATATTAACCCCATAAGTATCCTCTACACAAACCCAAATTAAATACCATAAATTGAAAGATCAAAAAAAGAAAAACAAAAATAAAGATCAAGTGCAAAATAAAAAGAAAAAGTTTTAATACCCGAAAAAAAAATCATACCCAAATTTAAAATAAAAACTAAAATCAAATCAAAGCAAAATTAAAAATCATGAGCTAAGTAAAGCAATAACCAAAAGCATCATCTAAAAATCAAAACCAATAGCTAGAAGCCAAACAATAAAGGGTCAAACCCCAAATCTAACACAAAAACAAAAACAAAAACAAAAAAGAACAAACAAAAGAATCAACGAAAAAAATATATTTTAATAACCAACATACAAAACAGAAATCGATGGCAATACCAAAATGAAAAGAAAAATATAAAATCAATAAAGAATCAAAACTAAAAACCATAATCTAAAGCAAAAACAAAAATGAAAACAAAAATCATCATCTACACAAAATTAAATTATTAATCAGGTCTAAAAATCAAAATTAAAAGCCAATAATCAAATCCAAGTCTATTAAAATATAAATTTTTAATCAAGAACAAAACTAAAATTAAAAATAAAACTAAAAACAAAATGAAAGTCAAATCTAAATTAAAGGTTTGAGGAAAAGCTAAAGAACAATTCAACAACCATAAGCAAAAGCAAAAGTAAATAAAAAATAAAAATCATCATCTTAAGAAAAAGCAAGAATGAATCAAATAGCAAAAACACAATCAAAATTTTAGTCAAGAATTGTAAACCAAAATCGAATATAAAAACACTAAAAATCAAGAAAAATATTAGAACAAAAAACACAATATTTTAATTAACAAACTTTCTAGATCTAACTATAATATGATCGGAGTCGGACCTTTTCATCAATAATAATGAAATGGAAGACTAACCAAAATCCCTTAGTGACTCATATGAAGTTGATGCAAATGAAGCTTCATAAGCTGGTAGGAATATGCAGAAAAGAACTCCAAGAGCACACCTATTGTATTCTCAAACAATATAATCCATTCAACTATTGTGTGCTAGTGAGAATTACAAAGGCGTTTTGTGTTCAGATTATAATTGAGATGAACAAAACCAAAGTTTTACGTAAGAAGCCGAATAAAAGGCTATGAACAAACAACCGTCAAGATGAGTAATTGAAAGCATGAAAAAACAAAACAAACCTAGTGACTTTAGGACTTCTAAAATTAATACATATCTTTCAACTTCCTAGCACAACACTACTATTGTTCGTATAATTCTTTGTAACCTACTATTAGCAATTGTAGTTGGGATTAATTCTCAATATCATAGCTATTCAAATTATGTATAATTATTAAATAATGACACAACAATCATCTAAGTTGGAAGTTGAAAGGACACTCTTGTTAGGAGGCTTGAGAATGCATCTTTAACAAAAGGATGTGAGATATATTCATATAATATAAATGGTTGACTTGGTATAAGGTGATTTTTCATATTTCAAAGGGCGTGGGTTCAAATCTTAACATCAACTTTTTTCCTAGCTTTTCATTTTCTAGCCAATAGCTAATGTTCTTCTACTAATGTATTTGAAGAATGTTATATATCACAATATTATACCTATAGTCCTATAGCTAAAACTATTAGCTAATGGCATCCTTCCTAGAATTTCAAAAGTCAAGCCATGAGAATGAAACTTTATCAAATTGGTATGAGGTGGCAAATTTACATGCCTCCTCACCAACTTTAAATATATATATATATATATATATATATATATAGAGAGAGAGAGAGAGAGAGAGAGAGAGAGAGAGAGATTTAATGCGTTTCACACAAACGAGTGAAATCAGTCAAGAACATCATCGCTCACAAACACGAGTCAAAAGTAATTTTGTACACAATCCTTTAGTGTTTAAGTATGAACTTCACTTAGATCTTTATAAAAATCAAAAGATGGTGTAATCTTGTTTTGTAATAGACTAGTGAATAAATATTTAGTGCACTTTTGATATTCTGAGCTGGCCATCTTGGTAATGGATATAAAAATCTTTATGTTGTGAATTACTTCAAATTGTTATCTTGTCATTTTTTGCAAATTATCTGCTTATTACTTTTGCTGCTGATCTATTTCTTTTAAGTATTTATTTATCTGAAGAGTAATATTGTGATCTTCTTTGTAACTCTATTTTAAACTATGTATTTTATGAAAACTGCCAATTTGATAAAATTGTCGAGTTAGCCTTTAAACCAAACTATTTCATTTTAATCTGCAGCCCCTAATCAGTCGATAATATGGTAAGATTGAATTGTTTGCTAAATGCTTTAAAAATCGGTTATAGGCTATTCATCCCCCTTCCTCTAGCATGTTTCTTACCAATTGGGCCTAACAATATAAATAAATAAAAAATAATTTCCACTTTTAAGATAATAAAAAGATTCAAATTTTATATGAATCAACTAATCGGTTTTTTATTATGAAAAAAGAAGTGAATAGTCTTTAACCATGCACATAATTTTAGTAGATTTTAAAAATCAAGACAATGAGAGAATAGTCTTGAGATTTTGGAAGTCATGTAACAAAATTAGTACTCCATTCGTTCCAGACAAAGAGTCTAATTTTTATTTTTAAAAGTCAACATGTAACTAAATCAAATTAAAATTTTATATACATTAACTAATTTTTGGGAAATAAAATTTTACTAATTAAAAACTACATTAAAAATAATCGATTACAACTTATATAACTTTGTAAAAATAAATAAATTTATATAAATTATCGGTCAAACTTTAACTAAGTTGACCCAAAAAAGTCAAAAATGAACTCTTTGCCTGAAACGGAGAGAGTATATTCTAAAACTCCAAAAAAAAATTCACTCAAATTGTCCATGTTTAAAAAAGTTTAATAGTTATGGAATATTTTAATAGGGTTAAATGCACCAGTGATCCCTGTACTTTACGACTTTCTAGCATTAGTCCCTTTACTTAAAAAGTGCAAATCTGGGTCCAAAGTACGCTAATTTTGCTCGCCCGTGGTCCCTCCGTTAACGGCCGTTAACTCACCATGTGCAAAGCATATGAGTTTTTAAGGGGCAGATACGTAACTTCCCTTTTCACTCAAATAAATAAAATAAAATATAGTTAAATGCACCAATGGTCCATGTACTTTACGACCTTCTAGCATTAGTCCCTCTATTTAAAAAGTGCAAATCTGGGTCCAAAGTACGCTGATTTTGCTTACCCGTGGTCCCTTCGTTAACGACCGTCAGAAAATAGCCGTTAACTGGCCATGTGCAAATCATGTGAGACTTTAAAGGGGGCAAATTAAAATGGTAACTTTAAGTCTTCCATAATCTTCTGCGAGTTGAGCCACGATTGTTTCCCCCGACGACCTTGAATTTCCAGTAGCATACTCTCAAGCCAAATTTATGCTCCCCAAGTTCAAGCCGAACTCTCTCTCTCTCTCTCTCTCTCTCTCTCTCTCTCTCTCTCTCTTTCTTTCATACACACACATACAAACACACAAATCTCCCTTCTTCTGGCCATTTGGGTTTCTCATATAATTCAATAGCTTAATGAAAAAATCCTCACCAGGCCACCCCATGAGTGTGATG
Organism: Platycodon grandiflorus; assembly: GCA_016624345.1. Lineage (NCBI taxonomy): Eukaryota > Viridiplantae > Streptophyta > Magnoliopsida > Asterales > Campanulaceae > Platycodon > Platycodon grandiflorus. The sequence goes on along the minus strand of CM028361.1, from coordinate 36,402,492 downwards.
CTCGAAAAAAGGGATAATTGGACTTTCATTTCTTTCAAGCTCATGAAGTCACTCAAGGGATTGATGGATCAGGCCTCACTGTCATTGTCACAGTTGATTATTAATTTCCAACTCCAGTTGACTCACTAACACCTACCATTGTCTAACTCCACAATGCCAAATCTCACTCTGCCAGATAGAAACGAAGAAAAACAATTTGTCTGTAACCAATGTTCCCATCCTCTATTTCATTCTTATCTCCCTTCCCCCTCTTCAATTTAAAGCGAAGCCATATGTCTCTGTTACCTAGTTCGCGGTGATTTATTTAATTTTCAAAGTCGGCGAAGTCGTGGGTCTGGCTCTAGCTCTGGGTATGGGAATGTATATTCGCGTGGGTTTGAAGTTTGTGTATGTATGAGGTGATGTCGGCCTATGTGACAGTAATGGTGGGTTTGCTTTCTATTTTTATTGTTGGTGGTAGTGGATACTTAATGTTAAAGGTGAAATTGAGATGACAGGTAATTGGTTGGGATAGATTATTGAGACGAGTGATGACCGATGAAAAGGGGTTGGTCGATGATTGGTGGCCTCTAGAGCTGATGGTGGGATGGGGTGGGGATCTGGAGAAACTGGATGATGGTCACTACGAAAAAAATCGCCATTGCCATGGACAAGTTTCCTTGGCAATTTATTAGAATTCCTTGGTAAAATATGTTTAGCAAGGAAAAATTTTCCTTGGTAATCATTCAAATTTTCCTTGGCAATCAGGGCGTTGGTAATTTTGCCAAGGAATTGCTTCCTCGGTATTTTACCAAGGAAATTTCCAAGGAATATATCCACGGTGAATTCCAATTAATTATTTTAAAAATAAGAGGATTTTTCCTTGGAAAATTTTCACCTATGAAATTACCAAGGAAATATTTTCCTTGGCATAAATAAATAATAAATTATATATTTCGTTCCTCAATAAATTTCCTTGGTAGTAATTATTTTACCAAGGCTTGTATTCCATGGCAAATTCCTAGGTAAAATTAGGAAATATTCAAAAAAAAATTAAAAAATTAAAATATAATAAACAAATTTTGGTACCCTGCAAGATAGTCCAAAACAACAATACACATTCAAAAAAATATATTGACATCCAACTTCATCCAGAAGAGTATCCCATAATTCACATTCTTTCAAAACAATATCCTAGCATCCATACACATTCAAAACAAAACCCCAAACCCAAAAACAAAAATCTAACAAAAGTATCAAATAAAACCAAAATCCCTATGAAAGAAACTAGGGTAGAAGGAAGAGGATGGAAGACATGCATCCAAACCATATCAAGGCAATTCCCACTCTTTTTTACTCCTTCAAGTCAATTCTTACTGCTTTCTCTCATATTAACCTGTATGAAAACAACAAAATAAAAAAATTGAAATGTGAGTGAATCAAACGAGTAGGTGCATATCTATAGTGCATATGTGTACAAACATGAGACAAGTGGGGGGGGGGGACAAAAGGAAATAGAGGAACATAAGAGATCAGCCCATGAGTAAGCCAATTCCAACATCCTTAACAAGGTCAAGAAACCTTGCTCTAGTACATGTATATAACTAATGAATTCTACAGACCTTGTCATGAGGGTCTACAAATCAGAAGACAATGCACACAAACACAAAAAGATACATTTCAATAAGAAATTAGAATTTACCAAAAGGAGAGAATCAATGATTTAGCTAAAAAATAAGTTACCTGTGTATGTTCAAACAAAGGCTGAAACACTCCAGGTTCTTTCAATCAATAAGACATGACAGCAATATGCATTTTCCATTCTTCAATGCCGACATAACTGTAACAAAGACCGCATAAATCCCAAAAAAGGGCACTCATAATTAGCTTCCAGTTTCAGGATTTTCTTTGTAGTGAAAAGAGAACAAATTAACACTTTTCAAGAAGATAGATACCAAACATGACCCTTCTTAGAGAAATTGAGTAATATACAGATGCCATGAATGTCACTGAACATGTGTTTATGCTTTGACATCAAAGCTGAAGACAAACTCAAATATATAAAATGAAAACTAGTAGCCATTATTACATTTACAGCTCCCAAAAACAAACCATAAAGAACATATAAATATATACTCTATTCTCCTCATTTGAAATTCTACTATTACATTTTTACTCTATATTTTATTATGGTAAGATATAGTCGATCCAACTACTAGTCATCGGACCAAACACTTGTCTGAAATACTGAATTATTTATTTATTTTTGTGAAGCTCTAATATTTTAATAGATCAATGATGTACTCTGAAATGTGACACATAGTACCAGTGAAAGATGAACCAAAAGTTGTAAGAAAACACTTGCCCTATAGCTACAGTATCAAGTGCATCTAGATGAGAAACCAACACATCCTCTCGAGCAATCTGCATAAGGATGGATGCTATTAACCAAATTCTGAGAAAAAAATTCAATGAAGACTCAGTGATTTACAGAGATAAAAATAAAATGAAGAACAGGTTCAGAAAGTAACATGCATATACATACTACACATAGAAACACATACACACATTTAAAAAGTTTCAGTATATTCAGTATGATGGTTGAAGAGACAGAGAGATGAAACTGAAACTAACCATTAATTCATAATACAATTGCAACTCCAAACCTGTAGGGGTAAATCTATGATACTATTACTATTAGCATTGCGGAATAAGAATAACTGTTAAAAAAGACTTCGACTATAATTTTCAAATATAAAACTGATTGCTTTTCAGAGTTCATCTTCAATCCAACCCACAGTTTAAGTCTGAAAGGGTCAGAGTCTTCATCAATATACATCAAACACACTCATATAGACTCACATACACAGTCAAACACACAAACAATGTACACATAGTTACAAACACAGTCAAACATACCATAGAACACACAAAACCACATACACATGTACACATTCATGAAATAAAACAATATTGTCAAAAAAATTACACAAGTTAAACACTAAATTCAAAGTTAAATATGTGACCGGTGCCAAGAAAAATTAATTTGCTGAAATGAAAGTCACAAACTATTATTACAGGTTACGCACGTATACCCAGAATTTCAAAATTGAAAATATTATTACAAAATTGAAATTTAGGGCTTTTTTATGTGAATTTAATAAAAACCCACAAACCAGTGGGTTGAATGTAAGTCTCGAGAAAGTTAATTTGATTTCTCAAATTAGGGCTTTTTTTCATAGCAGAAGAGGAGAGAGAGAGAGAGAGAGAGAGAGAGAGAGAGAGAGAGAGAGAGAGAGAGAGAGAGAGGCTACCTGAACAACGGGAAAGAGCAGCACAATAGCGTGATATAGCTGCAATAAAAAACATAGAGAGAGAAACTTAGAGAAAGAGAGAAGTAGATGGAGAATGAGGCAATGTGCGTGAGACTGCTTGTGTATGTGAATGCATGACTGTAATGGACTAATTACAAGGGAAGGGAGGGCCGGAGAGAAGCGATGGAGAAGGAGAAGATGGAGCAGTCGCTGGAGGCATCAACAATGAGGTCGTGGTGTTGGTTTGGGGATTTTGGGTAAGTGATTGATTTGGGGATTTCAATGTTGTTGGCGGTATTTGAATCTTTTGGGGATTTTGGGGTTGGGCTGGTGGAGGGAGTTTCAATTTTTAGGGAAACTTCTAAAATTTATCAAATTAAACATGATATTTGATTGACTTAAATTTATAATTATTTAATTTTAAATATAAGTAGTTGTTCAACTTGTATCCTAATTATTTGTTGTTTTTGAAAAAAATATGTCATTATTTAATATTACAACCCATTTTTTTTAAAAAAATAACTAATTGGCATAGTTTTGGGTCTTATTATTATTTTGGACAAAAATATGTTCACATATTTTATATTATTATTTCTATTAATTATTTTATTATTGCCACCAATTCTATCGGCACCACCACCGCCACGACCAACATTACCGCCATCACAACCACCACTAAAACATTGCAACCATCACTACACAAACACAACACCACCATCCCATGTGAACCACAACTACGACTGACACCCCACTGCTGACATCTCTACGACAACAATGATCCTACCACCACCACTGCACCATACCACTCCACAACCGTAACTCATCCACAACAATTACCAACATGCCACTGCACTAAAACTACCACCACCACGCACCATCTATCCATTACCACCCTATCCTATCCTTCCATCAACATACCAACACCCCTAACCCTATCCTATCCTTCCATCAACGTACCACCACCCCTACTATCCCCCACGTGTCTACACAATCCCTACTATCCTTTGGTCTCTCGTCTCTTTCTAATTTAGAGAAGAAAGTCAACCAAACTCTAATTTAGAGACCAAAATTTTTTCATCTTTAATATGTAAATTTTTATAGTTGTAGTGTTAGTGATGTAATGGTCGAGGTATGATAGTGATGGTCGATGGAAAAGACGGGTTGGAGGTAGTGGAGGGGTGTGGCGACTATAATGGTGGTAGTGACTTAGAAGATGGGTAGTGGTACGTGGAAGTGTGATTATGATGGTTAATTAAGGGATGGTACTAATAGTGATGGTGTGGTGGTAGGGGAGGAGGATGTGATGGTGGTTTAGTGGCAGAGCAGTGATTGTGGAGTGGTGGTGGGTAGGTGGTGATCATAGTTTTCATGGGGGTATGGAGGCAATTAGTAGTAAAGGTAGTGGAGCCATGGTTCTAGAGTGCTGACAACTAGGTGATAATGATGGCAGTTAGGTGGTGATGCTGTTTGGATGAGGTAATAGTTAGGAATTGTTGTACCGGTGGTAGGCTAAAAGTGGTGGTGTTATGGTAGAGACTTGGTGGTTGTGGTAGGCTGTACACGGGGTTAACATCATCAATCATGGGTTGAACATCACCAATCATGTTTCGACGAGTATTTTTGCAGTGTTCTTTTGGTCAGAGGCCACACCGTATGACCCATATGCAGATGCAAAACTACTCAACTTAATTAAGATATGTGTATATTTATACATATTAGTGTGTAAATATATTTAATAATATATATGTTTCTATAAAAAAATAATGTTTTTTCTATTGAGAAACAATTATAATGTAAGTATGTATGTATATGTACAAATATATATATATATATATATATAAATATATAAATATATATATATATAATATCAAAACAAAAACCAAGGATTTCACAAGGAAATAATTACACACCATTTATTCCTAGGAAATTTCCTTGGCAATTATGGCGAGAATCTTCCCACCAATTTTTTTTTAGATTTTGCATAATTGTCTAGGAATATATTCCTAGGTAAATTTGGAGGGAAGATTAGCGCCAAAAAAAAATCAAATCCACCAAATTTCCTAAGGAAAACTATTCCTAGGTAATTTTAGAGGAATTATTTCCTTGGCATTTCCCTAGCTATATTTGGAGGGATACTTCCGCCCAAGATATTTAAAGGTTAACACAGTTTGCCAAGGAATTTAGAAAGGAAATTTTCCTAGAAAATTTCTTCCTTGGTAAATTCCTTGCAAATTTTTGTAGGAATAATTTTCCTCGCTAAATTCGTTGGAATTTGTCATGGAAAGTGGTTTCCTTGGTAAATTCCTTGCAAATTTCCCTAGGAATATTTTTCCTCCCTAAATTCGTCGAGATTTGCCATGGAAATCGCTTTCCTTAGTAATAGCCTTGGCATTTTTAGAAAATAAAATTCCTTGGTAAATTCCTTGGGAACTACCATGGATTTATATTTCCTTGGTAAATTGTCCTTGCTAATCCAAAGTTTTTTCGTAGTGGGTGCGGTAACTAGTTTAACATAATTTCTTAGCATTGATTTAGATCTGTATTTTCATTTTCAGAAGTTGGATGGTGGTGCTGCGCTGGTCAATGGGAAGTAGTGGTGGTGGTGGTTGAGGTGGACGATCGGTCATGGCGGCCATCGGTGTTGGGAAAAGGGAAGTTATTTTATTTTATTTATTTGAGTGAAAAGGGAAATTACGTATTTGCCCCTTAAAAACTCACATGCTTTGCGCATGGTGCCGAAATTCTAATGGTCGTTAACGGAGGGACCACGGGCGAACAAGATCAGCGAACTTTGGACCCAGATTTGCACTTTTTAAGTAGAAGGACTAATGCTAGAAAGTTGTAAAATATAGGGACCATGGTGCATTTAACCCTTTTATCTATTTGAGTGAAAAGGGAAGTTACGTATTTGCCCCTTAAAAACTCACATGCTTTGCACATGGTGAGTTAACGGCCGTTAACAGAGGGACCAAGGGCGGGCAAAATCAGCGTACTTTGGACCCAAATTTGCACTTTTTAAGTAGAAAGACTAATACTATAAAGTCGTAAAGTATAGGGACCACTGGTGCATTTAACCCATTTTAATATCAGTGGAGTTGGTAATAGATCATACAAAAGTACTTGAGCATGTCAAAATAGTTATAGCACATGTAAATGGTAAAATTTAAAGATTATGAAGATTAAATGCTATATTCTAAGATTATCTACCTTCTACAACTATTCTCATCGTTTCAATCAATGAGTCAACTTTTGACTTTTTTCAGTCAATTTAATTAAAATTTGGCGACCGACAACACATAATTTTTTTTGCTTTTTCAAAGTCATAAAAGTTGTAATCAATAGTATTTTTAATTTTATTTTTAGTGAATGAGATATTAATTCTAAAAATATAGTTAAAATATGTTAAATTTTTATTTGATTTAATCACATGTTGACTTTCAAAAATGAAAAGTAGACTTTTTGGTCGGAATGAAGGAAGTATAAAATATTATCTCATCTAATCTAATCTAAAGAGTTAAACATTATACTGTATTAGATATGAAATATATAGATTATGTAAATTTTTATTTGGAATAGATAAAGTTTTAACTATGTGGCTTAGCTTATTTTTTGGCATATTAATTGTTTTTTTAACCCTAAATTTGAGAAAATTAGATTAGGCCCGAAAATTCTAAAAAAAATCTATTGGGATTTTGGAGAGCATAAAGACCATATTGTCTTGCTATACACTATATATAATATACTAATAATAATATTTAACCGGTACAAATAAAAGAGAAATAGAAAGAAAAAATTCTATTAGAGTTTTGAAGAGCATAAATTAAGGCCATATTTCCTGTTATACACTTTATATTAAGAATAAGTTTTAGCTAGTAAAAGGAATAGATAATGCTGATCTTTTGCGCAATACTTCAAAAAAAAAAAAAAAAAAAAGAGTAAAATATAAAGAAGAATTAGTAAGTGTAAAAAAAGAAGAAAACTATAAATCAAGCCATTAAATTGCATAAAGAGAACGTACCCTAACTATATTTTTTACTTTATTTGACTGTCGACTTAAAACCCTGTAGTCCTCCTACACCTACCCCCTTCGCATGCCGTGTATGTAACTAACTCCCCCATCCATCTTTCCCGTCAAGAGGAACGAACATGTGATATGCAATCATCAAATGTTGACTTTTCATTCGTTAAAATCCCAACATTCTTCAAATCTAATTAACTACCTTCAGTTTCATACATCTCTAATTTCATAAAACCAAAATCAACAGTCGTTGATTCTGTGTATCAGATTTTTGGTCGCTAACAGGACGAGAAAATTCAAAAAAGAAAAAATAATAACCAAAGAAAATGTCATTACTGGATCACATTAAATCCATCTATAAGACTAAACTACCATAACTTTGTCACAACCATTTAAACTGTTATACACTTGTCATCTCAAGTTCTCAAAAAGACCCCCCCCCCAATTATTTATTTGCACTGATTTCTTATTTTACTTTACAATTTTTTGAATCAAGAGGTCATTTCCTCTACTGATACGATTTTTTTGAGAAAATACTTGTTGGTCATGTAAATTATTATCTCTTTAGTTGATGTGGTGCTTCAGAATCTCTTAGTCGTCCCAAATCACTTTTGACGTGGTGCTTCAGATATATTTAGAGACATTGAATTTGTTGAATTCTTAGCAAAACCACAAGGACAGTAAAGTTCTCCCTAGCAACTGTATTTTTATAGCTCGAACCCGGGATCTATAGTTAAGCTAGACAACCTACTACCAACTGATCTATGCGGTTGGTGGTATTGAAATTGTTGATGTGCATGGATGCTTAAAGAGATTCAATCATAGTTGTCAAAACGGGATACGTATCGTGTATCGAAATTCTATCTCTATGATACGTATCGGGATACGCATCACGTATCGTAAGATACACTATATATATGCATATATATATATATATATATATATATATAATGACTATTAAGCAATAATTAATAAAAATATATTATCCAATGATTAAGGTTAAACTTCATATATGTGTTTTCATATTTTGAAAGCTTGATATTAACCCAAAAAAGATTAGGAGAAAAAGAAAATAGATGAGAACATAAAATATTCACAATTAAGTAAACTTTTAAGCTTAAAAAACTATCAAATTCATACTTTTTTGAAAAAAAAAATAAAAATTCCAAGATGTAATATTTTCTTCCTTCAATTTTGTCTTCACTCTTTAGCATATATGGACTCTATTATTACTATCAACAAGGGTTTTCTTATAATGGAGAATTAGGGAATTGGATAATGGACAAATTAGAATTGGGTTTAAAAAGGGAGGTAATAAGAATTGGTGATTCTCATATCGTATTTTACGATACGTATCGCGTATCGTACGATACGCTTAGCGTATCGTACGATACAGAGCCCATTATGATACGGTGATGCGATACGTATCGAAATAGGTGATTTTCGTATCGTATCGTACGATACGTATCGCGTATCGTACGATACTAACAACTATGGATTCAATAATTTTGGGGTTCAACAATTGCAAATAAATAAATAAATAAATACGTCAATACCAATCGTTTTAAGGCCTCTGATTATTAATTTTGGAGCATCGCATCGGCTGCTATTTTGATAGTCTGGAACCTCTAAGATTCGTTCTCCTTTGCGATTTAGTGACTTAATTTTTGTGATTTTCGACTTTTTCTCTTTTGTTCCACCAGCTTATCTCTATTTTTCTCTTACTTTTTCTTCAATCACACATAAGAAAATTCAAAAACATTTTTTTAAACGAAGTAGTAGTACTCCACCATTGTAGTACAAGTTAACCAGAGTTATTACGATAATAATTTAGCGTTTTCCTCGTATTCAAGTGGGCCACTTGCCACTCACAGTCACAGCATTGAGTGGCTGTGAGTTACCCCCTACTTTTCAAATGATCAGAAAACATGCTAGTACGTATCGACAGTGTTTAGATCTAATTATATCTAACTAATAAAAGAGACATTGCTACAAAATCTTTTTTGTTATTGTTACTTTAAATTATTTTTGATACATAATTGACACTTACTAATTGTTAATACAACACGACTGCTGTACATGCCATCTACACTCTCTGAAAACTTGAGGACATGAACGTACATATTGATATTCATCACTGTGGTTCCCTTCATCGAAATTCTGAGAATAGCTAACAGCATCATATTGAAATGTCAAAGGCTTAGATCCATATATAGTCTTGCCCTCTCTCATAACCTTCTTTACAAGCCTTCTCCATCTTCGGCCACTACGCACATCCCCCGCTGCAGTGCCGCCACGTGTCTGGATGCGCGAGTATTCTTCGTGGACGGGGACACATGACGGCGACATACAGCTGCCGGCGAAGTAG